>JADLZN010010065.1:0-73867 GCA_018155175.1 Sinocyclocheilus anophthalmus | reverse complement strand
GGCCCTATGTTCTCTCGTGCACAAGAGGCTGCCATTGTGAACATGGTTTTGACCAATAATTTTATCAGGCTGTGAGAAATCCAAGCCAATATCATCAATGATTACCATATTTTCAATAACATCCAACGAGTCTCTCCATCAACATTAGGTCGAATCCTCAAGAAAAATCAAATAATACATGAAGCAACTGTATCGGGTACCATTTGACAAATTCAGAGAGCGTGAAACATCTGCGCAATGAGTATGTGGAGGTACGTATTGTTCATCTTACTATGGTGTGGTATTATGCACTGCTCATAATGTTCTGTGCGCACTTATACACAAATACAAACATGTTGGCAATATTATATTGATAACATCCTATTGTATTTTAACTATTGTGCATCGAGAGTACATTGTGCCAAATTGGGGCTGCTGCCGAAATTCAACATAAATTTTATATATGTCGATGAGGCCTCGGACGGATTCTAACCCTTGCGAAAAACCGCAACAGAAGAGGGAAGAAAATGAAACTACTTGTACACTTGGTGGGCCTGATACAGACCTCACCAATGAGCAGTACCAAGGCGCACAGGAGGTTCAAACACATCAAACTGCGACTTTGCGTCTTTCTTCTCTCCCACTAAGGGTGATACTGGGATAACTCCCATACCACCATGGCAATCTGGGACCCTCTAATGCCCACTGATCTATAGAGTGCCTGTTGGACATAGGGAGTTCTGTACCGCAGCAGGATAAACGTATGTTGGTTCAGAATGGTTTGGCTACACGATGTCACGAGCATGTCAACGTGCTCAAGGGGACCATATGCGGTACATTGTTGTCGGTTTGGGACAATGTCCTCATTTTCCATCAGGCTGCTGCTTGGGGTCCACAATTGGTCCATGAGCCCCCGCATGACACCTTTGACAGCTGTTAGATACCGTTCCCGCCCCCCCATCCTGAATGCACAATAGACAGAGAAAGAATACATTATATTTGTTGTTTATTTTCTGCAGCGCCATGACCATAATTGGTCCCATTGTCCAATAGGTACTGATCGACGCCTTGCGGGAGGGGAGGTGGTGCATGGGGTCCTGAGGGCGGGTGGCCCTAGGAGCGCCCCAGGGAGTGCTTGCCGAGGCTACGTTGGACGCCACGTGGGGGCATGAGGTCAGGCGCCTATACAGGAGCAGGGGACCTGGATCATAATCGAAGCAGGACACAACATACTTCTAGTGCAGGGTGCTTGTGGAATTTCACACACGATGGCGATTCTTGCCCAACGATATGCCCCTTCTGCCAATGAACGAAAATACGCCTGGTTATTGTGGCACGAAACTTATGGCCTGATCCAGACCAAGACGGAGACATGGACGAATAGTTACTAGTTCTGTTGTTGCTTTTAACAGTAGTTTTACTGTACGAGTAAAACATGTATGTACTTCATGCGTATTTTTATTTGTCCTACAGATTTTTGGTTGTTGGTATGATTACTGATAAACATGAATTGTAAGAACCACTGTAAGTATTGAAAAAATACTTGGAAATTATTCAGGTCTAGCAGGATCAGTGTTGTGCAGTGCTTGGTAAGTTTATAGTAGGCCAATTTGTGTACATCCAGTTCCCTCCCCCCCCCAGCTGATTCACTAGCACAACATTACATAACAGGTTGTGGACCCAAAAAATCCTCACACATTCTATTTCCTACAACTAGTTTTTTTGTACAAAAGTGTTTTTTTTTTTTTTTTTGTTTTTTAATTTTTATTTTTTTTTATCACAGCTTGTGACTGGCTGCAATAGTGTCTGCTCATTGAGGACTGTGTTGGTTAAATGAAAACTAATAGCATTTTCACATGTGTATGTTTTGACTGAAGGGTGTCATTTTGCAAACAATCTAGGAATTATGCAAATTGAGTGTGGTGTTTGGATAATTGTGCTTATATTGTGAAAAAAAGAACCCGGTTTTCAAAATTACGTGTAAACAATGGGGAAAAAAAAAACTGTAATCCATACGTAGTGTACAAAAGATATTTTATAGTGGAGGCACAGGAACTATCATCCTATTCACAACTCCACAGTGAAAAAGGATGCGGCAATCATCCACTCAAACAGGTGCCAAGCATGAAACAAATCCGACAATAATTGACAGCAAAAATCTCAGAAGACTTGGGAGCACAATATTAATCCACAGGTAGTCCATTAAGCCTTTTATAACCAGACCCAGAGCGTAAATCCAATCTGCCAATCCACAATGTAACAAAGTGCCGTGATGATCTTGAAACACTGGCCGAGTTGTTTTGCCTCAGAAGTAACTTCAAGCAGGCGCAAACAAACAGGCCATTTGACGATGATATAATGAAATTAAAGAGGCAAGTCTTAGCAAGCTAAAAATCAAGTTTAAACACAAAAATATAAAATATATATAAAAAAAACTGAGAGCAGCGGCAGACATACATGCACATCGTTCACTCAAACCGGAAATTAACAGATAAGCTGAATAAATTTGTTAGTAAATGTTTAATTATTTCACTAGTCTTGCCTCCTTCATTCACTTTTACACTACTGCATATATTGCATCTGACACTGGTGTCGCTTAGTTTTGTAACGTGAGCCCACACTTTCGAACATTTCACTCTTGCTGCGATGACTGATTTCACGCACCACACATTCGAAAGAATATCACACGCACGTCGAGCAAAAGTCGGCCACATCATTCAGTGAAGGAAAATGACAAGCAGCAGCTTCTAATTCGTTGTTAACATTGAAGTATACGGAGATAAAACAACGCTAGTATCGATAACAGTATAATTTGCCCTAGTGTTGTTTTCGTCAGCTATTTTCATTTTAGTCTTAGTCCCGGGCTAAAATGTCCTTGTTAGTTTTTATCATATTTAGTAAACTTTATCCTAATTAGTTTGTCAAGTTTTAGTCATTAGCTCCTTATGTGAGCTTTTGGGGCTCACTGCTGCCAAAAGATTTTTCAGACTGGGTACCGCGCAAATTGGTGGAAAACAGGGATTTGAACTCAGATCACTGGATTCAAAGTCCAGAGAGCTGGACAGGAGCAGCTGTTGCTCACAGGGCCGCAAAGACTAAATAACATACAGGCTCGCCAGCAGGAGTACCTAACCTGTGCTTTTTTTTTCCTGCCGCAAGAAAGCATGCAGGTTCCACCGAGATTTGAACTCAGAACGCAGTGTTCAAAGTCCAGAGTGCTAACCATTACACCATGGAACCAAAAAGGGTTTGTCAGTGACCGTCTGGGAGGCAGATAGCGCTGTGGCTGTAGGGAAGCAGTTAGACAGAGGGGTTGGAACCCAGTGAATTTTGGTCAGTGGCCCCATCGAACAAGAGGAAAATACAGGTGACATCTGCCAAAACCAGACACCTTTAGAGCTTCAGGCTAACACACTCCCAAGTGAGCTATTTCGGCCTCTACCGCAAAAAGTTAAGCCAGCGGGTATTTCTGTGAAACCACCAGTCACATTGCCAGAAGAGGAGAGATGAAAACAAAAAAAACAAAGAAAACAAAAGCAGGTGGCCCGTATTGGTACCGAACCCACGACCTTGGCATTATTAGCACCACGCTATATTCAACTGAGCTAACCAACCTGGCTTTTTCTGGATTTATGCCCGATTGATCAAAAACTTCATATTTGCTTGTGACCCTAAAGAGACATAGCTTCAGGACCAAGCCTCCCCAAACCCCCCCCCCCCCCCCCCCCCCCACCCGGGATTTGAACCCGGGCCCTTTTGCACCTAAAGCAAGAATCATACACCTAGACCATCATGGCAACTGTGCAAGTGTCTTGCCGAGAAAAAAAGAACACTAGGGCAACAACAACAGAAGAAAAATGAACTAACATGGACGTAATCAAATACCTCGAGACAGTGTCAAAGGCAAACAAATGAAAGTTGGCCTCTGAATGTATTTAAAAATGGGGCTGGACCTAACATGTAGAGGGATCTTAGGGAGGACAGCTGAAATGGTCAGATGTCCCATAGACTTTAAGCCAGTGTTGGAAACAGAAGGGAGAAGTTGGCTGCACGAGCTGAGTGATCCAAAGGTTGTCTACGTAATACAGGAATCCACACACATACACTGGCGTAACAAGACCAAGTAGGGTCTTAAAAACAAAAGCACAATCTCTCTGTTAATTCTACAACTAAATGGTAGCCAGTGCAAAGGTGCCAACAAAGAGGAGAGATGGCCTCTTTTCGTTAAGCCCGTTATAATAGCTGTCACTTTTCGAAGGCGTCTTTTGGTGTGATGGACGTCGCTCCACCACGGCCAGGGGAATTAGCTCAAATAAAGCGATGCTCCCTACGTTAGCTTTTTGGGGCTCACTGCTGCCAAAAAGTTTTTCTGACTGGGTCCCACGCAAATTGGTGGCAAAACATTTCCCCCCGAGATTTGAATTTGGATCATTGGAACCAGACTTCAGAGTGCTAACCATTACACCATGGAACCTTGAAAGGAGCAGTCGTTGCTCACAGGGCCACAAAGACTAACGCTGCTTCTCAATGTGCCTACATATACTACGCCCTTAAAGTATGTACTCTTTTGGTGAAGAAAAAGAAGAGTAGGCAAGCTTTGGGACATACAATCACGTCACACAACTGCGTCTTAAATGGACGCTCTGTCGCATAGATACTTACACCTGTCACTGTAAACTCGGCTGTCAGTCATCTTGTCACATTAACATCCTCCACATTGCATTTAATTTAACTTCCTACCGTATTGGAGAGAAAAGAAGTAGCACATTAATCAGTCGCGGGTCTTTCATGCCAAGAACTCTGCTCATATTTTATGTATAATGATGCATTTAAAATGTAACGACCAAACGGATGTTTATAAAAGCTGAAATTGCTGTTGCAGATTAAACATAACACAGATAACATTAAATAATATTTTTAAGTCAAGTCAAGTCACCTTTATTTATATAGCGCTTTTAACAATACAGATTGTGTCAAAGCAACTGAACAGCATTAATTAGGAAAATAGTGTAAATAATGCAAAATGACAATAGTAAACACTAATTTTTCAGTTAAAGACAGTTCATCATTGAATTCAGTGATGTCAACATCCAGCTCAGTTTAAATAATATCTTTGCAATCATGTCAACGATATCGCTGGAAATGAAGTGTCCCCAACTAAGCAAGCCAGAGGCGACAGCGGCACGGAACCAAAACTCCATCGGTGACAGAATGGAGAAAAAACCTTGGGAGAAACCAGAATCAGTCGGGGGGGCCAGTTCTCCTCTGACCAGACAAACAGCAGTACGGAAAAAATCAATTTAAGACGTAATAAAAAAGACAATGAACAATATTAACAGCAATTATTAAATGATGCAATCAAACTTATAGCAAAATGTGGTAGTTCTGTAAGTTGTTTCAGGGTTGGCATCATCTGAGGTCCTCTGAGGGGTTGCATCATCTCTTCTCAGGTGTTCTGGATCCAGACTGAAGCTTGTGTAAATCCTAAACAGAGAAACAAATACAAACATAGTTAGCGTAGCTGCTGTTCCAACCAAGCAAAATTGATTTGTTTAACCCAAACTAACAAATAAAAATGTGCATTTGATTAAATATAACTGCAGTACAAGATTATGATATGCATTATTTGAATGCTTGGCTAAAGAGATGTGTCTTTAATTTAGATTTAAACGGAGAGAGTGTGTCTGAACCCTGAATGGTATCAGGAAGGCTATTCCAGAGTTGGGAGCCAAATGCAATAAAGCTCTACCTACTTTAGTGGACTTTGCTATCCTAAGTACTACCAAAATTCCAGAGTTTTGCGACCTTAGGGAGCGTAATGGATTGTAGCGTGGTAGAAGACTAGGTAGGTACGCAGGAGCTAAACCATTTACGGCCTTATAAGTAAGTAATAATATTTTGTAACTGATACGGAACTTAATAGGTAGCCAGGGCAGAGACTGTAAAATTAGGGTAATATGATAATATTTTCTTGACCTGATAAGGACTCTAGCCGCTGCATTTTGGACTACCTGTAGCTTGTTTATTGAAGATGCAGGACAACCACCTAGCAGTGCATTACAATAGTCCAGTCTAGAGGTCATGAATGCATGAACTAGCTTTTCTGCAACTTGGCAATGTTCTAAGATGGAAGAATGCTGTTTTTGTAAAATATGATTTTCAAAAGACAAGTTGATATAACACCCAGATTTTTGACTGTAAAAGAAGTACCAGTACATCCGTCTAGTTGCAAATTGAAATCCAAGAGATTCTGTGTACTGTCTCTTGGTCCAATAAGTAATATCTCTGTCTTATCCAAATTTAATAGGAGAAAATTATTGGTCATCCAATCTTTTACATTTTTAACACACTCTGTTAGCTTAGATAATTTAGAAGTTTCATCTGGTCTCGTCGAGATATATAGTTGAGTATCATCAGCAAAACAATGGAAACTAATCCCATATTTTCTAATAAAATTACCAAGGGGCAACATGTATATCGAAAATAGCAGTGGACCTAGGACAGATCCTTGTGGCACTCCGTATTTTACTGGTGATATTTGAGATGACTCTCCATTTAAATGAACAAGGTGGTAGCGATCGGACAGGTAGGATCTAAACCATCTTTAACCAGGTTAAATGTTGAATATTGGTAACTCAAACCCCTTTTTCTAAGCCTCTCCACCTAACCACGCACATCCGCCATGTTTGTAGATTTTTAGCGCGTTTTATTCATGTTTGTAGTTCTGGACAGAATCCTTCACCAAAGCGGAATGGATTGTGGGCAATATTAGCCATTAGAGTGTTTATGGATCCACACTTCAAAAATCGACCTGACATAGAAGACCATCCGGGGACATTTGGCATACTCTTTTCAACATACTATGCTTTGGGACACACTTATTTAATCTTACATACTATTTAGAACATATTAAGTGTTAACCATTACACATAGAACAAAACACTGCTTCTCTTTTCGTTGTTGGCCGTCTGAGAGGCAGATAGTGCTGTGGCTGTGGGGAAGCAGTTAGACAGAGGGGTTTGAACCCAGTGAATTTTGGTCCCTGGCCCCCTCGAACAAAAGGAAAAGACAGGTGACATCTGCCAAAACCTGGGATCTAACCAGGGACCTTTAGATCTTCAATATAACGCTCTCGCAACGTTAACGAGCTATTTCAGCCACAACTGTAAACCGTTACGCCATATGGGATTTCTGTGAGACCACACGTCACATTGCCAGAAGCGGAGAGATGAGCTCCCAGAGAACAAAAGCCACTAGCCCGTAAGAGTTTTGAACCCGTGACCTTGGCATTATTAGCACCACAGTCTAATACTGAGCCATAAATCTCCACTTCAGTAGCACTAAAACACACCAAACTTTAAATTTTTATTCCTGTCTACATCCTGAAGGTTTTTACAGAGGGATTTGTTCATATATAATTTGCTTGATTATATACAACATTTTATTCCCCCCAAAATTGTGAAAATATAGTGTTTTCTGTCCATTCTAATCATTTTCTGAATTATGGAGTGACAAAAATAAGATACCCAAAATTCCCTCTGTAAAAACTTTTGACTCTAATATGTAAAAAAAATTAAACAAGAATTTTTAAATTGACATAATCCAGTGTTTAGATTTTTGTACTAGAAATGTGTGCAAATTAGCACATATTTCATTAAATAATGACTCATTTGCATATTTAAACCTAACATTTTAGAAAACTTGTAATACAAAAAAGTTTTTGTAATTATCAATGTAATCAATCACCTGGGTAAGTAAGGCGATAACTATTAGTTATTTTTTTACCCTATTCACCTGCAGTGTCTCGCCTTAAAAACAAAAGCACAAGCTCTCTGTTAATTCTATAACTAAATAGCGGCCAGTGCAAAGGTGCCAGTACAGAGGAGAGATGGCCTCTTTTCATCAAGCCCGTTACAATAGCAGTCGCTCTTCGAAGGTGTCTGTTAGAGCGATGGACGTCACTGCGCCACTGTCAGGGGAATTAGCTCAAATGGTAGAGCGCTCGCTTAGCATGCAAGAAGTAGTCCATACTCCAAACTGGGACCTGCCCTTTACTCTCACTTCCCTAAAGAGACAGACTGTGGGTTGATGCTCCTTAAGTGAGCATTTGGGGCTCACTGCTGAAAAAAGTTTTTCATGTTCGGTGTAAAAGCACCGTTCATCGGCGATTCAGTGTGTAAAGGCCTTATGTTTGATTTTAAAAGTAATGTATTTGATTTTAACGATTGTTTCGTTTCCAAATTAGATTTTTTTTAATCCATATTACTAAAATAGTCATTTGTCCAAATGCATTTATTAAGGTAATAATTTCCTATGGCAGTAGGGGCAAAATAACCCCCTTATTACTGCATTCACACTATATTGTAATATGACACTGAATGCAACTGTACACTTGTAACAATCCACCTATACTTCTTCAAAAATTACAATAATGGATTTCACAGCACGCTTCAAGGTCATAGGCTGGATCCGATTGTGATTACAAATAACATTTGATCAAAAGGAAAAAAAAAAAAGGAAGCAACAACAAAGAACACATCATACTTCGTAAATTGCTTAAACAGCGTGCATGTATTGACCCCGTTTCTCATCTTCCAAAACCCCTTTTTCCTTTTACACAAACATAGCTTTACATTGCTCATAACCCAGTATCTTTAAAAAAACACCAGTTATATCACATAATCAGCAGAAAAATTCAACACCATAATAGTCCCCAGAGTCCATTAGAACATTTCACAAAGTCTGTTTTTTACCATCTCTTCCGATTTAGTCCACTTTAAACGCGTGCATTTTGCGGCTGTTTGAACTCCTAGCAAGCATAAGCAGAACACAGCGGTTCACTCATTCAAACTCCCGCTGCTTACCACACCGGCATTTTGTGACAGCGCAGCTCACTCGTGGAAAATGTGTACTCAGTCCAAAAGTCTGAAACAGGGCCCATCCTTTCGACTTCCGACGAAGTATCCCACGTAAGCGAACGCCAGTCCAGTTTCGCGAGGCATAAGCGGAACCGTAAAAAAATAAACTTCCCTTCTCCGCTTTGCGTTCCCCTTATATACTTCCGAGTCCACATATCAACACGCTTGTTCCGCCTCATACTTTATCTTCCAGGACATGTTATAAAGCTTTGTTCCCATACCAAATAGACAGAGTAAATATGACATGATACGCACACAAAATACATGAAAATAAAAATAATAACAATCAAAAACAAAACAAAAATCATTCATGTATACAATAACATGCATGAATCAGACTCAGCTAATGGGCACCATTACATTCCCCCCCCAGCCTACGGCTTATCAGGGCTAAAAAAGGGTTTCAAATTAACTACATTAACTGTATCTGATTTCCCATCACTCAACACCCCGCTAATTTTATACGTTATGGGACCCAATCTTTTCTCTACTTTAGCTGGCCCTGACCATCGTGGCACAAGTTTAGCAGAGAATTTATTTTCAGCTTTAGACAAAGAATGAGCCCTTACCCAGACTAGATCCCCGACTTCAAAGTGTACATCTCTGCGTCGTGCGTTGTAATATCAAGCTTGTCTAGATTTGGTTACACCCATATGTCTGTGCACTTCTTCCTGTATTTCCAGTTGCTTTTGCAGAGTGTTATATGCTGACGTATTAGGTATAGGGGTGTTATTAATCCAACGTTCCAATGGACCTTTTATATTCCGTCCTAGAGCCAGCAACGCAGGAGCTACCCCAGTAGTTTCATGAACAGCTGTGTTTATAGCTAAACGGAATTCAGGAAACCATTTATCCCAATCCTGATGATGCTCCCCAACATATGAAGCTATCATCGTTTTCAAAACTTTGTTTACCCTTTCAGTTAAATTAGTTTGAGGGTGATAAGCTGTGGCTAATTTCTGTACCACTCCCCAAGATTCACACAACGTGTTCATAACTTGGCTAGTAAACTGGGGTCCACGGTCTGAAACCAAAAAGGCTGGAACACAACCCAACGGGTGAAGATTTCATTTTTCAAGATCTGACAAACTTTTAGCGTCTTTGCATCCCTCAAAGGGAAAAGTTCAACCCACTTCGAATAGTAATCTACAACAACCATTAACATGGTATTACGGGTCTTACTCACAGGGAGCGGCCCCATAAAATCAACACCAAGCATTTCTCCAGGGGTCAGAACCTCTACTGTTTGCATCTTCCCCCCTGGTTTTTTCATTGTAAATCCAATGAACTGAAAACCTGTGCACCTCGCAAAGACTCTAAAATTTCATGCACCAAAGGCATGGGATATGCATCATGATGGGTTTTCGCATTTACCTTACGATAATCAACGCAAAAACGAAAAGTCCCATCCTTCTTTGGTACCAAAACAGCAGGGGAAGCCCATGCCGATGATGATGGCTCAATTACACCCTCTTCCAACATCTTTAGAACATGCTCCATAACCATTGCTTGTTTCTGAGGCGATACCCTATAAGCTCTCTGTCGCACCGGTACCTTGTCAGTGGTTAATATCTATGTATTGGATGACACTCAGTTATATATGCCATTGTTGCTGGGGTTGGATTTTCTTTGCACAGGTCAGGTTACTTTAAAGCCTTACCTTGGGAAATACATCTTACAAGGGGGTAAAGAATATAAGTTCATTCAGAAGGCAGGTAATTCACTGCAATGGGAAGAGCAAGTGTCTCAAGTGAATTTTTATTATGCTGTCCAGGAGTCCATGACACAGCCAGTTTCATGCCCACTGTTGAATTTGCAACCTGAAATGGTGAGACCAATGCTGGAAAAGTGGCCGTCGGTATGGACTCAGCATAAGGGGAAAACTGATATTTCATTGCATGAGATTCTAACCACTGACGAGGTACCGGTGCGACAGAGAGCTTATAGGGTATCGCCTCAGAAACAAGCAATGGTTATGGAGCATGTTCAAAAGATGTTGGAAGAGGGTGTAATTGAGCCATCATCATCGGCATGGGCTTCCCCTGCTGTTTTGGTACCAAAGAAGGATGGGACTTTTCGTTTTTGCGTTGATTATCATAATGTAAATGCGAAAACCCATCATGATGCATATCCCATGCCTTTGGTGCATGAAATTTTAGAGTCTTTGCGAGGTGCACAGGTTTTCAGTTCATTGGATTTACAGAGTGGATATTGGCAGGTGGCTATGTATGAGGGTAGTAAGAAAAAGACAGCTGTGATAACACCTCAAGGGCTATTTCAATTTAAGGTTATGCCGTTTGGGCTACGGAATGCTGGTGCCACTTTTCAACGGCTTATGGAAAATGTCCTTGGGAGGTTGAAGGGGAAGGTATGCTTTGTGTATATCGATGATGTGATTGTTTTTTCACAGACACCAGAGCAGCACTTACGAGATTTAGAGGCTGTTTGCCAAAAGCTTCATGTAGCTAACCTTACCTTAAATGTCAAAAAGTGCCATTTTTCATGTCCGAAATAGTGTTTTTGGGACATGTGGTATCGGGTAATGGTGTGGAGGTTGATCCAGGGAAAGTGCAAGCAATTTCTAATTACCCTCGGCCCGGTGATTTGAAAAGTTTGCAGCGCTTTATTGGCATGGTGGGGTGGTATCACAAGTTTATTCCCCACCTTGCAGATATCATTGCTCCCTTGAATAACTTGAAAAAGAAGGGGCAACTTTGGGATTGGACATCGGCATGTCAGGGAGCTTTTGTAAAGTTAAAGCAGGTATTGTTGCAACCACCAGTATTAGCTTTTCCAAGCTTTGCCCAGTCGTTTCAAGTGTTTACAGATGCTAGCAATGTTGGTTTGGGGGCTGTCCTGATGCAAAATTTGAACGGTGAGGAAAAAGTTATTGCTTTCGCCTCCAGGGCATTGACAGGAGCAGAGATCAAATATTCAACGGCAGAGAAAGAATGCTTGGCGGTGGTCTGGACAGTAGAGAAATGGCGTCATTACTTGGAGGGTAATACCTTTGATGTATTTACGGATCATAGTGCTATATCTTGGGCTTTTAATTGTCCAAAAGCTACTTCACGACAGACAAGATGGATCTTGAGGTTGCAAGCATTCTCATTTCGGGTACATTATCGAAAAGGTTGCTGTAACGTAGTACCCGACGCTTTGTCCAGGTCACCAGAGTTGCCAGAAGGCGATGTGTGCGTTGTTGTGGCAAAAACGTCTTGGGCAGAGCTACCTGTAACCATGCATGACATTGAGAAGGCACAAAGAGCTGATATTATGTGTGAAGATTTAAGGCAGCCTGAAGTCGATCTTATTCCAGGAACCATTGGCTATAAAGAACAACAAGGAGTTTTGTACCGGGTTGTGCCATCTAAACATGGTGGGTTTAATTATCAACTGGTTGTTCCCGTAGAGTTGAAACCACAGTTTATTTCCTACTTCCATGACAGTCCATTTGGCGGCCACCTAGGTAGAATGAAAACCCTTTTGAAGATTTTAGAAGTGGCATGGTGGCCATCAGCTAGGAAAGACGTATGGGACCATGTACGTACGTGTATTACCTGTCAGAGGTATAAAGGGGATAACAAAAAAAAAACTTCCCTTCTCCGCTTTGCATTCCCCTTATATACTTCCGAGTCCACATATCAACACGCTTGTTCCGCCTCATACTTTATCTTCCAGGACATGTTATAAAGCTTTGTTCCCATACCAAATATACACAGAGTAAATATGACATGATACGCACACAAAATACATGAAAATAAAAATAATAACAATCAAAAACAAAACAAAAATCATTCATGTATACAATAACATGCATGAATCAGACTCAGCTAATGGGCACCATTACACACTGAATTCCGTTACATGCAATAAAACAAATAAATACAACACACCAGTCTTCTTAGAGGAATAGGTTTATTAACTATATACACATTTAGAAAAATGTGGAAAAGTACTTAATTCAATATAAAAATAAGTATTTTATGTACATAGTCTATATAAAATATAAGTACAAAAATAATATAAAAATAAACAAAAATATACACATTTTGGTATTTTACTTAATACTGCTTCTTCTACACATACACCTTTCTATAATAATAATATAATAGTTTACTCTTATTTCATATGTATTATAATTGCCATATGTAGTAGTAAGGAGTCTGGACACTGGGCATTGGTGGAGCCTGGACACTGGGCAGTGGTGCAGCTGAAGGAGCCTGAACATTGAGCAGCAGTGCAGCTGAAGGAGCCTGGACACTGAGCAGCGGTGCAGCTGAAGGAGTCTGGACACTGAGCAGAGGTGCAGCTGAAGCAGTCTGGACACTGGGCACTGGTGGAGCTGAAGAATTCTGAACACTGGGCACTGGTGGAGCCTGGACACTGAGCAGCAGTGCAGCTGAAGGAGTCTGAACACTGAGCACTGGTGGAGCCTGGACACTGAGTGGTGGTGCAGCTGAAGGAGCCTGAACACTGAGCAGCGGTGGAGCCTGGACACTGAGCAGTGGTGCAGCTGAAGCAGCCTGAACACTGAGCAGCAGTGCAGCTGAAGGAGTCTGAACACTGGGCACTGGTGGAGCCTGGACACTGAGCAGCGGTGCAGCTGAAGGAGCCTGAACACTGAGCAGCGGTGGAGCCTGGACACTGAGCAGTGGTGCAGTTGAAGGAGCCTGAACACTGAGCAGGGGTGCAGCTGAAGGAGTCTGGACACCGAGCAGAGGTGCAGCTGAATGAGTCTGGACACTGGGCACTGCTGGAACCTGGACACTGAGCAGAGGTGCATCTGGTAAAACTGGTGGACCTAAAAGGACTGAGTCATCTGATGCCACAAGATTTGCCACTGTGGTTTCTTCTCCAGATAAATCAATGTAACCCTCATCCTTTTCCACTTGCTCCTCCACATCTATCTCCTCCAGCAACTGAGAGGTCCTATCAGTGGTAGGGCACATGTTCTCCAGGGGCTGACTATTCTGCCTCAACAAGTACTGCACTCCAATGAGCTCCCCTGAGGAAATATTTGTAACAGGAAATGTTTTTAAAGGAAATTAATCAGAAAGGTTTATTCTGAAATGCAGTAAATGTTTTTGTTGTCAGCTTCTGCATGAACAAAAAATATATAATTCAGGGAGTATCATAAAAAGACAGGATTACTCTATATTCTACTATGTATTTTATTTTCTGCCCTGACACCTACAACACAGAATCCAGTGTACAACAATTCTGGTAGTATAATTTTTCTCTGATATGTCAAAATTAAATTATTATTGTCCAGAAACACTTACAATTTTAACAAAAACATGCTACATCGTGAACTGCATTTATCAAAATATTTTTACTTGTATATACTGCAGGTGGAGTGAAGCTAGGGAACAATTTCCTGCCATACAATTTATTGTAGTTCTCATTGGCAGAGTAAACCAGCTCCCCTGTGTAAGTGTGCAGAGTTGAACCTCCACCTGCAACAGCAGATGCAGCCCGGTCCTGATTCCAGCGTAACAAACCTTCCAGGAGATAAATCTAGAAGTTCAGGCTGTTTGCGCTGTTCCCTAAAAAAATAAATAGAAAGCCAAACATTGTTTTGAGAAAATGCAAAACAGAAAATATGATCTGTTAATATCTAAATAAACAGGAATTAGTGGCAAGATGTGGTATATTCTGCCATGACAAACTTGGAATAGATCTGCTTAGGTGACAGTGAAATGATTCCCGGGATGTGGAGCCTCTGGCACACAGATAAGTTTTTAGAACCACCCCACCCTTGTTTATGATTCGAGTTTCTGTGTAGAGCGGCACATTAGGAGGGTGCTGAATACAGATGACGTGCAGCCTCTGGACATTCCAGATGTGCTGCATTCTCACACTATCAAGGAGAGGAACACCAAGGGCATCGTCCCCCTTGCCACGCATGAGCTTTCTGATGAGCATATCAAGGAGGCGGATAGTGGTTTCCTCTCCTCGTGTTCTCCTCCTGCAGTGTTGGAGCAGCTCATCTTTACTTATGTGACGTTCCAGCTCTGCCTCCATCAGTGCAGGCCAGCCTCAGCAGAGTGAGAACCCCTGTGTCCCACTCAAAAAAACAGGACGACAGCCTAGCCATAAAAGTAGGGTAAAACTGGTGGGCATCAGTGGTGCACCCTACTGCCAAACGTCGCATAAAATGCCAAATGTCTAGGCGGACGATGACATTGGTTCAGTTTAGTCTCTCCCACTTTCTTGCAACAGTCACAGTCAGCATAAATGACAGTGGGAGGATCAACACCAGCTCTCTGGTATAGCTCCATGAGCCCTGCAGCCATGAGGTCTATCCCAGCCCCTTCATTTGTCGTCAGGACACTCATCAGCACCTGGCCTATCTCATTGCCTACTGAGGTTAGTCACTGTGCTGTGCCTTTCGCAGGCCCACTCAACTTCTTGGTGATCTGAAAGAAACAATAAGCATAGCAAATAATACAACATGCATCCAAATCAGTAACAATGACCAATAAAACTATTTTGGTCTAGCAATACATTATAGATAAGGGTACAGTCATTAAAGCAGCTCACCTGACCTTCTTAGATGAATCCATTTTTTAAATTGATCCATACATGGATGTTATGCTGGCCTTGATGTGATCGAGCCTGTTGAGGATGTCCTGAGTGTATACAGTGAGGAGCCATTTGTAGCTGGGTACTGGAGCAAGTGTTGGCGGTTCCTGGAAGTGCAGTGGATGCAGGCCAGGATTTATCCAAAAAGGCCACACACTCTGATGTGTACGGAACCACATATTTCAACCACTCTCACCTGACCTGTCGCCTCTGGCTTGCTTAGTTGGGGACACTTCATTTCCAGCGATATCGTTGACTTGATTGCAAATGATTGCAAAGATACTATTTAAACTGAACTGAGCTGGATGATGACATCACTGAATTGAATGATGAACTGTCTTTAACTGAAAAATGAGTGTTTACTATTGTCATTTTGCATTATTGACACACTATTTTCCTAATTAATGCTGTTCAGTTGCTTTGACACAATCTGTATTGTTAAAAGCGCTATATAAATAAAGGTGACTTGACTTGACTTGACTGTGGTTCTCCCTCAGCTGGCCGATGATCCTCACTGGGCAATTCCCCATGCCCCTCTCACGCAGCAAGCAAAGAACCCCAATGTCACAGGCATACCTTGGAAAAATTTATTCATTCAAGTATCTTATTATCTGGTATCTAATTATTGTAGGAAATATTTATCAAAAAAGGTAGCACAAGAGTGAACATGACTGCAAAATAATTACTTACGTATGAGGATGACCTTGAATTCAGATCGATGGGCCAGGTCCAACTGCTGCAGCACAGCATGACTCCAGGACAGGTAGCTGGTTCTACACCTGGTGCAGATCAGGGTTTCTGTCACCAGGTTGTAGTATCTGTCGATATCTAACACCTGTTGTACCCTCCTGTGCAGACCACCACCACACAGCTGATGCCTGGCACAGGCAGGGTTAGTGCACTGAAGCCACACCTTCCGCAGCCTATATGGCATCCAGAGCAAGAGACGCTGTGAAAAAAATCTGTCAGGTCTTGGAGCTTGGTGGTACAACAGGGCTGGTGGTGGGGGGGTGATACCCCAAATGTAGCAGCTACAGCTTTCCCTTTGCACCAACCCTAAAAAGTGCTTCCGACACCCACTTCTGGTCCTGCTGTGGCATTGTCTGTGGCAACAGTAGTGGAAGATCTTCTGGCTGAGATGAGATCTGTTGATATTATCAAAAACACTGGTTTAACCCTTGAATGGTGTTCGGGTCTGTGTGACCTGTTTTCACTTTTTATCAAAATAAAAATTATACTATTAATTATTTTTTCAAACTCAGACTCATTGGCCTTGGCTCATTTTCTGTGAAGAACATTTATCAGAACAAATTTCAAGACAGTCATGTACACCCCCCCCCACCCCCCCCCTCACTACACACACACACATTTAAATTACATACAGAATGTCCGGGCACTGGACCCAGAGCTAGTAAAAGAGTGGAAATGTTAGGTCTCCTAAATTTTATTAGGTTCTCCTATTGTCTGGGCCTGCTATAGTATGTGTTGCATGTGTGTGTATGTGTATGTGTGTGTGTGTGTGAGAGAGAGAGAGAGTGAGTCTGTAAGAGTGTGAGTGGAAGTGTGAGTTTTGTGTTTCTGCCCTTGCCATTCCCGCACAAGGTTGTAGCACTTTAATTCATAAATGTGATCTAACAAAGGTAAAGGGCAAATTTTTACCATATATGCTGTTTATATTGCTTGTAATTGGGATGAAGTAAACTTCTGTTGAGTATTTTAACATATCATTTTTGATTGTGTTGAATTAAAAACCCAAAACTGCAGCGGGTCCACCAGACTGACGAACACTGGATGAGTAACAAAAATATGAACACCACACAAGGGTTAAATAAAAGCTAAGAGAGCATTAAATGTCGAAGGCATGTTTATATTTTAAATGACATCTTACTGGGCTCCTCACAACAGCAAACTCAGAAATAGTCGATGGCGTTGGTGTTTCTTTGATGCGTTGTGATCTCGGAGGTGGAGGAATGAAGAAGGAAGAGGAGGACTGGATGACAGGCCAATTAAGTTTGGGGGATGGACGAGGATGAGGATCAGAGGGTCGGCATGAAGCTGTGGCTGAACTGGAGTGCTCTAATGTCTGTGGAGTCAAACATTATGATTAATCTATTAAGGGGATTGCCATTGTTTAATGAAATATAATTATGTAGTGATAAAGTGATGATGTCATGATAAAGTCATGATGTATTTTATATCAACCTGAGAGGTTTTCCTCTGGGTGCTCAAATTGGGGTTTGCTGCCGCCACATGTGAGCCTCCAAACCTTGACTTTGCAAACTGAAAAGATTTGTCTTAGTCAGTGATAACAAAACCCTAACACTATAGGTAAAAGTTGAGATGTTTCAATGTCTGCAGTGATTACTGCAAAAGTATGGTCTGCTTACCATTGACAATGTCAGTTTTGCCGTCTTTGCAGGACGTAACACATCACTGACAAAGGGTGTGCTTTGGGCAGGGGTGCTCTGTGATGCATCCACTGTGACTGGTGGATGAACCTGTGATACATGCATAAAGATATACCAGGCACATAATATTATTGTCACAACCGGGACAAAGAGGCAGACAGGCAGGATAACGTTAAGCAGAGAGTTTAATCACAGGAACTTAAGAGAGGCTTCCAACCAAAAAGAGTTCAACATAGGCAGTAAGGGAAGCAAAACACAGTCTTATCTGGGTCGGCACTCCGATCCTTCGGCCGAGAACCGAGGATTCCGAGGGGAACAGGCAGACTGGAAGACGAGGAACCAGGGCAGAATAGCTTGCAACCTTGAGACCAGTCGATGAGTGAATGAGGTGAGTGAGTATTTGAGTGGTGTGGTAAGTGGGTGCAGGTGTCCGTGATCAGTAATCAGGTGATTGTGAGCGGGTGTAGGAGGCTGATTCGGCTGGTGAGGCAGGTGTTTCCCTGACATTACCCCCCCCCCACGCCCGAGATTGACGGCGAGGACGACCGTGGCTCCTGGGAGCGGGGTGGTCTGGATGAGCCTGGTGGAAGTCGTTGAGGAGAGATGGGTCCAGTATGTCCTCTCTGTCTGCCCATGACCTCTCCTCAGGACCACCGTACCCCTCCCAGTCTATAAGGTACTGAAGCCGGCCGCCTCGCCGCCGGGATTCAAATATCTCCCTGACTCGGTAGATGGCCTCGTCGGGGACAACCTCGGGCGGAGGGGGGGGTATCTCGTGTTCTGTGGAGGGAGGGAGAAGAGGATTAGTGAAGGGCTTTAGCAAGGACACATGAAAGGACGGGGAGATCCGATAATGGGCAGGCAGGTGTAACCGGTACGTGACATTGTTGATGCGCCTTGCTATGGGGAAAGGACCTATGTACCGGGGACTCAGCTTCTTACTGGGCCGCCAGAGGTGGATGTCCCGGGTGGACAACCAGACTTGGTCCCCTGGCTCATAGAGGGGATTGTCGGACCGACGAGTGTCTGCATTGGCCTGGTGCCTCCGGACGGCCCGCTGGAGATGGACATGTGCTGAGTCCCATACCCTCTCGCTCTCACGGAACCAGTGATCTACCGCTGGAACTTCTGAGTGATCCTCGGTCCAAAACAATGTCCTCGGGGAGGCCGAAGTTCCTGAACACATGCTGGAAGAGAGCTTCGGCGGTTCCCAGGGCGGTAGGTAGTCCCCGCAGGGGAATGAGTTTGCAGGATTTAGAGAATCGGTCAACGACCACTAGGATGGTCGTGAATCCGTTGGAGGGAGGTAAGTCCATGGCAAAGTCCACCCCCAGGTGGGACCAGGGACGGCGAGCGATGGGCAGCGGAACCAGTTTCCCCTCAGGCAGACGACGTGGCGTGGTGGTGATGGCACAGACCGAGCATCCCCTGACATACCGGGCGACATTTCGGGCCATCAGAAGCGGCTCTGGAAGAGCGAGAAGGTTCGGCGGCTGTCTGGGTGCCCCGATCCCGGAGAGGTGTGAACTGAGTCCAGAAGGGTGACACGCAGGGTGGATGGGACATAGCTCCTCCCTTCTGGGCCTCCCAGCGGAGCGGATTCGGTGAGAGTGGCGGCACGGATCTGGTCAGTGAGAGCCCACTGAATGGGAGACATGAAGGTGGCAGGATGGGCTCGGGTTCTTCGGGGGTAGGATACGATTGGTGTAGGCGGGAAAGTGCGTCCGAGCGGACATTCTTCGTCCCGGGACGGTAACTGACCACGAAGAGGAAGCGGGTAAAGAACAGCGCCCAGCGGGCCTGCCTAGGGTTCAGACGTTTGGCCTCTCGGAGGTATTGCAAGTTTTTATGGTCGGTGATTACCTCAAATGGGTGTTTGGCACCCTCCAACCAGTGCCGCCACTCCTCCAGGGCGAGCTTGATGGCTAGGAGCTCCCGGTTTCCCACGTCGTAGATCTGCTCCACCGGGGATAACTTCCGCGAGAAGTACGCACATGGATGGAGCACGGGTGGTTCACCTCGCCACTGTGATAGGACGGCGCCCACTCCCAGGGTCGCTGCGTCCACCTCAACCACGAAGCGGAGATTGGGGTCCGGGTGAGAAAGGGCCGGAGCCGTACAGAAGGCAGACTTGAGCTGACTGAAGGCCTGGTGGGCCTCTGGGGTCCAAGTGAGGAGTTTGGCCTTCCGTCGGAGGAGAGAGGTAAGGGGCGCCGCCATCTGGCTGAAGTGGGCGATGAAGCGGCGGTAGAAGTTTGAGAACCCCAAGAACCTCTGCATCTCCTTGATGGTACTGGGTTGGGGCCAGTTCTGAACGGCTTCCACCTTCCTCTGGTCCATTTGTACTCCGGCCGGGGTGACGATGTATCCCAGGAAGTGAACCGTGGACTGATGGAACTCACACTTCTCGGCCTTGAGGAACAGGTGGTGTTGGCGGAGGCGCTTGAGGACTTGGGTGACATGGTGACGGTGTGCTTCGAGCGTGGGTGAGTAAATGAGAATGTCGTCGATGTAGATGAGGACAAACCGATTGAGCATTTCTCGGAAGATCTCGTTCATGAAGTTCTGGAAAATGGAAGGTGAGTTGGAAAGCCCATATGGCATGACCCGGTATTCGTAGTGCCCGCTCGGCGTGACAAAGGCGGTCTTCCATTCGTCACCCCGGCGAATGCGGATGAGGTTGTATGCGCTCCTGAGATCTAGCTTGCTGAACACACGGGCTCCGCGGAGTTCCTCCAAGGCTGCCGGGACCAGAGGAAGGGGATAGGCGAACTTCACCGTTTGGTCATTGAGGGCCCGGTAATCGATGCAGGGTCTTAGGCCCCCGTCCTTCTTGGCCACGAAGAAGAAGCTCGACGCTGCGGTTGAGGTGGATGGACGGATGAACCCCTGATGTAAGGCTTCCTGCACGTACTCCTCCATCTCTCCGGGATCGACAGGGGATAGACACGTCCTTTGGGTAACTGGGCCCCAGGCAGCAGGTCAATGGCACAGTCCCATGGCCGGTGAGGTGGCAGGTGAGTGGCAGCGAGCTTGCTGAACACGTCCTGGAACGCCTGATATTCGGGAGGAGGAGGAGTGATAGGCGCGGAATCCGGGCTTTCCACTGAGGTGGAACAGACAGGGAGGTCGTTCCCGAAGGAGATCGGGATAGGCAGATCCCGTAGACACTCCTGTTTACACTCCACACTCCACTCGAGTATTTCTCCGGACTTCCAGGCGATGGAGGGCTGATGCTTGGCGAGCCAGGGGCGTCCCAGGACGATGTCCACGACGGCCTCCTCCAGCACCAGTAGAGAGATCCGTTCGGCATGGAAACATCCGATCCGAAGAACGACCTCGGGCGTACGGTGCCGCACCAGCCCTTTGCCCAGCGGCTTTCCCTGGACAGTGGTAATCTGGTAAGTTGTGGAGTTTTTGCAGTGGGGAATTTGCAATCCATCGAGACTACGGGAGGAGATGAGGTTCCCCGACGCTCCGGAGTCCACGAGGATTTTGACTGGAAAGGATTGGTGGTGATAAATTAGAAGAGCATTGATGTGAGGAATGCCTGATACATCAGGAGTGATCTGGATAGTACTTACCGCTGGGCGTGGTGGACGAAGGGGGCAGGCGCAGAGCTGGTGCCCCTGGGACCCACAGTAGAGACATAGGCCATGGGGGAGTCTCCGAGATCGCTCTGAGGACGACAGGTGGTAGCTGTCCGTGATCATGGGCTCAGGTGCTGGAGCGGAGAGGCCGGGTGAGGCAGCGGGTATCGCTTCCATATGGCACACGCTGAGGTGCTGGGAGATGCGAACCGCCTTCTGGAGGAAACTGTCGAGGCCCACGGTGTCATCATAGATGGCCATCTGTCGGCGTAAGCCCGGGTTGAGGCCTCGGCGGAACACCGAGAGCAGCGCGGCCTCGTTCCTGCTGGCGGCGAGTGTGCGGAAGCGCAGCACATATCCGTGGATGGATAGTTCGGCTTGCCATAGTTGAAAGAGCTCCTCATGCACCGTTACTTCCGTGGTCGATTGACCGAATACCTCCCGGAAGTGTTGAATAAAGCCCTCCAGTGAGTGAATGCACGGGCTCTGGGCCGTCCACAAGGCTTAGGCTCACTGCAAGGCTCATCCCGACAGTAGCGAGATGATGAACGACACCTTGGCTTTATAAAAAATAGCACAATGTATTATCATACAAGTTTATTAGTTTGCCCATGAATCTAGCTGCATGACTTACCTTCTGATACAACTCATGCCATCTTTTTTGTCAGGGAGAAATTCTATTCCCCTGACTAGATGGCCAAACTCCTGTTTGGGCAAAACTCTCCAGACACGCAAGCCATTCAGTATCACTCATGCCTTTGTGTGACTTCGTTGAAGCCATGTCTTTACCTGAAACAATACATAACATGTTTCTCTAACTGCCATTGTAGCCCGTCAACACAGCATTTACCCTCCTGTTCTATCAATTTCATGTTATCTAGTTTTGTGTTCCTGGTCCAAAATGACCGCCATATTATAGCAGATTATAAATCCATAATAATACATATATTATCTTACATACAGTGGGTACGGAAAGTATTCAGACCCCCTTAAATTTTTCACTCTTTGTTATATTGCAGCCATTTGCTAAAATCATTTAAGTTATTTATTTTTCCTCATTAATGTACACACAGCACCCCATATGACAGAAAAACACAGAATTGTTTACATTTTGCAGATTTATTAAAAAAGAAAAACTGAAATATCACATGGTCCTAAGTATTCAGACCCATTGCTGTGACACTCATATATTTAACTCAGGTGCTGTCCATTTCTTCTGATCATCCTTGAGATGGTTCTACACCTTCATTTGAGTCCAGCTGTGTTTGATTATACTGATTGGACTTGATTAGGAAAGCCACACACCTGTCTATATAAGACCTTACAGCTCACAGTGCATGTCAGAGCAAATGAGAATCATGAGGTCAAAGGAACTGCCTGAAGAGGTCAGAGACAGAATTGTGGCAAGGCACATATCTGGCCAAGGTTACAAAAAAATTTGTGCTGTACTTAAGGTTCCTAAGAGCAAAGTGGCCTCCATAATCCTTAAATGGAAGAAGTTTGGGCCAACCAGAACTCTTCCTAGAGCTGGCCGTCCGGCCAAACTGAGCTATCGGGGGAGAAGAGCCTTGGTGAGAGAGGTAAAGAAGAACCCAAAGATCACTGTGGCTGAGCTCCAGAGATGCAGTCGGGAGATGGGAGAAAGTTGTAGAAAGTCAACCATCACTGCAGCCCTCCACCAGTCAGGGCTTTATGGCAGAGTGGCCCGACGGAAGCCTGTTCTCAGTGCAAGACACATGAAAGCCTGTATGGAGTTTGCTAAAAAACACCTGAAGGACTCTGAGATGGTGAGAAATAAGATTCTCTTGTCGGATGAGGCCAAGATAGAACTTTTTGGCCTTAATTCTAAGCAGTATGTGTAGAGAAAACCAGGCACTGCTAATCACCTGTCCAATACAGTCCCAACAGTGAAGCAAGGTGGTGGCAGCATCATGCTGTGGGGGTGTTTTTCAGCTGCAGGGACAGGACGACTGGTTGCAATCGAGGGAAAGATGAAGGGATATCCTGGATGAAAACCTTCTCCAGAGTGCTCAGGACCTCAGACTGGGCCGAAGGTTTACCTTCCAACAAGACAATGACCCTAAGCACACAGCTAAAATAACGAAGGAGGGGCTTCACAACAACTCTGTGACTGTTATTGAATGGCCCAGCCAGAGCCCTGACTTAAACCCAATTGAGCATCTCTGGAGAGAACTAAAAATGGCTGTCCACCAACGTTTACCATCCAACCTGACAGAACTGGAGAGGATCTGCAAGGAGGAATGGCAGCGGATCCCCAAATCCAGGTGTGAAAAATTGTTGCATCTTTCCCAAAAAGACTAATGGCTGTATTAAATCAAAAGGGTGCTTCTACTAAATACTGAGCAAAGGGTCTGAATACTTAGGACCATGTGATATTTCAGTTTTTATTTTTTAATAAATCTGAAAAAATGGCAACAATTCTGTGTTTTTCTTTCAATATGGGGGCTGTGTGTACATTAATGTGGAAAAAAAATAACTTAAATGATTTTAACAAATGGCAGCAATATAACAAAGAGTGAAAAATTTAAAATTTAAGGGGGTCTGAATACTTTACGTACCCACTGTATATCTATGGTGATCTTTTGTGATCTTTTTTCGCTTAAGTTTTGTGAACATATAAGTTTGGATTTTGGGCCTGTATGTCACATTGACCCTACAAGCTTAAAAGTTAAAGGTTCTTCACAATGTCATAGAAGAACCTTTTAGTCTAAATGGTTCCATAAAGAACCTTTAACAATCTGAAGAACCTTCTGTTTCACAAAAGTTCGTTGGGGCGAAAGAAGGTTCTTCAGATTACAAAAGGTAAAAAAGAGATGGTTCTTTAAAGAACCTTTGACTGAATGTTCTTTGTGGAACCAAACATGGTTCTTCTATGGCATCGCTTGAAGAACCTTTTGAAGCAACTTTATTTTTAAGAGTGTTAGGGCCCATACACAGTAGTTTTTGGTGTAATATATATATATATTATATATATAATATAATATCAATAGCATAATGGAGGAAACAATACTCAGATTAAACATATTGTGCTATTTCAACTGTATCCATCTGATATGAGCATGTGCCTGAACTCAATTTAATTCACTTATTGTATACACTTATCCATTCACTTCTAATGATTGGTCATTTTTGACCAGGAACACCACAGGTGTATAAAATTTAAACAAAACACCAACATTATCCAAAATTTATTTTGTGTGTTCAGATGCCCTATGTGGACAAAGTCATGGAACCTCATAACAATCAGATTAAATAAACAACATTTTTTAGAGAGAAAACTTGTAAATTGGTCAAATTCAACCGGCACACAATAGGAGGGTTAACAACCGGATAAAACTATTTACAGTTAGCTGTGGCAATTATACCTTAATAATATTTACACATCAATGACAATTTACGTTACCTGGTCTATCCAGCTGACTGAATTCTGACAGCTGAGGTAATCATAGGCTAATTTTACGTAGCCAATCTTGCTATTCGTAAAATACAAAAAACGTAAGCCATTTCATTAACAAAATATAAATAACATACCTGAGTGGAGATTGTATGGAATGTGCTCAAAGACGACAAAAATGGACTTTGTGTGTGGTGATTGGTGTGCTATTTCATTGGACGAGCAAAAATGGAGATCGTAGCTTAATTGGATTTTAAAAAGTGGAAGTTGGTACCTGCGGTGATTGGTGTATGAAAAATAGACCTTGCCATTTCATTGGACGGGCAAAAATGGAGTTTGTAACTTTTTTTTTTTTTTAAAGATGGAACTCGGCATACTATTGGATTAATTTTACAGACATGTGGTTGTCAGGTACTGACATTTTGGCCACAACCACAAGCTGTTTAGCCAGCGGGGATTTCCGTGAGACCAACCGTCATTTTGTCAGAAGAGCAGAGCGAAACTCCCAGAGAACAAAACGAGGGGTGAGTACCAGAAGAGCGTAAGTGACATTTTTGGGCGAAATGGCGATATATATCAAATGAAAGCTCTTTATGAGCTCTTTCTACTTCCAAAAGGACACAAGTGAATTGTAAATAATTTTGGAGTTATTCATTAGAAACCAAAAGACTTAACACTGAACATACTAAGCCAGTTGGTGCCAAAAGGGCATAACTGCAGTTATGCCGGTTTGTCACTGAGAAATGTTCTGTGGGTAAAGCTTGTGGATAGCACTTGAGTCAAAATGGCTGACACCACATGTAAGCCAGGAAGGTAAACCATGAGAAGAAAATTGTTTTTTACTGCTGAAGATTTATTATTAATCTTATTTTGTGACAAAGAGCTGGATGATGAGGGAGAAAATGAAATATCCAGAATTCATTGTCAGTGAGGTGCAGCTAGCTAGCGGGTAGTAACCAGTAACTTACATTATGATTTTATGTCCTTAGTGAAACATAAACATACTAAAATGTATTTGAAATACATTTATTTCATGCTAAGTATAGTACAAATACATTTACATATGTATGTACTTAATAAAAATACCCTGCAATTGTACTTTTAGTATAATCAACTGGTATACTTTTGGAACAATTTTAAATTTTGTGCTTAATGCACTTTAATTGTGCTGAAGTAGTGCTGAAGTCCAAATAAAGACATACTGAAGTATATTTGATTGTGCTAAAGTGGAACTATTGCAAGTATACTTCAGGTACACTTTAAATATCTTGCATTTAAAGATCAATATTACTCAAAAATCATACAATCCTCATCAATAGTGACAATAAAACACATTTTAGGCTTAATATTAAGAAAATGTGCATAGTGCACAAGTAGAGTCCAAATAAAGTTTTATTACAATTTTTATATCAGTAAATCTTGAGCAATATGTCAGTAAATATATCAACCCTTGTGTGATGTACATATTTTTGTTATTCAGCCAGTGTTTGTGGGTCTGATGGACCCGCTGCATTTTTGAGTTTTTAATTTAGCACAATTAAAAAAATTATGTTAAAATACTCAACAGATGTTTACTTCATCCCAATTACAAGCAATATAAACAGCATATATGGCCAAAATTTGCCCTTTACCTTTGTTAGATCACATTTATGAATTAAAGTGCCACAACCTTGTGTGGGATGGCAAGGGCAGAAACACAAAACTCACACTTACACTCATGCTCTCACAGACTCTCTCTCCCACACACACTCACATACACACACACACACACACACATAAACACACATACCCATACTAATAGCTGTCCCATACAGTAGGATGACAGAATGAAGGTACAAAGGACCTAAATTTCCACACTTTTATTACCCCCGGGTCCAGTGGACCCGAACATTCTGCAAGTAATATAAGTGTGTAGGGGCGGTGGACAGTGAGTGGTCATTGAAAATGTATTTTGATACATGTTCTTCACAGAAAATGAGCCAAGGCCAATGAGTATGGGTTTGAAAAAATAATTAATCGTACACATATTCTTTTGTCAAAAAGTGAAAATGGGTCCCACAGACCCGAACACCATACAAAGGTTAATACGAGCGGAACTTCGTAGGATTGAAATAAATGCATTTTAAATAGATTACTTTTTTTAAAACTATATATTTTTTATAACTCTATTACTTACTTACTCTGCACAAATGGCAGTATCCCACAGTCTTATGTGGACTTCTACTAAGCTTTACAAGTCAGCCAGTCAGAGTAGGTTACTATTTCATATACAATTCATAATTCCATCTGAAACTTTCTTTATGACACACATTCATACTAGTTCTAGTTCAAATATATTACAATTTTATTTACTTTATTTATTGTCTATTTACTGACATATCGCTCAATACTTACTGATTTAAAAACATGTAATTGAACTTTATTTGGAGTACTACTTATGCACAATGCACATTTCTCAATATTAAGCATAAAATGTGTTTTAATGTCACTATTGATGAGGACTGTATGATCGTCAAATAATATCGGTCTTTAAATGCATGATATGTAAATTGTACCTGAAGTACACTTGCAATAGTTTCACTTTTAGCACAATCAAATATCCTTCAGTATATCTTTAGTTAGATGTCAGCACTACTTTCTTACAATTAAAGTGCATTAAGTACAAAATTTGTTGTTCCAATTTAGCAAACTTTAAGTATACCAGTTTAGTGATATGTGAATAATAGGTAAATGTATTTGTAGTATAGCATGAAATAAATGTGTTTCAAAGACATTTTTGTATATTTATTTTTCACTAGGGAAGGCATCTCTAAAGGCTTTTCAATCAACCATTCAACTAAATTGTTAAGTGCCTGAGATGACTATTTCAGAAAAATTAATCACATTCAATTAACTAATTTGATTTGGCTTTTTATGTGATATTTCATTTTATCACAATGGATTGTTATTTCTTTTAAACTCATTAATGTAATGTTTTGTTCATATTGTCAGCAGATGTGCCCATGTTTTTATACATGCAATTTTTCTGAATAAATATTAAAATAGTGTTCAATAAGTATATTGTTATTCGTGTGTGTACACATTTTTATTATAAAAGATTGAAATTAGTACACAAAATCAGATCAAACTATGGTCAATTTTTGTTTTGGCCATCCTGTAAAGTAGGTGAAATGTCACTTATGCTCTACTGGATCTCACCCCTTGAAAATAGACTGGCCCCGTACAGGGATCGACCCCACGATGATGAACAAATGAAAGTTGGCCTCTGAATGAATTTAAAAATGGGGCTGGACCTAACATGTAGAGGGATCTTAGGGATGACCGCTTAAACGGTCAGATGTCCCATAGACTTTAAGCCAGTGTGGGAAACAGAGGGGAGAAGTTGGCTGCACGACCTGACTGATCCAAAGGTAGCCTACGTAATACAGGAATCCACACACATATATACTGGAGTAACAAGACCAAGAAGGGCCTTAAAAACAAAAGCACATTCTCTCGGTTAATTCTACAACTAAATGGCGGACAGTGTAAAGGTGGCAGCACAGAGGAGAGATGGCCACTTTTCTTCAAGCCTGTTATAATAGAGGTCACTTTTCGAAGGTATCTTTTGGAGCGATGGTCATCACTCTACCACGGCCAGGGGAATTAGGTCAAATGGTAGCGTGCTCGCTTAGCATAAGAAAGGGCCTAATCTCAAAGACTTCAAATGTTTTATTAAAATGAATACACAAAAATATTGAAATGAGTACACACACGCATATAAAACAATATGAAATGAAAGAGTGGGCCCATGTTATATATATATATATACACAAAACATACAGGAAATCTATTATTTAATGAAGGAGGTGGAGTTTGGCATTTAATTTCCTGGCGCTGTTCTGCCAACCAGTCATCTAACGATTTCCGGTGGTCCATTTCAAACATACCAACAATCTCGGCCTAGACCAAAATCGTTAGTTTTGGGCTGCTCACATTTGCGGATGTGTTAAAAGTAAAACCCTCACACAGATTCCTCGTATGGACTTGCCTTTCCATCTCAGGCCTGCAGGCGCCTGTTCCTCTGGGTGAATGGGACACAGGAGCGCAGACGCAGGCGCAGGTGGAGAAACCTGCACTGGAGTCGACGCACCAGAAGATGGAATCAGAGGGCCGTCGACTGGTCGCAAAAGAGGAGCCTGTCCTTTCTCGATTTGGCGGATGGGATTAAATTGATGTTTGGGCATGAGTTGATGGTTTTTTTATCGCGAGTTCATCAATTTTTGCCTAGGAGAAGGAAGTGTGTCAGCCACAAGCAATTGGGTCAGGTGGAGTCGTCACTGAGCGAGGACACTCATTTCATGATTGTTCTGCCGCTATTGATAACCTGAAAATAAATGCTGTATTAGATACAACATGTTTAGAGGAATTCAGGTAATTTGAAGCAAAATAATGTACCTCGCTACAACCTGAAGAGGTCATCTTGTTTAGTAAACAGCTGGATCATCAGGTCCAATGGGTGACTGCTCCCTCGTAAAATGCAGATTAATGTAATGTACACTACCAGTGTCACGGATGTCGTTGGAGGGAAACGAAGAGGGACTTAAACAAACTTGACTTTTAATAAAACAAACCAAAGGAGAGGAACACTAACATCGGGAGCACTGAATTACAAATACGAGATAACGTTTAAGACTCGACAAGGAAACATGAGGCAGACTACACATTTATACTAAAACTAATGAGGACAGACAGGTGCGGGGGAATTCAACTATAAGGGACATTGAGAACAGAACAAAAAAATATAGGATAGGAAACAAAGGGAAAAACACAAAACGGAACAAATCATGACTTGGCGGTGCAGGCAGTTCGGGGAGCCATGGCGGAGCAGGGAACTCAGGTGGCCATGGCTGGATGGCCTCCGTGGCCTTGGCCTCGCCACTCGGCCCGGCTACTATGGATGGGCCCATACTACCCCCCCCAAAAAAAATCCTTGGGGAGAATGTGGTCTTTCGAGGCCCTCCGTAGGCCTAACTCGGGAACAGTGGTCCTCCGTGGGCTAAACTCGGGAACAGGAGCCCACTCTGGGCTGGATTCGGGGACTGGGAAGCACTTACGAGGAGCTGGCACTGGAGGGTGCTCTGAAGGAGCAGGCACAGCTTGACTTCAGAATGGCAGGTGGGCTGGAGAGAGCCGCGGCCGGTGTGCTTGCATCAGTGGCGGCGGGCAGGCTTGACTGTTAAGAGGCTGGCCATCTTGACTTCCGAGCGGTCGGTGCTCCTGGGCTGAGGACTACGGTGGAGCTTCGGAGGACAGCGGGGAATTTGGGGTTGGGCAGGCGGTAGGATCCATTAGAGAGGTATGTGGGGTTTCTCGGCATGAGGTGAGCTGGATGACGAGGCTTGGGATGTTCCTTTACTTCTTCAACTTCGAAGTCAAGAAAAGGACGAGATTAATCAGCTCGATCAGGAGAAAATCACATGTCGGAAGATCGCAGTGGATAATCTCGTCATCCAACCCCAGCAGGAAGCACGTACATAGAGCGGCGTCGTGCCAGCTCACCCGGTTGGAGAGCTCGAGAAAACCCTCCACATATCGCTACAACCTCGGACTCAACAAGGAAACATGAGGCAGACTACACATTTATAGTAAACTTAACGAGGGACAGACAGGTGTGGGGAATCAACTAATAATGAGACAACGAGAACAGGAACAAAACCAAATATGGGCATAAGGAAACAAAAGGGAACACACCAAAACGGGAACACAAGTCTGACAACCAGTCAAACGTTTTTGAACAGTAAAAATGTTTTATGTTTTTAAAGAATTCTCTTCATGCTCCACCAGGCCTGCATTTATTTGATCCAAAGCACAACAAAAGCAGTAATATTGTGAAACTGCTTTCTATGTGAATATATTTTGAAAGGCAATTTATTCCTGTGATTTCAAATCTGAATTTTCAGCATCATTACTCCAGTCTTCAGTGTCACATAATTCTTCAGAAATCATTCTAATATGCTGATTTGCTGTTCAAGAAAATTTATTTTTATTATTATTATTATCAATATTTAAAAGAGTTGTGTACATTTTTTAAAGATTATTTGATGAATAGAAAGATCTTAAGATCAGCATTTATCTGAAATAAAACGCTTTTGTAACATTATAAACTATACCATTCAAAACCTTGAGCCAGTCTACTTTAAATCATATATATTTATTATTAAATTATGAATAGATAGAAATAAATATTTGATGAGAAAAGACATTTATAAGTTGCAAAAGATTTCGGATTCAGATAAATGCAGTTTTTCTGAACTTTCTATTCATCAAAGAAACATAAAAAATACACTCAGCTATTTTTAACCTAATAATAATAAAAATAAATGTTTTTTGAGCAGCCAATCAGAATATTAGAATGATTTCTGAAGAATTGTGTGACTGGAGTAATGATGATAAAATTGAGCTTTGAAATCACAAGAATAAATTACATTTTAAAATATATTCAAATAAAATGCAGCTATTTTAAATAGTAAAAATATTTCACAATATTACTGCTTTGTTTTTTTTGGGATAAATAAAATGCAGTCTTGGTGATCAGAAGAGAATTCTTTAAAAAACACAGTTGTCCAAAAACGTTTGACTGGTAGTGTATGTGGAATAAAATGATTGAAATTAAATAAAGCCATTAGAGTGTCTTATCTGAGCCTCGTCTGAGAGACTGCCTCCAGTGTCAGATGGCTGTGACAGCACTGAAGAGGCAGGGGCAAGATGCTGTCCTTCTCCACCAGATGATGTGGACGGCTCAGCCAGAATATGCTCCAAGAGGGCGATAGCACTCATCCCAGGGCTTCCCAAAGACTGTTTGGCTAAGTTGGTCCACAGCCTCTTTCATGGCACTGCCAAATGACCAGATGGAGGAAGCTCCTTTTATGGCGTCTTCCATCCGGTCATCATTCCAAGCTCTCAAGGACATAGGCATGAAAATGCGCATCACTGGCACTGGTTCCTGAAAGTTAAATCAATTTTAAAAAGGCTTTTATATGTCACATATGTACAAGATATGTACTACACATGAGGTGTTATGACGCAACTGGTTACATGTAATAGAGTTATGTAGTTACATTAAAAATTATTGTAATTTTAACCAGTTACTAGTGACTTGTCAGACAAGACAGCTTTGTCAATGCTTATGACATCAGAACTGTAATATTACTGTAGAGTGTGATATTTATTAATGTGACATTACTTTAAAGTAATGGAAGCAGTTACAGGGCTTATATTTTTTTACAAAAATTTTTTTTTTTTAATCTTTTATCAGTGGGTCTTGGATACACTGTACATGCTTCTGCTGTTCTTTCAATATCTGCTGGATCCATTCGTGGTCCAGCAGAGGAAATCCCAGAGTGTCCTTCCCATCTGCACTGTCAAGCAGGTCAATCAGTGATCCAATTAATCTAGTGGTCTCATCCACACCCCTGGTCCTCCTCCGGCAGTTCAGTGCCAACTCCCTCCGGGTAATGCAAGCACTGACCACCCTTTCTGAGATGTGGCCAGTCTTCTTTGCTGCCAGCTTACCCTCCTTTGCACGGCGAAGAGCAGCCGCATCCTCTGGATCCCACTGAAAGATGCACATGGACAGACGTGCCATGAAGATCCCATAGAGCGGATGAGCCTCTGTCATGACACCTGCAGCAAATCGCCGTATAAAGTGCCAGATGTCGAGGTGCACTACAAGCTCATCCCACTCCGAAAACATGACCTTCACCCGAGACTGGCCGTGCTGACTGCAGCAATCTCTGTCCACGTACATCCTTTTTGGGGCTGCTTCTCCTGCCTTCCGGTAGCATTTCATCAGGCCAGCTGCCATGGCGTCCAGTCTATGTCCCTCAGCAGCAGTCAGCACAGAGACAAGGACCTGGCCGTGTTTGTTTACCACATTTGTGCACCAGGCAGCTGTTCCTGAAGCAGCACCGGCAAGTTTCTTTGTGATCTATTGGGAAAAATACGGGTCAAAAACTGTGTTCATTATGTACACACACATATCCATATCTGGCAAATTTCTGGATAAAAACAGGGTTGTGATACCTTTTTTTGTGGAATCCATCTTGAGAACACAGCCAAAGACAGATGTAATTTTGGCCTTGACCTCGTGCAGTCACCCCATAACATCCCTGGGGTACACGGCTAACATCCACTTAGGTTTAGGTAGGGCAGTTAAAAGGGGAGGCTCAGCAAACACAGGAGGCTGCACAAGGGAGGACCTTGTGAATGGTTCGCAGGCAGTCAGGTACTTCAGGACATGTTGTGTCCGTGCCTCACTGTGCTGTTCCATCAGCTTCTTGTAAAGCTGAGTCACACTGTTGCCCAGTGTCCTCTCCCTCATCATCCTCAGCACCCAGTTGTCACATGAGTATCTATGGAAACAACAGCATAATCATGCAAATGCTTTGGTTGGTAAAAAAATAACACAAATAAAAATGCCTAATAATGAATCATTGTCATTATGAATTACCTGTATGGCAGCAAAGCTGGAAACTGACTGCGGTGGTCCATATCCAGCTGTCCCAAGATGTCCTCGGACCAGGCGGGATACTTCTTCTTGCAGCGTTTACACTCCAGATACTCAGTGGCAAGGTCATACCACCCATCAATGTCCAAGACATTGTGCACAGTATGGTAAAGTCCTGCCGCTGTTAGTCTGTGCTTACCACAGGCTGGGCGAACACAGATAAGAGGAAATAACCACATCTTCAGTTAAGAAAAGGGGCCGACAGAAGAAGAGGTCGGGTGAGGAGGGAGGCTGAGTGTGAATTAAAGGGGGCTGAGCAGGATACCACCAAAGCGTCAGCTGGGACACTTGTTCTGGCTTGCCGGTTCACGGGTTGGCCTTAAATAGTGTTCCGGACCCACTCATGCAGGAAAGGTGGAAGATTATCTTTTTAGTGACTTGGAAGCTCAGCTGGTGGGTGATGATGTGGAGGATCTGGTGTTTCCACTGATGGAGATGAACCGGCACAGGCCTCTAAGTGAACAGTAAAAAAACTGTTGCATTTTATAGTAATATGCCATAAATGTAGCCCACAAACAGCCTGCAAAGCAGTAAGTATTAATAATTAGTGAAGAAAATGGTACTAGTATTAAGATGCAAAGAACAAAGTGTACACTTTATTGAGGATCAGATGGAATGGTGTAAGGAAAATGAGGTGTGATGAATCCAGTATAAACCAATGATGCCCACAGACATGAAGCATGCACACAGATACAGTAAGGAAAAATGTCCCTCTAATCATTATAACAATGAATCTCCACCATCCCGTCAGCTTAGAGGGAGCTAAAGAGTGAGTGAGTAGAGCAAGCCATGTGAAAAAGTTATCCGCTGATTGTTTAACAACAGGTAAGTTCGGAAACGCAAATAAATACACTGACACCTTTGGACATCCTTAAGGTTTTGAAGAAGTGCACTCAAAGAATGCCTCCTGCTTGATGCATGATGTGACATAATTCTTTATTGTAAACAAAAATTATTTCAAAATGTAGATTAAAAAAAAAAAAACGCTTCTCAGTGTGTTTTCACAAAACATTCTTATAATATTTAAATTTGTGTCATATGCCACACCTGTATTTAGCTGTGCTTCACATTGTGATGCAGCAAATACCAGATACCCATTATCATCTTCAGCAGTGGGAACAGAAGTGCCTGGAGCACAAATGTTAAAACTATTACTGTGAACAATACACGGAGACAAACGTATGTAATATGGTGCTTACTTACCAGTAGCGAAAATCTGTCTTCGAGCCAAATGTTTGGCTGGGGGTTCTGCTGCTTGAGAAGGTAAAGTGGACTGCAGTAATGGATCTGGAAACAGAAAGTGGACAAGTTTTGATAAATAAATACATGTAGCACTGCTGTAGGGGAAATTCAATATCCACACTCCTACTCACAGGGTTTAACAGTTGACATAAGTTTTCTCACCAGCTGTGAAGGAGACAAATGTTTGCCACAATCCAACAGTGCTTTCACAGTGGTGGTCTGCTGTACACCAGTTCGGAAGTGCAGAGGTACTGGAGATTGCAGGTGGAGGTGCAGATACACTGGAGGTTGCAGGTGGAGGTGCAGGATGACATACACTGGTGCTCACAGCAGAAGCCTGTCTTTTCAGGACATACGTCTTGAAAATGTCCATGTTGGTGTTGGGCCTGGCATCTGCCTTAACACGGTACCTGATGAGGGCTTTGGCCTCCTTGCTCTGGTCCTCATAAACATCCTTAATAGTCTGGCCCTGGAAGTCACCAAACTCCACCATCAAGCAGCCCTGGTCTCCAGTTGCTCGGGCTTCTGCTTGCATTTCCTGCTTCCTCTGATACTTCTCCACTTCTTCTGCCATCTCTTTAATTTGAGAAGTGTACTGTAGGAACAGTTGTTTATTTTCTGACAGGGGGGTTGTCTGCGCTATCTCATTGAAAATGCTGAGCATCAAATACACTGCGTACCTCAGAGATTTTTCCAGGAGCCATCTAAATCTCTGTCCCTGGTGCTTCCCAAACTGATGTTTGCAGTAAGCCAGTACTAAAAACTGGTCACTGGGGTCTCCACCGTTTGTGTTGACAAAAGTACTGGCCTCTGCCAGCACCTCCTCCTTAGGTTTGGCCCTTCCAGACTCCACATTTTCAAGGTGCTTCTCCTGCGCCGATGGCGCCATGAGGAGTCTGCCTGATGTTGCCGATTGGCAGCAAAAAAGGGGGTTTGCGTACATTTTCTGAAATGAAAATCAGAAAAAGACTAATACCTCTTGCAATCTGAAAGACACCTGTATGTTAAGTGTGTAACGATAATTTAACAAGCTAGACGTAAACCATATTACTGGGGTAATAAACATGGCCATGACATAAACTGTCCTGATGATGAGTTTTCTACAGAGGACAGGAATCCCTGATATATCAAATATATAATGTCAAATATGAAGTCTGAAATCTCCTTTTATTCTATAAATTATATTACCCATAATGTGTAATTTAATGGATTACATTACTAGCTACAATTTTTTTGTCATGTAATTTGGAATCGGTAATGGACAATTTGCTTTTCAGTAGCGACATGTTCTGTATTTATCATGGGAAAAGTTACAGGTTCCCAGGTACTGAAGAAAACGTGTGCTATACATACTTGCTAGCTATATTGGTACATTTCATTTTCCAAAAATACACTCTGTATATGAACAAATAATGACCGATATTCAATAATGAAGTAAACCATAGCCTTACCTATTTCAAAAAATACCTAACTGGTCAAAAGCCACATGAGAGAGAAACACGATTGGTCAAAGTAAGCCACAGGAGAGAAATGAGAGTGGTCAAATTAAGCCACAGAGAAAAACGCGATTGGTCAAAAGTAATTCATGTGGGCTTACTTTGGCTCAATCTGTGGGAAGCAGTAAGCACAATTCCAGTTGTCAGCAAGATTGCCAGTGAACTGCATAGGTGTTGATGGATTTAACTTTTCCATGATTAGAGATTGCTCAAAGTTCTCTTACTTTGTTTCAATGTTGACTTTTTAAAATGGTTTTGTGCAGTGGGGAACCGTTAGGGCCCTCTAGGCCCTCAGAGAGGGTCTAACTTATTGTAAAAACAATATTTACAATTTTTTAATAATGTGTAAAATATAATATTTTAAATAAAATAATATAAAAATTTTATTTTTATTTTATTATAGAGGTATGCAAATACATATTTGACAGTCAGGCAGGACAGCCAATCATAATGTTCGGACATTTTATTGTAAAAATACATGTAAATAAATTTAGACCAATTAACTTTGTGATTATTATCGGGATGTGAAATGACTTTCAACCAGCATAACAAAACACAGATGGCGCACAATCCAATGAATAGTACACTTAACTGTAGCGAATCGCTCATTGGAAATCGTATAATTACCAATACTAGTTAAATTTAACTAGTCATGGGGGGGCATTTAGATGGGGGGCCGGCTGTAGGATTTTTACTGACCTCGGTCCAGGTCCAACTGTCTTGGCAATTCCAAGAACGTAATTTCTTGTTAAGGGAAAAAGCTTTCTTTACTGTAACAGTTTTCTTACAGCTTTTAAAACGAAATTTGCATGATTAAGTGACTCCAGTTATGAAACAATGAACTACGTCAAGTGTGATACAAGTAAGTTTTATTAACTACATAAACACTTAAAACTAGTCCAACATACTACATAAACACTTAGACTGGTCTAACATACACGAAATTAAAACACCCACACACACTACACAACCACATGATGGCGCGCACACACACCACATATCGAGTTGGTATAGGAAGGGTTAAAGTTGAACTCAGCATAGAAAGAGGCATAAAGTATGAATTTTATGGAACCATTTGCATATTCAGCAGGTCTACACCTGAGGGATACGTCAGATTTTTAGTTCAAACACACCTTTGTAAAAAGTTGTAACTGATACTTAATGTATCAATTTATAAGACTAAGTTTGATACTTAGCGATTCTCGGCGGTCTGAAAGAGATTCCTGTTGCAAATCTTAAAGCTTCCCGTAGATTTTTGCTGAATTCGGGTCGATGAAAAGGACCAGTTTGAGTCAGTGTCACTTGATTAATGGAAAGGACTAGGCCGAAGAAAGTCCTGGCACAAATGCTTTGGTATCCTGAAGCGTTTTTTTTTCACATCTTCATCTTTGCTTCTGACCGAACCACCGACTCTGGGCGGGTCACATGGGGTGATACCTTTAAGGTCGGAGAAGATTCACGGGATTCCTGCAGTATGGGGCTTGTCGCAATAGAAAGCAGAAGGGTTTCAAGGCGGAGGTTTGCAATTGTCTGGAGGGGTTTTACGACCCTGTTGTGTGAGGCATTGTAATTTGCATATGTAATCGCGTTGGGTTGTTGATGGCACAAACTAATAAGATTCTTAGAAGGCACTAATGATGTGCGATAGTAGAAACAGTACAAATACAACTCTCATTAGTCATCCGAGTATGAATTAGATAATTATAATTAATAACACGTTATGTAATGTTACATGAATGAGTGGGTCTATTCATAAGCAGTTCGCAAAACAGCGTACAATACAACAGACAATATACAAGAACATTAATGGTATACACAATGATCTGAAGGATATGTGTTTTCATTCAAAGAAAGGTTTTCCTATTTAATCGATGTTAAGAGAATAGTCATTTTACTGTTGCACTGTGGGATGGTTCCTATGTGAAAGTTGTAGGGAGATGGGTGACTCTCCAACATGCCATTAGGTCTTAAAATCTCTCTGTGGTTCGTAGCAAATGCGTCAGGGTTTGCCCTGGTAACCTGGTCTGGGCCTCATTCCCTCATCTTGGCACCCAATTAAAATTTTATTGTTTGGATTTTGCTGTGGAATTTTATTGTTATTCTAATGAATAATTGATTTGTTAAATGAAATGAAAAATGGTGTGTCTGATTGGGGTCAATACTCTACAAATCTCCCCGGCCTTGTCGAATGTTGTTGTCCATGACAATAACAACAGCGAGCGACTTCAAAGGTGTCATAACAATCTAACACACACCGTGGTCACCTCACGATGCTTTAGTACAGTTGTGTGCTTCTCGGCTTTTTGTGGGCCGGTGTCCAGGATGGTTTGTTGTGCCGGTGGTGTAGTGCATGTCATTGGTGCGCGTGTGGTGAGTTGAAGGTCTTTAGCAAGGTGTGTTTCCTCGAGCTTGCATGCATCTCATGTGTCTATGCTGTGTCACCGTAGTGATATGGCAGGAGAGTTCAGCATTGTGGTTGTTACCCCCTGTTGGTTGCTCAGGACGTCACTAATAAAATGCTGAGGTAGTTGCGTTGTCGCTTGGCTCTTTTTTGTCGCACCGACTTTAGCTTGGCCTGAGTTGTGTTGGTCGATGTTTCTCGGATTGGGGCATGTGGGCCCTGTTGCTCAATCCAACGTGTCCGGCTAACTTCTGGTGTTGGTGTCGACCGTTTTCAATGATTCTTCCTCCCTTGGAGGGGCTTGATGCTGTGTTGCAGCAGGCAAGGATTCAGAGGTTTGTCCTTCTCAGTACTCTTTAGTTGAGTTTTGTTCAAGGAGCTTTTTTTTTTTTTTTGCGAGTGTCAGCAGCTCCTGTAACCCAGAAGTAGGCGTGTCCAGCTGTCCTTGTGTAGCCTCCGTTCGGCACCTGTGTGAAGGGTGTGGAGGAGGATGTTGTGGTGGACTGCTGTTGGACATACCGTGGTGTTTGCAGGATGAGGACGCCTTTTCCCAGTGGTTGGTCTGGAACCTGGGTCTGTTGCCATGGTGATGGCTCTGTGCTCTTCTGGCTAGGGGCTTTCTGTAGGAGGGTTTTGCATTGTGGCAATGCTGGGTGCCTTCTGGTTGCCCTCTTTGGATTCTGAGTTGTGAAGTTCAGAATCAGCAGCGATCATTCCCTGTTCAGACTCTGGGTCTGAGATTTCCTTTATGATGGCTTGTTTAAACTGCTGGTGAGGCTGCAGGATCAGTTCCTTTGATGTCCTCAGGGTCTCTGCAGTATTTAGGTTGCCAGATGTATTGTCTCTGGCCAGCTCGTTGGGGTCTGTGGGGTCACACGGTGTGTGTGTCTGCAGTGATCCTCTGGAAAGGTCCCTGCCCCACCCCCTTGTGGCTGCTGGTTGGTGACGTGTGAACAGTGGCTCTCGCCCCCCCCTCGCAGGTTCAAAATCTTGGCTGAGGGGGTGGGCCTGCTGACCAGGGGAAATTATGTTTCGTGTTTTCCCTGTCTGTTCAACTTGTGGTCTGCAAGCATATTCCAGTACATTTGTCACTGAATTCACCCGAGTTGCTTTGTTTTCGGTTCGCCTGAAACATTTTTTTTTAGTTGCAGCTGGCATATTTTCGAGGAGCTTACCTTGTGAATTGTCAATCTAAAAGGCTTTGCCCCCTTATCCTCCCCCCTTTTCGTACTGTGCACAGGATGGCCGTGGTGGCTGTGCACTGCTGGCGAGCCGGTGGTGTTCAACCTGCTGTCTTTGTGCTTATGTCTATCGCAGACGCAGTTCTTTAGGACTGTTTAAATTCTTTCTGAACCATGTCAAGCTCCTTTTTAATTGCTGAGTCAGGGTTTGGACCTTAGCTCTGGCTGTATGCAGCTGGCCTTTTAAGGCCTTAGATGTGGTGTCTCTCTTATTTAGTTCCACATATGTTGTTTTTAGAGTGACTTTGTGTGAAACAGTTCTTTTTTCAAGTCCTGTGTGATGGCTTTTTCCCGCGGCGCTTGGTGTCTAGCAGCCTTTAGAGCCTCTGTGAAGATTGGTGATTTCCTTCTGTCGTACCATTCTGTGAGTTTCTTTGCATCCGTTTTGTGCTTTTTCTCGTTGAGCAGGTGTCAGTTCTCTTCAGAATTCTGTGACTTGCAGTTTCAGTTCATTTACCTCCTTTCTGAGGCCCTTGAGTGTGTGGGCCGAGGAGAGGATGATGCTGTTCAGGTGTTCGCTTATGTCGCAGTCTCGCTGTTCTTTTCTTTGCCATTGCAGGTCGTTGGCTTCTTTGAGCTGAATGATGTCCATTACATTGCTCTACTGAGTGTCCAGGTGGTCCTTGTGAGCTGCCAGGGCTGGATGTCTGTGGCATGTCTGCGACATACTGGCACACTTGTGAGGGGGGAACACCCGAGAGAGAGAGACACAAGGCAAATGCATGTACGTACAGAGGTGTTAAACTATCTCTAAAGGGGAACGGCTGTGTAGGCCGTGTAAGGTATGACTAGCTGTGGGATGCAGCTAGTTGAAATAAATAAGATGAACTCAAAAAAAAAAAAAAAAAAAGGAACATTTTTTTACCTATTTTAGTTTTTTTTCTAAGAGATATGGCTAAGCAGTTTTCACTTGTGTGTGATGCTGCAATAGTCTTCATAACCCTAGGGTTAGGCTGTTTGCTAAACTAGCAGGGACCCACCAAATACCTCGTCAAAAAAAAGAAAAAGAAACAATGGGAATTGTTTCTAGTTTTATGTTAACCTACATTGTTTGTTGCAATGGTAACTGCCCTTCAACGTATTAGGCCTGGCACTGATGCGTGAGGAGAAGTAGAGAGGAAACACTCGTTAAGGAAACGACAGTTGCTAGATCTACTGTAATCCTATCCAAAAGCGACTATGGTGATGGTGAAAATACTAAAATAAGTTAAAAGTAAAACACAACAAACAAAAATTTTAATAAAAAGGGGTCCTAAGAGCTGTAAGAAATTAAAAGGGAAAGTAAATTAAAAAAATGAAAAAAAAAAAAAAAAAAAAAAAAAAAAAAATTGCTTTTAGATTAAATCACAAACACAATCAAATTTAATGAAAATCTATTTAGCTGAATTGGTACATTTGTGCTAAACAAATGTAAATCAATGCCATAAATTAAAAAAAAGGTAGAATAAAGTCAAAACAAAAATAAACAATAACACAAGTAAAACTACAGTATTTGGGTAGGGACCACAGGGACCTGTGATGGAAGTGACACCAGGGGTGACGGAGAGAGAGAGGGAGAGAGAGGTTTGGTTAGAAAGTTACACTTTACACGCTTATCTAGCGTTAGTCGTATGCTAACAGTTAGCAGTTGAGGTAAAGGGCTTAGCTTAAGAGTTAGCGTTAGTTACACGCAATTTTTTGTTTACACACAGGTCTGTGAAGTGAATGCTGTTGTCAGATTAACCGGTAGAGTCTGCTCACACTTCCGGGGTCAAGTGTTGCTAGGAGACCAATGCAAGCTCACAACAGTTGCAGGTGGAGCAGACTTGCACTGCTATGAGCATGCATGGGAAACTCATGCATATCCCATACAAATTCATTCATTAATCAAAACAACACATTCACTTCACAGGCAATGGTGGATTCATGGTTAGCTACGCTAGAATAACACCATTAGTTTTACGTAAATGTTTCAAATGAGCGAGTCAAAATGAAATACAGTGATATGTAACACATAATAAGGCCTTAAATTATTGAAATGAGGAGTATCGCTCAGATCAACTACACAGTGCTGAAAAAGGGTATTTCTTCACCCAAGATCAGACCGATTCATTCTGGAACCATTTATATGAGCTGCTAATCCCGAAATTTCGTCGTCAGAAAATAGACTTATGATCCACTAACAACAGAGATTAGGATTTCTTCGCTTTTCCTTTCTTCGCTAAAATCTGGTTAGTTTCTTATCGTACGATTTAACCACATTATAACACTGAAAACTTTTTACTGCTTGTAGGAAGGCACATTCAAGCTGTAGTTTTATCTGATTTTGATCAGAAATTGGTGTGTGCATGTATAAGAGTTACGTAAATGTTGCACATGAGTGGGTCGATATGAATACAATGATACGTAACACATACTAAGGCCTTAAATCAGAGAAATGAGGAGCATCGCTCAGATCACATACACAGTACTGAAGAAGGGGATTTCTTCTCCCAAAATCAGACCGATTTATTCTGGTACCGTTTATATGAGCTGCTAATCTGAGATTTCGTCGTCAGAAAAGGCGTACCCTCTATTAACAACAGAAATTAGGATTTCTTCGCTACAGTCAGGTTAGTTTCTTATCGTACGAATTAAAAACATTATAGCACTGAAACTTTCTTATACCTGTAGGAAGGCACATTCAAGCTATAATTTTATCTGGTTTTGATCAGGAACTGGTATGCGCATGGAGAAGAAGTTACTAACTTATGAAACAGACACATAAGATTGATTATTGGGTCTGCTTGCAAGCAATGTTTAAAACGACTCCACCGTTCTAAATTACTGCTCGTACTGCATAAAGTAGGAAACTAATATTTTCCTGGCCATGTGAATGCTGGAATTTTTCTGGCTAGCTTGTCAAAAGTTTGGAGGGGTCACATCATTCGCTGCTGCGGGGATGCTTGGAAGTATTACAGTTCTGTCTGCTGAGTTGTTAATCAGAAAGTGTTGGCTCTCCCCTTCGTAGCTTGTTGCATATGAGGGAGTTTGCACGGCTGAATGAGGATGCAGGAGTAGGGTGTCTCTCCCACTGCGTCTCTTTTCGCAGCCTGTAGGAGTCCCTGAGTTCTCTTCGGAGCATGTCAAGCTTGTCTTGAGTGTTGTTCAGCTGCTGGATCAGAGTCTCTTGAAATCTATCAATTTCCTCCTGTTTCAATCCCATTAGGTTGTGGGTCAGGAAGATGATGACCTTGGTGAGCTTTTTGTAGCCATAATTGTCACTTGAGTCCTGAGTCTGAGGTACACTTCTCTCTGTGTCCAGTTGCTTTCGGCTCAGTAGGTGGTCGTCGGCCCTGGGTAGGGTGTGTTCCTCACAACGCCTGGCCAGCCCTCTTTGGTCTGCATTCTGGGCAGTTAGTCTGAGCATCTGCAACATTTTGACACACTTGTGTTGAGCGTAAGGGCTAGAGACTACTACAAGATCAAAACAGAGTGTGAATGCTAAAATAGTTTTGGGTCAGCATATGTTTGCTGAAAGGGGTGTGAACAGAGTTCTGATTGATGATTTAAGATTGTTCTTATTGTCAAATTATCACTCAGAATTTGCTGACGGTTCCCCAAACAGGCTTAATCTCTGAGGTATGAAGGAGAAAAGGGGAAAAGCAGAAGGAAAAGGAGAGCATTTCTATTCAGATTATGCTTATTATTTGGTACTCAGGATGATAGTTATGCCCTAGTGTTTGTCTAGATGACTTTGTAACAGGGTCATAAAAATGAGGGCACATGTTTGAAAATAAACAAATCAAAAATAGAAATGTCTCTGGTTCCTTTTGAGGTTCAGAGAGAACATCAAGGGGGCATAACATGTAAATGGATTTAAAATTAGCTGACTGCTATTATCAAAACAAGGTAATAAATCTGGTATTAGGAACAAATAGCAGCACTAGTGATTAGTGTGTTACTAAAAGCACCCAATAACTTAATAATTCTTCTCTAGATAAACAGTTACATTTTAATTAAATTTAGATTTAATTAACTAGTAACTAAGCAATAGCATTCAGGAAGGATACATCTAGATAGTTAAATTCGCTGAGACGAATTGAAGATTGAGAAACATAGAAAAAGAAGAAAAAGAAGGAAGAGAAATGGAAAAATCAGAAACCAGGGATTAGGTTAAATTCAAATTACTTCACACTGCACACACACACATGTTGTATTTAAGAGCTTCAATTAAAGAGTTTTAACCCCTAATTGTTAAAGCTATTTGGGTAGCTTAGCCTAAAATGAAACTATGCTAAGTCGTGTTAGCTTAGCTGCTTCAAGTGGTTTGTTTACAACATGGCGTGTTGTGCTATGTGAAGTTAGCGCTTCCTGTGACAAGTTGTTGTCACGGTAACCAATGCATGCCAGTGTAATTAACGCAGTTTTAATGTCTGTCTATGTTAAACAGTCACAGTTTTAGAACGTGGTGCTTTCAGCCTTCAAGACTTGTTGCATTACATAAGCACTTCGGTGAGTGCTTCTCTAATGTAACAATAAACTTCTTGCACTTGTTTAAAGAATTACAAAACGGGTTTACTGTAAGTTAAAACCGGTTTAAACATATATGTAGTTATGTTTGCCTCACATATGAGTACTAAAGTACAGTATTACACCTTTAATTTCACTCAGCGAGTGAAACACAGTAATGACCACCAGGTTGCTCGGCTTATATATATACAGTCAAAGTGTAGATGAATTGCTTCAATCTAATTATAAACTATAAGGCCTTTATGCTGTAGAAAGGGGAGCAGCGCTCACATCTACCTTGATATAACTGTACTGAGATTTCTTCTTCAAAGAAACAATTTAAACAATACTGCAATTTTGTGATTTCTTCACTAAGCATATTACATTATGGTACAGTTTGGACCTGCCGCTGGGCTGAGATTCAGACTTACGCTTTGTCCAGACAGATTTATGCTTTAATACTGAATTTAGGGTTTCTTTGCTAAAATCAGATTAACCTTACACTGATACCATTTTTAAGCAAAAAAAAAAAAAATGAAATACATAAAGCTACCAGTATAATAGCGGTCCCAATTCAAACCCCCACTTTATCTGCATCTAAACAAGCCACCAAATAGGGACACAACAGGGCATCTCAAGTCGCGCACAGACTTTTAGGTTGACAGTGTTTAAACTCATAACTTTTGTTTTATCATGCCCGCATATTCTCCAACAAAATCTGTAGCGAATCAGCTCATGGGGAAATATGAATAATTAACCATAACTAATTATAATTAACTATTCATATATTAGATCCACTGTAGATATTTAGCTGACCTCTCAGGGTCAACTGTCTTGTTAATTCTAAGACGTTAATTTCCTGGTTAAGGGAAATAACTTTCTTACTGTACAATTCTACAAGTTTGTAACGTAAATCTGCATGATTATTGACTCCGTTTATGAGTAAACAATGAACACGTCAATTGTGATACAAGTAAGGTTTTATTAACTGCATAAACACTTAAATTAGTCTAACATACTACATAAACACTTCAACTGGTCTAACATACACATACGCACACACACACACACACACTACAGTTGTTATAGGAAATGGTTAGAAGTTGACTCACAAGAACGAGGCATAAAGAATTCATTTATGGAACCTTGCATGTTATTCAACAGATCCAAGCCTTCCGGTACGTCAGATTCTGATCCAAACACACCTTTGTTACAAAGGTGAACGGATACTTAATGTAACATTAATAAGACTAAGTTTGATACTTAGCGAGTCGCGGCGGTCTGAAAGAGATTCCTGATGCAATCTTAAAGCTTCCCGTTGATCTTTGCTGAATTCGGGTCAATGAAAAGAACCAGTTTGAGACAGAGTCACTTGATGAATGAAAAGGACTAGGCCGAAGAAAAGGCCTGGCACCGATGCTTTGGTATCCTGAAGCGTTTTTTCTCACATCTTCATCTTTGCTTCTGACCGAACCACCGACTCTGATCGGGTCACATGGGGTGATGCCTTTAAGGTCGGAGAAGATTCACGCCTCTCAAGATGGGCTTGTCCAATGAGAAAGGCAGAAATTCCAAGTGGGAGGTTGCAATTGCTGGAGGGTTTTACGACCTTTTGTCTCTAAGCATGGTATTTTGCATATGTAATTCGCTGGGGTGTTGATGCACAACTAATAAAAATTCTTAGAACACTAATATGTTGCATAGGTAGAAACATACAATATACACTCTCAATTAAATCATCCGAATACAAATTCATAGATACTAAACATGGTATATATAAGGTTACATGAATGAGTGGTTCTATCATAAGCATGCATAAAATAGTCTATAATACAACAGATTAATACAAAACTGCAATAATATACACAATGACCTGAAGGATATGTGTGTTCATTCAAAGAAAGGTTTTCCTATTAATTAATTAAAGAGTAAATTTTTACTGTGCACTGTGGATTTCCTATGGAAATTGTAGGGAGAGGGGTGACTCTCAACATGCCATTAGGTCGTAAATGTGTCTGGTCTAGCAAAGGTGTCGTGGTTGCCATAGGGACTAGGGTCCTGGGCTTCGTTCACAGACATCTTGGCACCCAGTTTGTTTATTGGGTGAGGGGTCTGTGAATGTTTGTTAATCTAATGAATAATTGATTTGTTAAATCAAATGAAAAATGGTGTGTCTGATTGGTCCAGACGCTACATAACAGAATTACAGTATTTCAGTATTCACGCAAACTGTTACGTCTTAAGTGAATGTTTGGGGAACTGTTGGGAAAAACATCCGATGTGTAACATTATATAAGACCCATGCATTACAGTAGGTCTTAATATATAGGCCCTCTGACAGTCAGCAGAAGTGAGAAAAAAGTATTTATAACATTTTAAATATGGATATTTTTCTTACAAAAATGCATCGATTCGCTACATGAGGCCTTTATTCACCCCCCGGAGCCGTGTGAAGCTCGTTTATTATGGATGTGTGCGCTTTATATGACTAAAAAAAAAACCCTGCCAACACTGCCATTCTAAAGCTTGAAAGAACAAGGACAATTTTTAATATAACTCCAATTGGATTCGTCTGAAAGAAGAAAGTCATATACACCTAGGATGCTTTAAGGGTGAGTAAAACATGGGCTAATTTCATTTTTGGGTGAACTAACCATTTTGTAACGCCCCTGTGGACTGTTTATTGTTGTTTCTTCCCCTTTTGTTGGTTTAGCCCGTTCAATCATTAGTTAATTATCCTCAGTGTGCTCACCTGTCTGCCCCTCATTATCTGCCCTATAAGTTCCTGTCTCTTGTATTCTAGTATTGTCGGTTATTGTGAATGTTACCCCGAGTGTGTGTGTCTCATCTACCCGAATCTGCCTTGCTGTCTCTACATTAAATATTCTTATTTGAATCCTTGTCGTCCTCGTCATCCTGCCTGCCTCCACACACCGTGACCGTGTCACCTTTAATGTTAATCTAAAAATATTTATTTTAATTGTAAATTTTCTGAGAGCGCTGACTGTCATCCAAAGCGCACCCATAAAGATGGCGCATGATCACAATAAATATACATATACACAGGTGTAGCGAATCAGCTCATGACAGGAAATATGAATAATTAACCATAACTAGTTATAATTAACTATTCATATTTTAGATCCGCTGTAGATATTTAGCTGACCTCTCAGGGTCACTGTCTTGTCAATTCTAAGAACGTTAATTTCCTGGTTAAGGGAAATAACTTTCTTACTGTACAATTCTACAAAGCTTGTAGCGTAAATCTGCATGATTAGTGACTCCGGTTATGAGCAAACAATGAACACGTCAAGTGTGATACACGTAAGGTTTTATTAACTACACAAACACATAAACTGGTCTAACACACATACACACATAAACTACGGTCTAACCTTCCTAACATCACACATAAACTGGTCTAACATACACACACACACACACACACACACACACACACACATACAGTTGGTATAGGAAAGGGTTAAAGTTTAACTCAGTACAGAAAGAGACATAAGGAATGACATTTATTGAAACATTTGCATATTCAGCAGATATACACCTTTAGGGATACGTCAGATTCTGAGTTCAAACACACCTTGGTAAAAAGGTGCAACTGATAACTAATGTATCAATTAATAAGACTAAGGTTGATACTTGCGAGTCTCGTCTGTCTGAAAGAGATTCTTGATGCAATCTTAAGGCCCAAGATCTTGCTGCAATTAGTTGATTAAAGAACCAGTTTGAGTCAGATAATCTTTGGTGAATGGAAAAGTCAAGGCCGAAAAGGCCTGGCACAAAGCTTTGGTATCCTGAAGCATTTTCTCACATCTTCATCTTAGCATCTGACGAACCACCGACTGGCGGGTCACATGGTGTGTCAGCTTTTAAGGTCAGAGAAGATCCCTGCCTCTCAATATGGGCTTATCCAATGAGAAAAGCCGTAATCCCAAGTGGGCGTTTTGAGATACTGGGGCGTTTTTATGACCCTTTGTTTATTGAAAGCATTGTATTTGTAATGAAAGCTTCTGTAAAAATTAATTCAAAGACCTCTAGGAAACACTATATGTTTTGCGTAGGTACCAACATATAATATCTACTCTTTTTTCGATCATCATAAGTCGAATTCATAGATACTAAACCGTATAGTAAGGTTATATGATGAGTGATTTATCGTCACATGAATAAAAATAGTCGATAATCAACAGAGTAATACAAAACCTCGCAATAATATACACAAGGCCTGAAGAATATGTGTGTTTCATTCAAAATGACCGGTTTCACCTATGAATATTTAGAGCACCGTCCATTTCTATTCTTCCTTTGGTCCTTGGACATGCAGTGATTTTCCCTGCTTTACATACTTTTGCCCAATAAACCCAGTGATATCAGCGTTGTTTGCCATGCAACAAAGAAGCCTGTTCAACTTCCTGGGGTGTTACGCATTCCGGGGTGGAAGGGTTCATGGGTCCTCGTATTGGCTTGTTAAACTGAGGGGGTGTTACAGAGTATTTGTTAAATCAAATGAAAAATTGTTTTTGATTGGTCCAGACGCTACACAGGGAATCACTTGCTGCTCTGGATTGAACTGCTTTTGTAGTTTTAATAGTTAATTTATTTGTAATGAATACACTAAAGGGGATTTTTACATTTGATTATTTTTTTTCTTACATGAATGCTTGTTTAAATGTAAAATGAAAAAAAAAATTCATTATTTTTCTTATATTTGTTCTATTTTTTTTTTGCATCTGTTCCTTATAATAAAAAAGCTATAGTGTGATTATACAGTAAGTCTTATAGAAGTGGAGGAAAAGATGCAACGTTGCTAGGTGATTTTTCTTTGGAACCTTCAGAAAACTTTAACACGATTTTTCTCTTAACTGACTCAAACGAGTGTTTTTTTCCCCCGTCCAATTCTAACAAATCATACATCATTTTGAAGATCTTTAAATTAAGAATAATTAAAATAATTTTATTTAAATAATCAAAATAACTCAAATTTGCTCATTATGACTCGTTTTGCCAGCACAGGTCACATATACTGGACTCAAAAGAGAACCTGGTACTTTTTTGGTTCTCTTCAGCACTGAAGTGATCTCAGACCCTTTCTTGTTCACACTACATCTTCATAAGAACCCAGACCCCAGGTTTATGTGCAACAGTGGAATGCTGGAGTCTGACCTACTGGAACATTTGTAAGATGAAGTGGACAGGGAGGGGGTGAGGAAGAGCTAGCAATCCCTGATCATGTCACTGGTCAAGACATTTGCAGAGTTTTAACAATGCATTTCAGTAAAATTAAAAGGGAACATTATGTTCCTTTTTACTCTTTTACTTCTTTTACTTTTAGATAAGATGGTGACATTTGTAAAATGCTTCTTTTTTTAATTCTCAGTACGCTGTATTTCATTGTTCAGTTTTAGTATTTTATAATATTATACCATGGTCTTTCTGAATACTCAATTCTGATTGGATGGGAGGTGTACATTAAAACAATTTAATTCACAGGTTCAAGTTAGTTTAATCACCGTTTTATATTAATGTGATGCTTTTAGGTGCACACAAACACACAGAAACATTCATGAGAACAGAAACATGCAGCTTGAATAAAATAAAACTATGCTACAAATAAAATAGCTTCAATACTGAATCTATGTTATATTTCTTGGCAACGAGAAGATAAAATAGCATAATTAATTAATTAATTTATTTTTGTAATTCATATACTCATCTTTCATCTCTCTCTCTGTCTCTCTCTCTCGTCTGCTAATTGAATCAAATCAATACTATAATTCATGCATTTAAATAAATGTGATCTTTCATCTTTGTGTCTGATTTAATGTCTGCAGAATGCAAGCTTTGGGTATAGATCTAAGACATGGACTATGTATAAAATATGACATTTTTGCTCATGTTCATGTCAATCCTTGAATTCCTAATAACTATTATGGTTACACTTTATTTTGATTATCCCCTTTAGACTTTCTCTTACATTGCACCTACATGTCAGCTAAATTTCATTAGAATATCAGCTGAGTATTGGTAGACTATTACGTTAGGGTTAGGGTTAGTTAATTTTGCAAAGTTACTTATAGTCAGTATGTTGTGGACCCATAAAAATAAAGTGTTAGAATATATTAAGCAGACAGTCTACTAACAATGAGAGTTGCTTGACATGTAGGTGCAGCATTACTTATAGTCAACAAAATGTCTAAAGGGGACTATCAAAATAAAGTGTTACCAATGTTACTTAAGCAATGTGCACATTTTAAGTTTGTAGGAAAAGTTATGGTTTATTCCATCACTTCAGTAATTTTTTTTATACTTAATCAGTGGGCATTTTCAAACTACAATGGGTGTTTTTTTTAGCTCTTTTACTCAAAGACCCACTCCTAAACCAAGCCCCCAGTGGATAAGAACAAATCAGGTAAAGCAGCTGAAAATGTCCATCATGTTTTGAAAATGCCCCACTGATTGGGTAACACTTACTAGCATTCTGCAGAGAAAAATTTCCATGATGTTGTGGTCATCGACAACAAATCAAGACATGCTAGTTCATTATTATTGTCTCCACCCAAAATTTCCATGTTCCATGTATAGATTTATTCAATTTATGTTTGTTTCTGTTTAAATGATTGTCTGAATGATTTGGGCAGATGCTGGGCTGAGAAACAGCTCTATACTAAATCAAAAGCTGGGAAAACTGTTAAACACATCAGCTCTCAGAGACTGTATTGTTGCCAGCATTCCTGTCTGTCTGAGATGTTGTAGGCCATAAAACATGCTTGGAAGCCTATGTCTTTAGAACGGCTTTTTGAACACACATACAAACACCACAAATAAAAGGCTAATAATGTGCAAAAAGGCTAATTTAGGAGAATGGCTTGGCACAGGTCCATGCCTTCATTTATTCTTTAATTATATGAGTGCTGTGTTAGCCTTTGTTATGCCTGTGGTTCTGGGTTGAAAATACATCTTGTTTCACTGCTTTTCTTGGCAGTCTTGATGTTTGGTTGTCTCTTGGATAGAGAGGAAAAGGGCCCAAAGGTTACAAGACTATATATGTATTCTTTCAAGAATAAATATAACCTTACACAGTGTCCTATAACCAGACACAATGCAATGCTGCAAGGTATCTTTTCCATACTAATAAGAGTTTTGTCCTAACTTGCCTTGATGGCAATGATGACAATATGCGATGAGTGACATAATGTTCTTTTTTAGAAACGGTTTCCGTATCTGTGACGTCTTGGATGGAACAACAGCATATAAACTATGACTATGTAGCAAATTAGCTCAAAAGGGAAATATGTATAATTAATTATAACTGGTTATAATTAATAATAAATATTTAGATTAGATCTTAGAATTAACTGTAGCAGAATCAATATTACAATTATTTGATCTGTCCGTCCACCGAGCAGACAATATAATCAGTTCAAGGAAATATTATTTTCCTGGCCAAGGAACAATAGCTTTCCTACTTTTATGCAGTTCTAGTAGTAATTTAGCATGTAGCAAGATTCACCATTCAGTGACCCTGAATTGTGAGCAGCAAACAGAGACAATCTGTTGTGAATATAAGGGATTTAATAAATTAAACTACAGCTAACATACAACAAGACTAAACAAAACACATATATACAGAATTAAGGAAAGTAATGAAGAGAGAGAGAAAAGCAAAAGAATGACAGTATTCCACATCAATTAACCACAAGCTAATGAGAATCATCAAAAAAAATCAAAAATCGCCTTAAAAATGGGGCTCAAACTTAAACACGCATCTAAATAGTTGTAAACGGTTACTTGCATTGGCTTTGATTGCTGAACAAGAGTCCTGATGCGGTAGTGTAGCGAATTTAGCTCACAACAGGAATATGAATAATTAACCATAACTATTATGATAATTTATTAATATTTTTTATTATCCTCTGTATATAGTTATCTGACTACCACTCAGCAGGGTCAACTGTTTGTCAATTCTAATAACGTTAATTTCCTGGTTAAAGGAAAAAACTTTCTTACTGTACAATTCTACAAAAACTTGTAGCATAAATCTGCATGATTAAATTACTCCAGTTATGAGCAAACAATGAACACGTCAAGTGTGGTACAAGTAAGGTTTTATTAACCACATAAAAACTTAAACTAGTCTGACATACTACATAAACACATAAACTGGTCTAACATACACATAAACACACACACACACACATACAGTTGGTATTGGAAAGGGTTAAAGTTTAACTCAGCTTAGAAAGAGGCATAAAGAATGGATTTTATTGAACACTTTGCATGTATATTCAACAGATCAAATCCTTCAGGGATACGTCAGATTCTGAGTTCAAACACACCTTTGTAAAAAGGTGTACCTGATACTTAATGCATCAATTAATAAGACAAAGTTTGATACTTAGCGAGTCTCGGCGGTCTGAAAGAGATTTCTGATGCAAATCTTAAAGCTTCCCGTCGATCTTTGCTGAATTCGGGTCGATGAAAGAACCAGTTTGAGTCAGTGTCACTTGATGAATGGAAAGGAATAGGCCGAAGAAAAGCCTGGCACAATCTTTGATATCCTGAAGCATTTTTTGTTGTTTTCTTCCCTCACATCTTCTACTTATGACCCTAACCCCCGACTGGCGGGTCCATGTGAGTGGGCCTTTTTAAAGTCTGAGAAGATTCCCGCCTCTTAGGATGGGCTTGTCCAATGAGAAAGGTTGAATTTCCAAGCGGGAGGTTGGAAATACTGTGGAGTTTTATGACTCTTTGTCTGTAACCATGGTATTTTGCATATGTAATTCGCATGGGTGTTGATGCACAAACTAGTAAAAATTCTTAGAACATCAATAAGTTGCATAGGTATCAGCATATAATATAAACACTTGTTTCGATCATAAGAAGGCGAAATCATAGATACTAAACACGGTATATGTAAAGTTATATGAATGAGTGGTTTATCGTAAGCACGAATAAAATAGTCTATTATACAACAGATTAAATACAACACAGCAATGATATACACAATGGCCTGAAGAATATGGGTGTTCATTCAAAGAAGGTTTTTCTATGAATTAATTAGTAGAAAAGTCCTTTTCTCCTGTGCATTTGTGTCCCTTTGTTTCTGTAGAATGCAGCTAAGTAGTCGGCTCGCTTTCCACAAGGTTGTAAATGTATCGGGTAACCATGAAACCAGGGTCTTGTTCGGCGTCCTGGGGTGTTACAAAGTATTTGTGAAATCTAGCTAACAAAATATATATTGTGTGTTGGAGTGGTCCAGACGCTACAGTAGTCAACGGTTCTTGATGAGTTCTTTTAAAAGTGAGCTGGAGGTTTTACTCTGGTTCCTCTGAAGATAGGAAAGTCCACAGTGGATCGACAAAGTTACTTGAAGATAAAATCTGCCAGAAAATCAAACTCAAGAGGAGAGTCTTGGATAGTGTCCGTCTCAAGAAGAAAGGGTTTTGAGCCAAGATTAGTCTGAGCTAATGACTTTTGAAAGTTCCTATCCACACCCAACTTTTGGGTGGGATGGCCAATCAGGGGCATGCATTTTGAGCGGGAGAAACTTTCTTTGTCTTTGTGTATGGCCCATTTGCATGTGTATTGCTGCTCTGGAGGATTGGTGCAGTTTTACCCAAAATATGGTACAAATAGTATGATGCATTTCACAATCACATGGTGTACATCATTGTTTGAGGAATAAAGAGAAGATCATTTTGATACCAAGAACGAAACATCTAGAAGAAGCAGAGATGCACTCATATACCTGAATATAAGCATTGAGAGTCTAACTAATACAAATAAAGAGTTGTAACTAGGCTAATATAATACGGAAACATACAAACAACACATGCATATACCAGATACAATTGTAACGGATTAATTATAGCCTAAATAAAGAAAATGTCTTTATGTGTGTGTGTGTGTTATGTGTATTGCGACCATGGGCGTTTGCTGGCTATCAGACATCTGGTGCCAAGTACTGTGGATGACTGTCTCTTAGGACATTGGAATGGGTTTGAAGTCGATGGGGAGACCAGAGAGATGATCTGGTTATCATCTTCTTGATAATGGGAGAACTTTGGCAATTTAGCACCCATATAACTGTAGAATGTGGGCTCAGGACTCTGGGACATAAAGCCCCCATGACCCTCAATGATCCCAAGCAGACGCTGCAACAATAATAATCTCATGTGTTGATTGTGTGCTTTAATGTAAAAAGGGTCTAATGTGAGTTTGAATATCATTTTGTGTGACCTTTATAACCATATTAAAATCGACAAAGGATAATTTACCCCAGCTCTTGAAAATAAATCAAAGGAAACATTAAAAACTGTAAACTCAATGCAAACAAACAAGTGTATTCCATGACAAAGACTGTCAGTCACTCAGTATTTATAAAAAAAAGTTTTTATATGTAAAAATGGTTTAATATGTATGAATTAGATTATGTACTTATCCATTTTGTTGCAGGTGCAATGCAGTTTAAAATGTTTATCATACCTTAAAATCAACAGTTTTATATTAAAACATTGGTTCTCAATTCCAGTCGTCGCAGACCACCTCTCTGTATTTTTTGCATGCCTCTTTTATTTAACACACCTGATTCCGATAACCAGCTCGTTAGAAGTTTCGATTGACATGGTCCCTACACAGTGTTCTTTGCACCCTACTCCCTTAGCAAGGTAAATCCATTGAAGTTTACTTCACTTCGAAACTTTCATTCATGGATTGCTCTACACCACAGCCTGCAGCATTTTCACACACAGACAAAACTTACTAGAGAGTGTGACATAATATACCTCTGTAAATAAATACAACTTAAATTCATGTCTCATACACTTTAATGCCCTTTGAATTCCCTAGGCACCTATCCACGCAAGATGGGCCGTATATGGCCCGCAAACCATAGTTTTCCCACCTCTGCTCTAGAGTGAGGGGAGCACTGCTAAGCTCATGCATTAGACCAGCCTAACAGAGAGGCAAAATATGGCCTAACAACCTGGTGAGGTTGTCCCATGGAGCTCCAGGGAGCGGAGCACTCAACTCTAAGACATGAAAGGGGAACTCAGACGCTCACCTTGGGAGCGGCATGCTTATAGGTGACCCTTGAGAGTGAGGGGAGCACTGCTATGCTCAAACATAAGAGCAGCCTAACAGGGAGGAAAATTATGGCTTAACAACCTGGTATGGCTGCCCCATGGAGCTCCGGGAGCAGAGTCCTCGAATCGAGAGAACTCACATTCTCCATCCAGGGCTGGCAGGCTGATATGTGACCCTCCCACAGCATGGGGAGTGCTGTCAAGCTCATATACAAGCAACCATGACTGTACTTGGAACATCATGAGCAGAGCTCTTAGCTCTTAGATCGAGAGGAGAACTCACATGCTCCAACTTGGTACGGCAAGCTCATGGATAACCCTCAAGCATAAGGGCAGTCCTGGCTGTAAACGGAATCCCCAAGAGTGGAATAATGAAATCCCAAATGAAGAGCGAACTCACATGCTTAATATGGGAGCATCAGGTTCATAGGTAACCCTCCCGCAGTGAAAGGAGCACTGCCAAGCTCAACAATAAAAATTTTATTTCAACCATGAAAGTGTTATTTCAGCTGAGGAGGTAAGAAGTGCTGTCAGTGGATATTTTGTCCAAGATAAGTATCTTGGATACTTATCCAAGATGAGCTACAATTAGTTTACAATAGGGTTACATATGTACTGTTCTGTTACAGTAATTGTCTAAGTTAATTAAGGAATAAATGTTTGGTTTTTAGTTAGCCCTGCTGGCTGCTCTGAGAATAACGCTGTCATTATCATGTGACTGATCAGATGACTAACAAGGAAATTAGTGCTTACCATGCTGCTATTCTATTCTTGAGTCAGGAAGCAATGAATCAGTATCCATCTGCATTCATCCTTGGCCTTTGGTAGCTTTGTCTGTATGTTTTGTTGTTATTGCTCATATTACCTTCAATTTTATTTGATTATTTTGAAGTTTTTGTAATTTGTATTATTTGAGTGCATCTTAGATGTATTTTCTCGTTTGACCATATGAGAGCCACTGATACATTTATCATTTTCATTTGCCTGACAATATATTTTTGTGTTATCTGATAAGCAGAAATGTTAGATCTAGATTACAAGATAATTGTAAGAAGTATTCCTTTATGTACACATTGTGAATCTCAATTCATATTGTTTATTGTTTTCTTATTATTTCATAGTTTTACTCTACCTTTATTAAAGTATGCAAATTGACATTCCGTGTCTGTGATGTTGATGAGGGGGAGTTTAGCTTACTGTTGAAGTATACACAGGACGTATATGGAAAACAGTACATGTACCCTGTAAGAAAGGTTTGATGGAGGAATCCGTAATTCAAGTGGTGGTGTCAAAGCCTTTTTGGGAGGTAGTAATGAAAATCGCACATGGTGAAGTAGCAATTGTGTGGGTCCGTTACCCTATGTCTAAGGTCATGTCCACACGTACACAACGTCACAAGCCAAAACCTCCAGTTTCGCTGTCTACACAATAACACTGCAACCAGAGTTTTTGAAAATCTTCACCCTGGCAGGCGTTTTCAAAAATGTTCGGTTTCAGTGACCTGGTGCTGCATTTGTGTGTGGACGAACGACCAAACCGTGTAGAAAAACCTGCGGTTTTAAAAATAACCGCATTCGTGTGGACAGGGCTTAAATCAGGTAATGCGTACATGTTAACAGTAATGTGTAAAGCAACTTGGTATCCAGCCGCTTATCCTATTAGAAAGATTACTACTAAAGCAGTTGTAAAAGCTTTAACCCAATTCATCTTTATCTTTGGGATACCTAAAACTATTCAGAGTGGCAAAGAGACTAATTTTACTTCACGTATGTTTATGGATATTTTGAGGGTGCTTAAAGTATAACACAAACAATCAAATGCAAATCATGCTCAAAGTCAAGGGGCTCTTGAACAGTTCCACCAAACGTTGAAAGTATTATTACATTCTTATTGTGTGGAGTTGAAACTTGATTGAGAGGAAGGATTACCTTGGTTGCTGCTTGCAGCTAGAGAGGTACAGCAAGAGAGTTTGGGATTTAGCCCAAATGATCTAGTTTTTGGTCACAGATGTAGTGTCTGGACCAATCAAACAGACAATCAAACTATTTTTCATTTGATTTAACAAATCAGTTATCTGATTTAACAAATCGTCACAGTCCCCTCACCCAATAAACTGGATGCCAGGATGTCTGCAACGACACCAGGCCCCCCCCCCCTGGTTACCATGGCAACCCTGACACCAGATACATTTACGACCTAATGGAATGTAAGTAGGGAAAATCACTACCTTTTCCATAGGAAGAGACACAGTGCATAGTAGAAATGGACTCTTTCCTAATTAATTCATAGGAAAACCTTTCTTTGAATGAACACACCTTCAGGTCATCGTGTATGTTGTTTTTGAGATTTTATACTGTTTTATGCAGGCTTATGATCGAAACACTCATTCCTGTCATCTTACATATATATAACCCTACCATGTTTAGTATCTATGAATTAGTCTTCTGATGATCTAAACGAGAGTGTATATTATATGTTGGTACATAGGCAATATATTAGTGTCCTGAGAATCTTTAGTAATTTCGATTCAAGTTCCATATGCAAATTACCATGCTTCCACACAAAGGGTCATAAACTCCCCAGTATTTCCAAACTCCCACTTGGGATTCCAGCCTTTTTCATTGGACAAGCCCATCTTGAAAGGAATCTTCTCCGACCTTAAAGGCCTCAAATCAGTGACCCGCCCAGAGTCGGTGGTTCAGTTAGATTCTAAGATGAAGACATGAGCTAGAACGCTTCTATAACCCCCTAAGTACGTGCCAGGCTTCAGCCTTGACTTTTCCTTTCACCAAGATTCTCTGACTCAAACTGGTTCTTTTTCATCAACCAACTTCAGCAAAGATAAACTGGGATCTTCAGATTGCATCAAGCCTTTCTTTCAGACAGACGAGACGTGCAAGTATTCAAACTTAGTCTTATTAATTGATACATTAGGTATCATTTGCACCTTTTTACAAAGGTGTGTTTGAACTAAGAATCTGATGTTTCCTTCAGGCGGTAGATCTGCTGAATAGCAAATGGTTCCATAACTTCATATTCTTAGTGCTCTTTTCTCTAACCTTTCTAAGACAAACTGTCTGTTTGTGTGTGTGTGTGTGTGTGTATGTGTATGTTAGACCAGTTTAAGTGTTTATGTAGTATGTTAGACTAGTTTAAGTGTTTATGTAGTTAATAAAGTCCTACTTGCATCACACTTGACGTTGTTCATTGTTTGCTCATAACTGGAGTCCCTAATCATGCAGATTTATGCTACAGGCTCTGTGTAGAGTTGTACAGTAAGAAAGTTATTTCCCTTAACCAGGAAATTAACGTTCTTAGAAATAACAGAGAGTTAACACTGAGAGGTCAAATGAATGCTTACAGCAGATCTAAATATTTATAACTAATTATAACTAGTTATGATTAATTATTCATATTTCCCCATGAGCTGATTCGCTACACAGAGTATGTGGTCCACTTTCTGTTTTGCGGCAGGCATTGGAGGAGGAAGATCCTCCACAAAATTTGTTAGAATATGCAAATGGCTTTCATTTTTGGCCAGAATAACTGCTCAGAAAAATGTTGTTGGAGCACAGAGTAAAATGAAAAGGCACTTTGAGAAATATACAGAATGGTGTGTTTTTACACCAGGTGATCAGGTATTGGTTTTGTTGCCAGCATCTCCTTTTTGTGCACGCTTTACGGGCCCGTACAGAGGTTTGGAAAGGTTTTCATGTTTTCATTGTTTTACTCAAGCCTTATCATTCCCGTAATTCAGAAACTCAAGTGTTTAATCCTGCTGTTACTGTTACTGTTGTTCCTGTTTCACTTGATAATATGGTTGTCTCTGAAGATTATGTTTTGCTTCCTAGGTTAAAGATTTCGGAGACTCTTCATAATTTGGATGCTTTGCTTTCGTATTTGTATTTGAGTTACAAAGGTCAGAAATGAAAAAAATTGGTGCTTGATTTTCCTAGTTTTTTGCAGATGTACTATCTCGTACCCATTTGATCAAACATGATGTGGATGTGGGAGAGGTGCAGCCCATTCATCAGTGTTTTTACAGGGTTCACATCAGTAAGCGGCAAGTACTGGAGTCTGCAGTGCAATATATGCTTAAGAATGGGATAGCTGTTCCTTCGTGCTCCAGTTGGGCTTCACCATGTTTATTGGTGAAGAAACCCAATTCTACTACAATTTTATACTGATTACCGCAAGCTAAATGCTATTACTAAACATTATGCTTTTCCACTTCCTCGAATAGAGGAGTGTGTAGATAGGCCCTGCGTTCCATTCGGAAGGGCTCATCCCTATGCCCTAATCCCTTCAAAGGGTTTACCCTTCGGAATGAGAGCATCGGAGGGTTGAAGGATGTAGGGGACCAAACAACTGTTTCTTGAAATGCCCTTCTGCGTCATCATCTTCTGCCCACACGGAGGCGCCGTCATCATGCAAAGAATCTGCACAAAGGATCATGGGATCCCGAAGTGTCCATCAGTTGTACCCTTACATTCCGAAGGGCCCTTTGAAGTGGCCAGTTTTGAGCACTTCGGTTTGGAACGAAATCAAGCATAGCGTTAGTTCTGGCAGGGCACGTTAGTCAAGCTCGCATCAGCTGACTTTCAGCTGATCCCCATCTACCTATGGGAATACGACAACTATCTAAGCATTCATATATAAGGTCCCTCAGTATTATCAGCAGTTTTCACATTGCTCAATAGCTAATTACCCTCCTCCATCCCCAACTTCTCCTCTGTCAGTTGTGATTCAGCCTTCTGATTCTCCTTTGAATCAAACTGATTATAAAATGTGTACATAAAATTATTGAACTTTAACAATATCTGCAATACATTTATGTTGGTTCTGTTCTGTTTACCCTGGGGGATTATTGCTGCTCTCCCTGCTCTCATCCATGCTAGGCTGCTTGGATGCGCATGGAGTTCTTGCACAGAACAGAACCATACCGCCAATCCAAACTGTATGCTGATTGTCAATCCTCTTTGATAGTGGTTCTGACAGACTTTCAATATGGCGGCCATGATTGTTTTCACTCCGAAGTGCCCTTTGGAGGGTGATATATCCCGTTTGGAACGCACCGCAAGTGGGTGCAGTGAACTTTGTAAGCAAATTGGATCTCTTAATGGGATACTGGCAAGTGTCATTAACTCCTCAATCGCAAGAAATAATTTCATTCATTACACCATCAGGGTTATATCTGTATATTTGTTATGGGTTTCGGTTTGCGAAATGCAACCGCTACCTTCCAGAGGCTAATGAATTAAGTGGTATTTGGTCTGGAAGGTTGTGCAGTGTTGACTTTTTAAGATTCTAACAATGTATCATAATTGCAACTTTACATCTCATAATGTGACTTTATTTCTCATCATTTCTACCTTATTGCTGTTGCTTGTCTTTTATATATCACATTGTGAATTGTAATTGCAACATTATTTCTCTTAATCGTGTCTTTATATCTCACATTACAACTACAATCACAATATATCTCACTTTATTTTTTGAGAAACAGTTACATTGTGAGAACGTTGTAATTCCAACTTTCTCACAATGTAACTATTTCTCATATTTGAGACTTTATATCTCACAATGTGAATTTGTTTCTTGTAATTGCAACTGTATCTTATGATATATCTTTATTGTTTAGTCATTTCAACCTTATATCTCACAAAGTGACTTTATAGCAGCTTTATATCTTGCAATGTAACTTTTTCTGTTGTGATCAGAGTCTGAATCATATGCTACACCTCATTATATCTCCTCTCTCTGTTTTCTTCGTTTCTTTTTCTCCATCTCTCATCTCGGATATTTAAAAGTCGTTTTAGCCTTGTACCCCGTGCAGTCCTTCTGCGTGAAGAAATACCAGCTACAAATCATTTCTGTTTCACAGACTCACTGAACTCAGAAGGGATGATTTTCATGCTCAAAACATGTCACGAGCAGTCTGCTTTATTATATTCTCAACAGTATGAGGGTATAGACTGTTGTAAAGTCAGATCTGGAGCTCTGTTGTGCTGCATTGCATGAATTTAAGCGAGACTCTGGAAATGAAAGCAGACGAGCTGTTCAAAGGAAGGAAGCTATGACAATAAAAGCTCTATAAATGTCAGAGTGCCTGCGGTGAGTGGATGTGATCGACGCTTTCTCTATTTCTACTTTATTTGCCATGTTACCTGTCAGGCAGAAGCCAAAAACAGCTGCAAGCGTCACCCAGCTGCTCGTGACACAGATGCATCTCTCTGGCAGACGCAGGAGTTTCTCTGAACTGGAGAACATGCACTTATTGATTTGGGGTGTTTTGTGATTTGAAGGTCAGTCGCCGAGCTTTTTCTGGTTTCTGTTTTTCTGTAAGAGGCTGGAGAATGTGTGTGTGTGAGCTGAAGTCTAGATCTAGATCTTCCTCCAGAAGGGGACACTGTTGCCTTTCAAATCTCCCTGCACTCTGCTTTGAGACTCAGACGCTTCATGTTTAATGCATCTCGCATGAATTTTTAAGATGATGGATGGGTTTCGTGAGCAGACTCACTGCAGCATCCTATCCTATATGCAGTCTGAGAGCACGCTGAAAATACAGGCTTTCTGAGTCCAGCCTTCCTGGACACATTATTTGTTTCATAATTGCTACTTTATATCTTATTATGTCACTATTTTTCATAAATGCAACTTTATATCTTATTATGTCACTATTTTTCATAAATGCAACTTTATATCTTATTATGTCACTATTTTTCATAAATGCAACTTTATATCTTATTATGTCACTATTTTTTATAATTGCAACTTTATATCTTATTATGTCACTATTATGTCACTATTTTTCATAATTGCAACTTTATATCTTATTATGTCACTATTTTTCATAAATGCAACTTTTTGTTTTTTTTTTTTTTTTTCATAATTGCAACTTTATATCTTATTATGTCACTATTTTTCATAATTGCAACTTTATATCTTATTATGTAACTATTTTTCATAATTGCAACTTTATATCTTGTCACTATTTTTCATAATTGCAACTTTATATCTTATTATGTCACTATTTTTCATAATTGCAACTTTATATCTTATTATGTCACTATTTTTCATAATTGCAACTTTATATCTTATGTCACTATTTTTCATAATTGCACACTTTATATCTTATTATGTCACTATTTTTCATAATTGCAACTTTATATCTTATTATGTAACTATTTTTCATAATTGCAACTTTATATCTTATTATGTCACTATTTTTCATAATTGCACACTTTATATCTTATTATGTCACTATTATGTCACTATTTTTCATAATTGCAACTTTATATCTTGTCACTATTTTTCATAATTGCAACTTTATATTTAGTATGTCACTATTTTTTATAATTGCAACTTTATATCTTATTATGTCACTATTATGTCACTATTTTTCATAATTGCAACTTTATATCTTATTATGTCACTATTATGTCACTATTTTTCATAATTGCAACTTTATATCTTATTATGTCACTATTTTTTATAATTGCAACTTTATATCTTATTATGTCAGAATCAGAATCAGAATCAGAATCATAATGAGCTTTATTTCCAGGTATGTTTACAAATACGAGGAATTTGTTTTCATGACAGAAGCTCCACAGAGTAACAGAATGACAGTGACAGAACAAAACACACAGATAATAAAAAATAGAAAAATAGAACAAGTAACTAAGGAATAAAAATATACAAATCGAAAATTGTATGTACAGGTATATAACAATAGACAGTTGTATGTACAGTATATTATGTGCAAATTGAAATGAACTGAGTATGTGTGTTAGAAAAATAAGTTTATGAGTGAATAAATACTGTGTGTTCCACAGTTATTGTCAAGTGTTCATGAGATGGATGGCCTGAGGGAAGAAACTGTTCCTTGTTCTGGCCATTCTGGTGCTCAGAGCTCTGCTCAGAGCTCTGTAGCGTCGACCAAATGCAACAGTTCAAAGAGGGAGTGTGCTGGATGTGAGGGGTCCAGAGTGATTCTGCTAGCCCTTTTGCTCACTCTGGATGAGTACAGTTCTTGGAGCGAAAGGAGGGTTGTACCAGTGATTTTCTCAGCAGTCCGGACTATCCTCTGTAGTCTTCTGAGGTCAGATTTGGTAGCTGAGCTGAAACAGACAGTTATAGAAGTGCAGAGGACAGATTCAATAATGGCGGAGTAGAACTGTTTCAGCCGCTCCTGTGGCAGGTTGAACTTCCTCAACTGGCAAAGGAAGTACAATCTCTATTGGGTCTTTTAAACAATGGAGTCAATGTGACTGTCCCACTTCAGGTTCTGAGAGATGGTGGTGCCCAGGCACCTGAATGACTCCACTGCAGTCACAGTGCTATCCATAATGGTGAGTGGAGGGAGAGCAGGAGGGTTCCTCCTGAAGTCCACTATCATCTACACTGTTTTGAGCATATACAGCTCCAGGTTGTTAAGACAGCACCAAACAGCCTTAAACCTCCTCTCTGTAAGCAGACTCATCACCATCCTTAATGAGGCCGATGAGTGTGGTGTCATCTGCAAACTTCAGGAGCTTGACAGAGGGGTCTTTAGAGGTGCAGTCGTTGGTGTACAGGGAGAAGAGCAGTGGAGAGAGAACACAACCCTGAGGAGCTCCAGTGCTGATCGTACGGGTGCTGGATGTGTATTTTCCCAGCCTCAATAGCTGCTGCCTGTCTGTCAGAAAGCCGGTGATCCACTGACAGACGGAGGTGGACACGGAGAGCTGAGTTAGTTTGGGCAGGAGGAGGTTTGGGATGATGGTGTTAAAGGCCGAGCTGAAGTTCACGAACAGGATCCTCACATAAGTCCCTGGTCTGTCTAGATGTTGCAGAACAAAATGCAGTCCCATGTTTACTGCATCGTCCACAGACCTGTTTGCTCTGTAGGCAAACTGAAGAGGATCCAGCAAGGGTCCAGTGATGTCCTTCAGGTGGGCCAGCACCAGTCTTTCAAAAGACTTCATGACCACAGACGTTAGAGCCACAGGCCTGTAGTCATTAAATCCAGTAATTTTGGGTTTCTTTGGGACGGGGATGATGGTGGAGCGTTTGAAGCATGAAGGGACTTCGCACAGCTCCAGTGATCTGTTGAAGATCTGTGTAAAGATGAGGGCCAGTTGGTCAGCACAGACATTTAAACAGTCAGGTGAAACACCATCTGGGCCTGAAACTTTCTTAGATTTCTGCTTCCTGAAGACCTGGAGCACCTCTTCTTCGCGATCTGAATTGAAGGTGTGGGGGAAGAGGGGGTTTGCTGGAGGTGTGAATGGTTGTGTGGAGAGTTGTTCAGGGCGGGTGTGGGGTGTCTTTCAAACCTGCAGTAGAACTCGTTCAGATCGTCTGCCAGGTGTTGATTCTCCACAGTGCTGGGGGATGGTGTCTTGTAATTGGTGAGTTCTTTTAGACTTTTCCACACTGATGCAGAGTCACTGGAAGAGAATTTAATCGTTATTTTTTCTGAATAATTCCTCTTTGCCACTCTGATCTCCTTTTCCAGTGTGTATTTAGCCTGTTTATACAAGACATTATCCCCCTTCCTGTGAGCATCTTCTTTGGCCTGACGGAGCTGTCTGAGTTTTGCAGTGAACCATGGTTTGTCATTGTTGTAAGTTAGGTGAGTCCTGGTAGGAATGCACATATCCTCACAGAAACTGATATATGATGTTAGTCTCCATGAGCTTGTCCAGATCGGTGGAAGCAGCTTCAAAGACGCTCCAATCAGTGAGGTCAAAACAAGCTTGTAAATCCTGCTCTGCTTCATTAGTCCATCTTTTTACAGTCCTTAATACAGGTTTAGCTGATTTCAGTTTCTGCCTGTAGGTCGGTATAAGATGAACCAAACAGTGATCAGAGAGCCCCAAAGCTGCTCGTGGAACAGAGTGATATGCATTCTTTATTGTGGTGTAACAGTGATCCAATATATTACTGTCTCTGGTGGGACATGTGATGTGCTGTCTGTGTTTTGGCAGTTCATGGGAGAGATTTGCTTTATTAAAGTCCCCGAGAATGATTAAAACAGAGTCCGGGTGTTGTTGTTCTGTCTCTGTGACCAGATCAGCGAGTTTCTGTAAAGCGGAGCTCACGTGTGCTTGCGGAGGAATGTAGACACTGACGAGAATGAACGAGCAAAACTCCCGCGGCGAATAGAACGGCTTGCAATTAATGAAGAGCACTTCTAGATCTGAACAGCACATCTTCTTTAACACAGTTACATCTGTACACCACCTCTCATTGATGTAAAAGCATGTCCCGCCGCCGCGCTATTTCCCTGTTGATTCTGCGTCGCGATCCACTCTGAACAGCTGAAAGCCCAGGAGACTCAACGCGCTGTCCGGAATGGCGTCTTCAGCCAGGTTTCCGTGAAACACAGAACAGCAGAGTTAGAAAAATCCTTATTTCTCCGGGAGAGCAGAAGGAGTTAGTCCGTATTGTTGGGTAGAGAGCGGAGGTTCGCAAGATGGATGCTAGGCAACGGCATTCGAAATCCACACTGCCTGAGCTTCACGAGCGCGCCGGCTCGCTTCCCCCGTCTGCGCGTCCTGAAGCGCTTGATCAGCGCCACAGCTCCCCCGACAACAATGTCCAGCAAAACATCCGAATAGTCGAAAAACGGGAAAATCGGGGTGGTGTGTCTTCCTAATGTCCAGCAATTCGTCTCTGGTGAAACTGATTGCAGGGATATAACTAAAGACATGACAAACTAACAAAAACATAAAAACAACTGCAGAGCACGCCACGGAGGCAGCCATCAGCGTTGGCGCCATTGTGCATACATATGTCACTATTATGTCACTATTTTTCATAATTGCAACTTTATATCTTATGTCACTATTTTTCATAATTGCAACTTTATATCTTATTATGTCACTATTTTTCATAATTGCAACTTTATATCTTATTATGTCACTATTATGTCACTATTTTTCATAATTGCAACTTTATATCTTGTCACTATTTTTCATAATTGCAACTTTATATCTTATTATGTCACTATTTTTCATAATTGCAACTTTATATCTTATTATGTCACTATTATGTCACTATTTTTCATAATTGCAACTTTATATCTTATTATGTCACTATTTTTCGTAATTGCAACTTTATATCTCACAATGTGACCTTTTCTCATAATTGCAACTTTTATTTTACAATATTTAAGACTTTATATCTTGTGATTTGACTGGATTTACACCTTACATTTTCCATGTATATTTGCATTGCGTCTCTGAAAGCAGGTTCCTCCGCCTCGAGGCTGTAGATGGAGAATGCTCAGAGATCAGAAGCAGATCTGCAGAAGCCAATAACTGGATGTTTGAAAAGCCACTTCTCAACAAAAATTGTGTAATAGATATTGCAAATGAATTTAGAAAGCAATTACCTGCTTCTTTTTCAATTCTTGAAGACGTGTTATGTATGACTGATAAAGTTCTTGACTTAATTGTTTATATAAGTGATGGCTGTGCTTTATGACCTTTGCTGCTCTGATTATGAATTATATAAGCACGCAGATTTAGCACTCGGCCTTTCAAGCAGTCAATAAAGGCTGAGAGTCATCTGTAGCCTCATATAGATTATTATATATTCATGCAAAAATGTTGTTCCAAACCAGTATGACTTTATTTCTTCAGTGGAACACAAAAGGAGAAGTTTTGAAGAATGTTCCTCCTTGCACTTTTCCAGTGAAAGATGGAGGCTAGGGACTGTCAAGCTGCATGAAGATAATAAAATGCATTGAAGTATCATAGAGTCCATATGACTTGTGTGCTGTGTTCAAGTCTTCTGAAGCCGTGATATCGTTGTGAACACACTGATGTTTCCACTGCGTTGAATGTAAAGCGGTAAACGGGTGATTTTCTCCTTCACACAAACTGACTCCGTGAACGATGGCCTGTAATTTATTCATGATATGTTTGGACTCATAATCAGCTGTATTTTGGAAGATGTTATGGTTGGGCATTGTTTACAGAATCTCTGAAAGCCACAGTTTAATAAATGTAACTATACTTGCTTCTTTACAAAGTGCGTTGAATGAAAGAGAATGTATTATGTCTCCAAAAGCCAGTTATGATAATGTGCAACTCCATGTTTTTCCCCTCTGTGACCCTTCTGCCTTTTTATATCCTGATCATTAAAGAAAACTGGAAAACAAGATCAAGAGCAGTTACCCATCGGGATGCTACATGATATGAGACAAATGCATGAAATATTTTATCTAGCTAAAAAAACTATATTTTTATTTAAACCTTTCCATATATATATATATAGTATTTTTCTATTTTTACATGCAATTTATTTTTAATGAAATGCATGTACTATATTTTAGTTCAATAATGTTTTTTTTTCTTTAAGATTTTGTATGTTTAGGGGATTTTATGGGAGCTGTTAGTTTATCACACTACATAGCAGCGAGAGCACACACAACACCAGCACAAACACAATCATCCAGCACGTACAGTCCTAATCCATTGCCATTTATTATTATCATAATTAAACTAAACTTAATGAGATGTGGCCTACTGCATGCAATATATGCTGATTTGGTAACGAGTAAACACTATGTCTGACATTGTGTGCAAACTAATATTGTTGTTTTTTCTTCAATTCCTTAGCGATCTTCTGTATTATCTTTCTGACTTAGATGATGCTAATATAATGGAAATGTTTGATAAGCCAAAACTGTGACGCAGACATCGTTCTTCAGGAGAGTGGTCACGCATGATTATATGCACATGTGTCTCTGCATGCGTGTGCGATCCGTGCCTTCAGGAGTTCCTCTCTCTGTCACGTGTCCAGACATCAATAACTCATATTTCATAAAGAGCACGGCGGATCTTCTCCAGTGCCTCTGTCTGATACAGGTTTAGTTTTGTGTTTCCACTCTACAGAGGAATGGAAATAAACAACAGCAGCTCTGCTGAGGATGCTACGAAGCACAGATGGAGGCTATATTTAGAGAGATATTCACTGTCATTTGGCCAAAACTGAAGAAGCCTATAAGATCTGACTGCAAAATCATATATATATAATGTTTAAATAATTATATCTATTGCAAATATAATATATATTTCAGCAATCTTTAGCAGAGTATTTTACAACAGCTTTGAGCATGGCTCAGCCAATCATAATCAAGAACAGGAAATATCTGTTTTACATAAATCATCAGTCACAGGGACAAGACAATCACATATAAAGTCACTGGGATAAGAGTTTTTGTCATTGTGAAAATGTTTGAATCTGGCTGACATCTTCACAGTGTCTGTGATGAAGCTCTGCAGGACTCTGCGGGGGTCATGTGCTGCTTTCAGTGGAGACACCTCGGGAAGACCACTTGCTACAGACTCAAAAAAAAAAAAAGCTATCTACGACCTTTATATCTCGCGATTCAGTTTTTTTTATCTCAGATTTTTCTCTCTGAGTTGCAAGATGTAAACAGAGACGTTTGTCCTTGAATCTCTGAGTTTATATAGAGTATATATAGAAAAACACTTTGGTAATTGCATTTTTTATCTAACAATTTTGACTTTGTTCTCACAATTCTGAGTTTATATCTTAAAATTCTATTCTAATTCTATCTTTCTTCCTTCTCAGAATTGAAGGATAAAATAGAATTGTTAGACAAAGTACGCAATTACTTTTTTTTTTGTAATCCGTGGTGGAAAGGGGCGCCATAAAAACAGACGTGCGAGACATAAACTGAATCAAGAATAGACGCGTGTTCCACAGCGTCCCGGGGCGAGAGCAAACAGGAGCGCGAGGGAGTTAAGGGTCCGGTCCCGTTTATTTCAGCACTCACTGCAGACACAGCTGAGGAGCGGAATTTCAACCGCTGTATGATGCATATGCTTTTGATACACTTCATATTTGGGTTGCATCATAAACTAGAAAATAAAAACGGCAAGTAGTTAGACCATTTAGATTTTTATATATTAATTATATTTATATATATATAATATATATATAATATATAATGTTTAGACTCACTGTATACCCTCGGCTTTTGGCTATATACATTATTATACATAATTTGATTAATGTCTACATATAGCATAAATATTGCAATCTGTGAATGAATCGCACGACTGAGAGACGAACGATTCTAGTCTGGAGGAGATGACTGCTCCCCCCACGCCTTTGAGTAGTCGAGCCGCCCCCCCGAGCGATTCCCGGATGCGTATCTCCTGGATGACGCAGGCCTTGTGTGTGAGAGAGAGAGAGAGAGAGGCAGGGAGAGAGAGAGAGAGGAGGAGAGAGGGAGAGAGGAGGAGAGAGAGAGAGAGAGAGAGAGAGAGGGGAGAGAGGGAGAGAGAGAGAGAGAGAGAGAGAGAGAGGGAGAGAGGGGCTTTATGGATGTTTGCCATATAATCCTGGATGGAAGAGCGGAATCGCCATCTGTTTCCTCCAAATGCGCTCAGGATAGAGGCAGACACATCATCTTCATCACCTTCATCATCTGCTGTGGCGTCGCCCGGAAATGAGAGCGCAAGCGCTGATCTGACGCGATCCGGACCGGCTTCAGCTGATCAGAGCGCGGAGAGACTCCTCAGCGCTGCTCCGCACCGGACCTGAATGTAAGCATGTGAGTGCTCGTTCTTCATGAATGAGATGCTGCAGTGTGAAAGTCGCCTCTCGCATTCAGCGCTATAATCTGCACGAGCGACCGCTGCTTTTGTTTAGATCATCCTCATCATCCTCATCATCATCGCGCGCGCCTGCTCTGGTTGCCAGAACTTAAATATAATCGTGATGTTTCAAGCATTTCGACGCGACTGTATGCGTTACTGCTCATATGTCACTGATACCAAACCAACCAACTGCAGCTATTAATACCTGTTTATTGATGCAAAATGAGCTGAGAATGCGGCATATGGATATTTCACCTAGAAGTACAAGATAAAAAGTACTTTCATCATGTCATTAGATCTTTGTATCCACCAATGTTCCTTTGCACAGAACTTGATTTTGAGCATTTTATGGCATTACAGTTTTCTTTAGTAATTAAAGTGCAATGGACTTACAGTATCACTGCACTATAAAAAAATGTTTTTTTCAAGTTGTAAATAAATCAAAGGTTATTAGAGTATGTTTTACAAGAAAACACTATTTACATTTTTCTACATCAAAAGTTCATGTTTAATTTAACGTGTTAATTCAATGCCATTTAATTTTAATCGTTCGCGAGATTGAGCGATCTCTGAGTGGAAATTGCTTCTACAATATTATTTTTCAGTCTGGTTCAACATAGACGCCACTTTAATTTTACTTCAGTTAAATATATTACATTAAATAAGATTATTTTCGAGTTAAATTCTCATTTAATATGCATGATGCCTTCAAAAGTGGCCTCTTGATAAATGTGGTGATTAATAACAGACAAAAAAAAAAAACAGCTTCAGATAGCATAATGTAGCATAAAACGTCTCAGGTTACATATGTAACCATGGTTCCCTGAGTAGGGTACGAGACACTGCGTCCTCTAGGGGTCGCTATGGGGAACGCCTCGTCGTGACCCGTGTCTGAAGCATACATTGAAAAAACACCAACAACACGTTGGCCGGCGACAGCCATGACATCACTACCGGTGCGACTATAGTATAAATACGCGCCGGGAGCACAAATCATTCACTTCTTCGTCTGAAGCTTGCGTTCGAAGCATGGCAGAAAACCTAGAGGATGCAGTGTCTCGTTCCCTACTCAGGGACCCATGGTTACATAAGTAACCCGAGACATTCCCTTTCAAGGGAACTTCGAACTGCGTCCTCTAGGGGTCGCTATGGGGAACGGTATACCCACGCCGCCATGCTGAGGGGAATGCGGGCTAGAACTATGGCGAGCACTAAGTACCAACTTTACCATTTTCATGGTGAGTTGCCCCTGGGACGTCAGACGGCTGTCCGTGACTTTATCCCCTACGGCCAAAGGCCTAGGCTACATACCCAACTTACATGTTAGGGTCAGACTCCTGGGCCCTGGGTAGAGCTCAACGCTTGGAATCAGAAATAGATTCCTTTAAAGGAATACAACCAAGAGCCTAGAATCATACTAATCTTGGCCTGTCACACAGGGGATACCGCTTGCTCTTGCATAAGCTCTGAAAGGAACTGTCTCAACAGACCCCTAGTAGCAACACCCTGTTAAAAGTAGGTGGAGTGGTCCAAGGTGAACGGGTGTGGCGGGGCCGGGGCGTCCTTAAACCAGCTCAAGAAAGGGCACGAAGCAACCGCGCAAAGCCATCACCATATAGGATTTTAGAAAAGAACGCAAAGAACTAGTGTGCGAACTTACCACAATGTGGATTTTAGAAAGTGCACAGAAGCTCAGCGTGTGCACTTACCATAACATGGATTTAGAAATACCGTTCTAAGGGGCTCTCGTGGCACTTTGAAAGAGCAGCTCATAGATGGAATGGTGCATACCAAACCCAAAATGTTTGAGAGTCACCAACTCGATCTAAGGCATAAAGCTGGATTGGCTAGCAGTAAATCTCTAGCTGGGGGGGGCAAACACCCAGCTCTCCCCTCTCAAACCAGAGGTGAGCTCGACCTACCGCATGTTCCAATACTGGAACTGCCAGCAGTAAGTTACCTAGCTGAGGGAACAACACACCCAGCTCTTCAAACGAGAGGGGGGAGGCTTGGACCTACAGCATGTTCCAATGCTGGAACTGCTAGCAGTAAGTTACCTAGCTGAGGGAGCATAGACCCAGCTCTCAACGAGAGAGGGGCTCGACCTACAGCGTGATTGTAAAACCAGAAGGGTAAGCGTACTGCAAGCTAACCAAAAAACTCAGCGCATCAGAGAGGCAGAGGAAGGGCCTAATTCATCTGATGCTGCTGGTTCCAGGTGCTCTTGGAAAACAGAGAACTCAACTCTCACGTGAGAGGAGAACTCCGAACTCAGAAAGAAAAGTGCGCTCATAGGCAACCCTTTGGTATAGGGGAGCACTGCTAATACTACCACGAGAACAGCCCACGGAGCGAACCCAGGCGCTTGATAGGAAGCAGCATGCTCATAGTAACCCTCAATGGTGAGGGGAGCGATACTTCCAAGTGTGTCAAATTAGAGACACACTGGTCGAGTGGAGCCCAAGGTACCGGGGTCTAAAACAACTCAGAGAAAGGGAACGAGGTCAAAAACACGTAACCCCTACCATACAGGATTTCAGAAAAGTGCACAAAAGTCATAGCATGCACCCTTACAATTATGTGGATTTTAGGAAAAAGTTGCACAGAGCTTGCATGTGCACCTGATCATAGCAGGATTAACATTTCCAGGCATCTGAATCAAGAACCGGAGGTCTTCTCCCCTCTTTAGGCCAAACGGGAGAGGCAAGCTCAAATACGACCCTCTAAGGCGAGGAGAGCACTGCCTGAGAAAGCTACACAAGAAGGTTCTCGCAAAGAACCTATCTTCGCTCTAAGCACTAGCAAGGGGTATATCCTGGAGCCCAAGACATCCAGCATTTTGTGCAGGTCGTGCCGGGGGCCTGATGATCAAGAAGGCTCCGGCAGAAGCCTCTGACCTGGCCACACGGTCCAGGAAGCATGAAACCGGAACCAGGGCTATCATACCGGCTGGACACAATATCGACGAGTGAGGTAACACTGCAAGTCGAGCACCTGGTTTCTGAATCCAGCAAAGGTGTGCTCACGGAGGACCTACCTTAGAGAGGACAGAAACACACAGGTCCCGGAAACACTGCAAATAAATCTCACAGAAGGATTATACACACATAACCACCAGCACAATAAATACATATATATATATACACACATATACAGTATATATATTTATATATACATATATTTAGACATGTATCGTACTCACCCACCATGGTTCCTGCGCCGGAACCCCATTCCAGAGGCGATTCCAGAGAAGCCTCTAGTCTGGACCATCAGTAAGGTGGTCACTATGAAGCTATAGAACCAACCAAAACATCATAGGTCCAGCAAAAGAGACTGCAGTGCAGGCACAGGAGGTTCCTACCTAACCTCGGTCAGGTTGAGTGCTGGTGGTTATAGGGGAATTAGGAAGGGGAAGAAAAGGGCAGATGTAAAAACCCCGAAGGAAATGAGTAGATACCCAAGTATCACTCTGATCTGGACGAAAGCATTGACGCCTTGTCTGGATCACATCCCTTAGGTCTTGCTTACCTCCCTTTGACCCGCGATTCCTCTTACCCTTACCCGCAGGCGGGGGAGGAGTGCGAGTTGCGACACTAGCCTTCTGTGCCCGTCTTTGATCCTCAGACCGAGACGGACCAGGACCCCTATGTTGTTCGGGCTCAGACCTGGACCTTCGTGAAGGCCGCTGAGTGCACCTTTGCCTCCCTGAACTTCTCGACCACCGCCTAAAAAGGAGGTACCAAAAAATACGTAAGGCGAAACCGGCGCATCGAGAAGAAAGACCCTCTCTTTTTTCCCAATATCTGCTAGGTTCACCCTCCGTCACTACCATAGTCGCCATG
>JADLZN010010064.1:0-19019 GCA_018155175.1 Sinocyclocheilus anophthalmus | reverse complement strand
GCTTGATTGGGGTACAGGAATGCATATTGTTTGTGATTGTGTTCTTTGTGAACACAGCACTCACTATCCGTTGTAATCTCGCCTTGTTAGTGGCATGTCTAATCCTTCCATAAGAACTCACATGACGAGACAGAAAGATGACTATAGCCATACGTTTAAGATGAGCAATGGCAGGTTACAGGATTAATACTAACATTGATACAAACTTTGAGAGTTCAGCCCAAGTGCTCAGTTTTATGTTTCGGTACCTTATAGACAGTATTTGGGTCTGTTGGTAAAGCAGCTGGCCACTGTTCCCCTGACTCATTTTCTCATGTGTTTTAAAGGTCATGATTGAAAAGGGACTCCAGGATTGGTTCGTTGCATAAAACTACACTGTGTATCCATGGGAGAGGCCCCCCGAGCGGGACCATGCTCCTGCCGTAGGGAAGCTCAGGGAGGAACCTCTGTCTCATGATCCCTAGTCTATTAAAAACGAGAACTGCAGTGCCTGACAGAGTAATACAACAGTGTGTGCATGTGTTCTTGTGTGAGGGGACCCAGGCCCTACTGTCCTACCCGATACAGACCCCCTTTTGTACTTTAGGGGCACACAAAGGCCGGCGGGCTTCGCCTCTCTGTTTGGTGCCTTGACCGATTTACAGCTAATGCTGCTTTGAAGTATTTGTTAGTTAATCACATTTAATAGGAAGCTTGGAGCCAGGGGCTGGAGGCTGAGGTGGTAGGAGCTCATGATTTTTATTATTCCCTCAAAATCGGTTTACCAGTATTTGGTCAGTGAACTTTTAAGTTTCATTTAGGCCGTGGCACCTATACCTGCTCATTTTATATTCATACATCCATTCTTTTTCCAAACCATGTCTGGTTCCCCAGTGCCTTGGACTGTAGGCAGGGAAACACCCTCATAACTACTGACAATTTCCAGTTCATTTGTGCTCTTTGGATAATGGGGCAAACCCAGACTAACACAGGGAACATGTAAACTCCACACAGAAAAGCCTCATTGCTCAACCGGGATCAAATTGGAGCCTCTGCAGTCAAATACTTTACTATATTATAAAGTTAGAAAATGGTCATAAAATGTAATTGTATATATGTAAATACTAACTTTTATTATAATTTATATATATTATATATATATAAGATCTTATATATATATATATAAGATATATATATATGTTTATTAATATATTATGTTGTAATATTAGTATTGCAAATTGTACTGTTGTAAAAATAAATAATAATAAAATTTAGATACACTGTTTTCTTTCAGTTGAAAAGTATTACTAAATTAAAATATGTCTTTATTGATTGCTTAGTTTAATAATTTAATAAAATAATACTAATAATATTAATTATTGATATTAATATGATTTGTTGTAGTATTGTCAGTGTAAACAGCAGTGTAATGTGGCCTGAGACAACAAGTTTTTTTTACCTAAAATTTGAAAAAAAGACGAAAACCGGCATAGCCGCAGAGAGCTCTGTAAATTTAAATAAAACATTAAATTTGCACACTTAAAAAATGCCCAATTTGAGTTGTTTCCCCAAATCATTGCCACAAGGTATCCACCCCAACAAAGCCAATCAGTCTTATTCAGTATATTGTGTGACACAGTAGGATTTCTGTTAATCACATTGAAACAGAATTAAACAAACAAAAATTGCAAGTGGATTGAATAAGTAGGGCGAGGCATTTGCGTATGATTCAGGTAATAATTATCTGCAGATCCACCCTATAATACAATCCAACCCCATTAGGCAGATTATTGTGTGCTGTAGCATATAATATTCCTATTATTAATTATTAATTTGAACTTACATGTGGTGCTGACATTTTCAAGATCGGACAGATAGTTCTTTCACCAAATTTTATTTGATGCCTGTTTTCCCATTCAACCTTAATAAGTTTGGCAGCCATGCTGTTTCATTTAAAAAAGTAGCACACCAGATCATGCTGCCACGTGTATAGCTGCAATGTAAACAGCGCTTTGCGGACGACACCTCCTCTGAGTTAAAGTGTGGATGACAAATTCTAGCCTAATTAGTTTACCAAGTATGTAGGTTAGCTTCCTCTGAAGCTCTGTGTGAAAGACTAAAAATAAAAAAAATTTTTTAAAAAAAAAAAAAAAAAAACAAAAAGTGCCGTCGTTCTGGGTTTTTTTTTCTTTTTTTCTTTTTCTTCTCCCCCATCTATCTCCCTATAGTGTTGTTGACCGCTATCAACTGCTACAGCGTGAAGGCCGCCACAAGGGTTCAAGATGCCTTTGCTGCTGCTAAGCTACTCGCCCTGGGCCTCATCATCATTATTGGATTTGTGGAGATCGGCAAAGGTGGGTAACACACAAACACTTCCAACATGTACACCAACAATCAGTCCGTTAACTAAACAACTGCTGAGGAATAGAGTGGAAATACTCTAGTTTTGGTTAATGACAGTGTTTTCCATCATTAAAATGAACCCATACGAAGAGTTTATGTTTGTAAATTCAGGCAGAGCAATTGTATTTATGTTTTCTGGAATGAATAAAGATTTGTATGGTCTTAGGTAGGCCTTGGCTTCAGTGTTTATTTATTTTTTATGTTTATTTTTGCTATGGATACAATGTAGCGTTCCAACAGTGGGTGAAAAGTGTCTTCAAGCTACACAACGTTTGAGTCCAAGTTCAGTTCAACATCAGCCTCATGCAAAAAAGGACTTTTTCGATTAATAGGGTACAAATTGGTGTCCCGTTACTTTTTTAAAGCAATAAAGGTGCAGTTAATAAATAAACGATTAGCTAACATTTAATTAATTAGTTTTAAAAACAGCAAATATCCTACCTCAGTGCTTCTGGACTTCTTGACTGTATCCAACTATTAAAATCACACATTATAACTTTTATTATATTACTCATTTCACATTTAATATCATGCAAAATATAATTTTGTGTTATATTTCTGAGCCAGTTGATAAATAAATAATTTTCTTTTATTTATGTATATATGTATCATTATCCACAAACTAGTAGTTTTTTCTTTTGAACTTTTTCATCAAATTTTATTTAATTTTAATTTATATAATTAGGTTTTTATATTCAATATACTGTTTATTTCTAGAAAATAATTAAATCATTATGTAATATATAAATCAAATGTAAAAATCAAATTAATTAGCAATATTGGATCAGCTCAGCAGTCTTGATTCATGCCATATTGATATGTTGGTACTTTATGTTGGTACTTCAACTCTTTTAGAACTCATTTTGGACTCTAATTACAGTTATATAGTTGTGGATCAGTCCGTTTAGCAGGGAAATGTAGACCTACTGAATGTGCAGCCAAAACAGCAGCTCTGATTGTTTGTTACTGAGACACTAAAGCACTGACAGCAATAGTCTAGACCAGTGTTTCCCAACCTTTTTTTAGTCGCGGCACCCTTTGGAAATTTTAACAAACTTGTGGCACCCTACAAAATAAATTTTGTCACAATATTTGAATTTCTAACTTCAATATGATCATTTGAAAAGTATAGATATTCGGTACAACAGGGAAGAACTGCAGAATATAATGTCATACAGATATTTTTAATATTATAAAAAAATTGTCCATCAATGGTGGCAATCAGTAGGCTAATTTCTAATGAAGAGACCAGTTTATATGACAGATTTGAATGTAGGCTTTTATACATATATATAAACATTTAATTACCATTATAACTAGCTATCTCACAAATTTTTGCTCACTCAGTGTTTTTAAAATTTTACAGTGGGGTAATTTTGGTGCAGTAGCACGAGTAGCTTGATTTCAAACTTTGAATTTAATAAAAAAAAATGACAAGGAGGCTAAGCAGTTAATAAAAAAAGAACAAATAAAGAAATTAATAATGATAGCACAAATAAAAAAAATAACGACAGGCCTTCAAATGCTTTTTAGTTTTTCAGGTAGGTCTAACAGTAGGGTTAAGATATTTAACAAATAAATTTACCAATTATCCAAATAATGTTTAGTCCTAGAAAGCTATTATTATCAGAACACGTGAGCATAACATAGCGGTTAGCAGATCAATGAATGAGAGGGCAGCGTTACCAGAGTTGCCCATATACCACACCATGTTACAACACACTAGGGCTATTGCAGACAGAAACAATACTGTACTACATCGATGTTCCCTGTCGGCTCAATTTTTGAGTGGACTTTGCTTCCGAGTGGAGCGACTGAGCAGAGCGCACACATAGAGCAGATAATACGCAGAGCGTCACACCACGTGAAAGTGAAACCTGAGCGGTGAACTAATTTTCGGCAGCCGAAATTTCGGTGCATCTCTAATTATTGGCGACATCAGAAATTGATATTATATAATAGATGCTTTTTTGAAAATTTTAGCAATTTAAAAATATTAAAAAAGATTTTTTACACGGCACCCCTGCTCTCGACAGACGGCACCCCGGTTGGGAAACACTGGTCTAGACCAGAGAAAGAGTGAGCAAACAAAAAGAAAGAGCAGTTCAAGGATTTGTAGTACGAGCTGGCAGACTTTGCCGCCAGACTTGACATGAACAACTGTAGTTTGTTTAAATGGTCACAGTCACCAACTGGAATGAACATCAGTGATTTCATGGAAAGTAACATTTACATTTCTGCATGTAGCAGATGCGATTTTGGGCGCATTGTTCCGTTAATAAAATTTTTTGGTTCGGTTTCTGTTTCTCATTAGCTTACTGGTTTAACCTCACAAATTCAGAAAGGAAAAAGAGGATTTCACAGTCTGAGATGCAGATTAACAAAGGTCCATTCATTTGGTGCATGTCCGTGTCTACTGCACAAACAAAAGCCTGAAGCTGGTATCACTGACTCAGTTGTGAGTCAGCGAAACAGGACAGGTTAATTCGAATGGATTATTAGCTCTTCTTTTCATCTTTTGTCTCCAATCCACCCACTCTTACTGCCCACAACAGTGGACGTGTATTGACAGACAGCAAGGTAGTTTCTGAAAGAAAGGAAAATGAGAAGGAGACGCCATGCTGATGTTGATTATTGAATATTGGAGCCAGAACTGTAGGGCACGTCGCTTCTAATTGGCCTGCCTCACCCAAATTTTGCCTAGACTGCCAAATTTTGGGCTTGCCTTTGGGTGTTGGTTTCTTTGTGGTTAAGTCTCAGAACTTAATCTTTAGTTGCTGAGGTTGCCACATGTACTGTACATCTCTCTCATGGCAGAGAGATGCTTCTAAAGCAGCATTGTTCAAAAGTTCCAAAAGTTAATTTGAACTACCGTTTAAAAGTTTGTGGTTTTGAAAATGTTCTTGAAAGAAGTCCCTTCTGCTCACCAGGGCATTATTTGATCTACAATAGGAGGAAAACCGTAATATTGTAAATATTACAATTTAAATGTGCAAAGCTGAATTTTCAGCATTATTACTCCAGTTTTCCGTGTCACATGATCCATCAGAAATCACTCTAATATGCTGATTTTTTTTTGTGGTGTTCAAGAAACAAATCTCTTTTACAGGTGCATCTCAATAAATTAGAATTTTGTGGAAAAGTTCATTTCAGTAATTCAGCTCAAATTTTGAAACTTGTGTATTAAATAAATTCATGCACACAGCCTGAAGTAGTTTAAGTCTTTGGTTCTTGTAATTGTGACGATTTTGGCTCACATTTAACAAAAAAACACCAAATCACTATCTCAACAAATTAGAATATGGTGAAATGCCAATCAGCTAATCAACTCAAAAAAACCTGCAAAGGTTCCTGAGCCTTCAAAATGGTCTCTCGGTTTGGTTCCCTAGGCTACACAATCATGGAGAAGACCGCTGATCTGACAGTTGTCCAGAAGACAATCATTGACACCCTTCACAAGGAGGGTAAGCCACAAACATTCATTGCCAAAGAAGCTGGCTGTTCACAGAGTGCTGTATCCAAGAAAGTTAAGTGGAAAGAAAAAGTGTGGAAGAAAAAGATGCACAACCAACCGAGAGAACCGCAGCTTTATGAGGATTGTCAAGCAAAATCGATTCAAGAATTTGAGTGAACTTCACAAGGACTGGACTGAGGCTGGGGTCAAGGCATCAAGAGCCACCACACACAGGTGTGTCAAGGAATTTGGCTACAGTTGCGTATTCCTCTTGTTAAGCCACTCCTAAACAACAGACAACGTCAGAGGCGTCTTAACCTGGGCTAAGGAGAAGAAGAACTGAACTATTGCCCTGTGGTCCAAAGTCCTCTTTTCAAATGAGAGCAAGTTTTGTATTTCATTTGGAAAACCAAGGTCCTAGAGTCTAGAGGAATGGTGGAGAAGCTCATAGCCCAAGTTGATGAAAGTCCAGTGTTAAGTTTCACAGTCTGTGATGATTTGGGGTGCAGTGTCATCTGCTGGTGTTGATCCATTGTGTTTTGAAAACCAAGTCACATGCCCAGTTACCAAGACATTTGGCGCACTTCAGGCTTCCTTATGCTGACCAGCTTTTGAGATGCTGATTTCATTTTCCAGCAGGATTGGCACCTGCCCACACTGCCAAAAGAACCAAAAGTTGGTTAAATGACCATGGTGTTGGTGTGCTGGACTGCCAGCAACTCACCAGACCTGAACCCCATAGAGGATCTATGGGGTATTGTCAAGAGGAAAATGAGAAACAAGAGACCTAAAAATGCAGATGAGCTGAAAGCCACTGTCAAAGAAACCTGGGCTTCCATACCACCTCAGCAGTGCCACAAATGATCACCTCCATGCCACGCCGAACTAAGGCAGTAATTAAAGCAAAAGGAGCCAAGTATTGAGTACATGTACAGTAAATTAACATACTTTCCAGAAGGCCAATAATTCACAAAACATTTTTTTTATTGATCTTTTGAAGTATTCTAATTTGTTGACATAGTGAACTGGTGGGTTTTTGTTAAAAATGAGAGCAAAATCATCACAATTAAAAGAACCAAAAAAACTACTTCAGTCTGTGTGCATTGAAATAATTTAATACACGAGATTCAGAATTTGAGTTGAATTACTGAAATAAACGAACTTTCCACTACATTCTAATTTATTGAGTGTACAGTATTATCAATATTGAAAGCAGTTGTGCTGCTTAATATTTGTGTGCAAACTGTAATTTTCTAGATTCGTTGATGAATAGAAAGACGTCCCAGAATGCATTGCTAACTTAGTGAAAAAGAAAATCCAAGATGGCGGATGAGGCAATAGTAAAAGAATATATACATTGCAATTGGTTCGTTTTTTTGGAAATAGTATTTTATCTGATATATTTATGTATTTTTTATCTAAGATTTTTATTTGCGGTTGTGCTTTATGAGTATTGCAATTTTAGCTTAGCCACATGGTAAAGTCAAATTAGTATTTATGAGTAATTGTGATGCCAAATGCATTCAGGTCACTTTGGTCAGAGCAAGATGGCAATGTACCATTTATACCAAAATGTTTTTAACTACTTCTACAAAATGATGAATAAAGAATGTGCATCAGGTGTGTTTTTGCTTTTTTAGGTTTTTATTTAACTTATGAAGGTGCTATAAATTAATCATTATGTATTATATCGTAATTGTACAATAATACCATATTTTAAACATGCAACTACTTTGTACATACGTGTAAATAAAAAAAATTCCATTCCATGAATTTCAACAAATTTACCATCAATATCAAGATTCTGCATCTATTGCGTAACCCATATTTTTACGCTCACAACTCAGAAACTCAGAGTTTCCAAATCGTAATTACGACACTGTGGATGCATTCATGTGCATTCTACCCGTAAAAATGATCTACTCTACATGACTTGAACACACCAAAACTCTATTTAAAGCAGTTGTGAGTTGACTCTCTCCTGTGAGGTTGACTCCTTTCCAATCAGTCATTTATGACTTTCCATTTTAGTTAGAATACCTCGTTGCTGTCTGTGTTGACTGAAGACAGCAAGGCAGCTGGCTAGCTATCGGGTGTTTTTGTGTGCGAGCTAGATAAGCACATGCAAAATGATTGTAAGAAAAACGAGACCAGATAATGATGACGGTAAATTTGACCCACCGATAGACACACCCTCCCTGTCCTGAGAGATGTCTATGGAAATGTCCTCAGATATGTATATGGCTGAACTGACAAGCAGTGTTTGGCAAGTTACTCTGAAAATGTAATCAAATTACTGATTACTCCTTTTAAAAGTAATCACGTTGCTGTTCTGATTACTTTATTTCAAAAGTAATTAGTTACATTACTAGTTACGTTACTTTTTCTCCATGAAATTTATGAAATCCACGCTCCCGATAAATATTTGTTATTAAAGCATCAACATTCACAGAACACTGTTATTTTTAACTAAAGCAAGCGGCTGCTGCGTGCATAGTTTGGCATGGCAGAATGCAAGCAAATAGTTCTGCTTTTATAATATCTAAAAAGATGACATCTTAGTTCATCGCAATCTCACAAATCTCTGTTATAACACAATAAATATATGCATAATGAATCTTTCATAATGTCTACAATTCGTGTTATAATGAGAATATTCGTGAGCACGCACATTTCAGAACTGCATTGCTCAATGCTGCAAACACGTGTTATAGCCAAAATAGAAACTCTGCATACGCTTGCACCTGTTAATCGTTTATATTTTATATTAGTTCATGTTGCTTTATGCAATAGATGAATAACAATTTATTTGTTTTAGATATTTTATGTTTAGATATTTCTATTTTGCGGGAGTCCCGTGAATCATTTTACTCTCCCGCATCCCACACACACACGAGTGTCTACCCGTCCGCACCAGCACTCGCCCATCTTGTCCCGCGCGCCGCACTGTGTTGCGACGGGTCTCGCGGGAGCAGGTCTCTAATCCACTGGCACTGGACTCGACAGTGCGTGTACTACATCCTTTTTACAATCTCTAGATTATAAAACACTGCATTCTGTCAGCAATGTAACGCGGCAGTAACGTATAGAGACCTTGGCTTGTAACTATAGTTGCTCCGTTACTAAAAAAGTAATAAAATTACAGTAACACGTTAGTAAGTAATGCGTTAATGCCCAACACTGCTGACAAGTGTCCTATTTATTTTCTTTATGAAGTCTCGCTTTTGAAAGAGCCGTTTCATTCACAGCACCTTCCTCTGTGACATTTCCTCTCTCTATGTCAGTCTCTGTGCACAAAGTAGCTTCTGTTTACGGCGTAATAGACTTATCTCACTTAGAAGTCCAGAAAAGGTCTCAGTGTGTATCTTAGTGCTTGTGTTTGTTTTGAGAAAGCCACTACTGCTTAATTCCGTTACATTCAGCCGTTGCTGAAACGTAGCATGCAACAGGACACCTCGTGGTTCATCAACCATCTTGAACTCTTCTGGGACTGGAGCTCAACCCATACAGAGACAGTGAGACTCTGCATGCTTTTTAGACTCCGCCCACTTATTAGCGTGATCGTTGTTGAGAAGTTTTTGTTTTGGTCTTTTTGCCACTGTGTTTATAATTATATTTGAGAGCTGACAAGAAATTAAAGGGATAAAAGGAGGGAACAGAAACAGGAATGATACAAGCCCAATAATACAATAAACAGACACATATATGATTTGGTAAATATTTGATGCAAATAGGTCATAATGGAAAAACAACACAAAACCAGCATGACTAAAACACTACTTCTGAGGTTGTGTAACACTTTCTTCCTTGTGATTTAAAAATAGTTTATTTGTGTCTGTATTATTTTTTGTTAAATGGGTCATATGATGCGATTTAATTTTTTTTTTCTCTTTGGAGTGTTACAAGCTGATTTTTTGCATAGATAAGATCCCTGAAGTTGCATAGACTAAAGTCTCAAAACCAAAGAGAGATTATTTATTAAAGTTAAGACTCTGCCACTCCCCCCTAAAAAGGCTCGTTCTAACACGCCCCCACATATACATCACTATGTGGGAAGATTTGCATAATGCTGCCCAAATGTTCACGCAAAGAAAGATAGCGTGGTTTCATTAACCGAAGTTAGTTGAAGCAGCCCATGTCAGGGGAGACGCTCGTGTGTTTCTAGCGCGAAAAGCAAAAAGCACTTTATTTGGCCTTCCTGAAAGTAGATGCATTTAGGAATCTTTAAGACTACTTACAACAGAACAGCAATGCGTTTTATGTACGACCGTTTCGTGAACCTAGGAGAAGAGGTAATTCTGACTTTGCTATGACAATCTGGCGCCTCTGAATCAGCTGCTGTTTTGTTATTAGTTTAAGTGTTTGTTATTGACTGTTCAAATGCGGAGGTTTGCGCATTGTGTGTGTGTGTGTGTGTGCGTGCGTGCGCACGTGTGTGTGTGTGACAGAGAGTGACAGAGAGAGATCACAGTGGAGTCAGCTATCTTAACCATGGCTTGTGTACTGCAAAGAAACACATACCAGCTTCATCATTGTGTCTGTCACGCGACTCTGTTTCCCCTCTGTCTTTACATTTATTTTGAAAGCTGAAGCTGCGATTATGATAAGGGGAGTTACATTTCCGACGAGTACTTGCGGTGTTCAGTCAATCACAATGCACTGGGTCAGCTAGCAAATCAGAGCAGACTGCGCTTGTCGGAAGGATGGGCTTTGTAGAAAACGACGCATTTGAGAGGCAGGGCATAGAGGAACTACATTAATGTACAGTATTTTAAAAAATAATGTGTTTTTGAACATTAAAGCATGTCAACATATTCTGTTTCACCAAATACACCAAATAATGATCTTAAAAAAAGCATCATATAACCCCTTTAAAGATTAATATATAAAAATGAAAAGCCCTTTTTGCTGCTCAAGAAATGTTTCTTATCATTATCAATGTTGAAAAAAGTTGCACTGCTTAATATTTTTTCTGTTGAAACAGAAATTTCAAAAGAACAGCATTTATTTGAAATAGAAATATTTTTAGAAACATTATAAATGTATTTTCTGTCACTTTTGATCAACATACAATATACAATAGATTATTAATAAATAACAAAAAACAGAGAAAATAATTGACCAGAGAACAACATTTATTACTATATTAACATTTATTTTACCACAAAATGTTGACAGAACTATCAGTATCAAGTATTCCAAAGGATCATCTTAACATTCTATTGTTTTATACTAGTATATGACAATACACTTTTCCAGTATGTCCATTTGACTGGATGCCCTAGTTTTCTTCTCAGATGATTCTCTTTGTCCATTAAGCTGTCTAGATTGATGCGACAACGGTTACACAACTGATGCCATACTGGACGCTCACTGAACGTACTTGCCTTCACACACTGCACTGTTGTCTATTAGAAAAGTGTGTTTTTGAGATTGTGTGTTGTTTCTAGGAACTCTTCAGAGTGAATCTAGGCTATGTAAGCTGAGATCTGCTGTCGAAGCGTTTTTCTCAGACAGAGATCGAGCTCCTCTGGGCTGGCGTAGCTCAGGTCTGAGCCTGTAATACTCAAGTTTATACAAAGAGTTTATACAGGCTTTCAGTCTCGTTCTGTGCCTGACTGCCCTGGGCATACAGTCACACACACACCTACCTCGCCTGCCGTGTCATGTGACCAGGCGGCGTTGGCCTCCATCGATCACATGAGCTTGCCTTGGGCTGCAATCATTCTTACACAGTGGATATGTTTACAAATCCCCTAGGGTAGGATTCCTAAATTACTTTGTCTCAATTCATTGCCACAGGACAATTAATTTTTTAACACTTACATGTTAACTTAAGCTAATGCAAAACATGAAAAAAAAAATAACGATACTTTTACATCATTTATTAATCTGGGTATTCTACACATACCACTATTTAATAGATTGAATCTCTTTAGATATATATATAGATATTATATATTATATCTATATATATATTATATATATAAAATTATTCTTGAAATCGCATACAATTAAATAAAACAGTCTTACAGTGTCATGATCCTTAAGAAATCATTCCGAATTTGCTGATATTTGTGCTCAATAAACATTTCTTATTGATCATTTCAGTGTTTGAAACTGTTATATTTTGTGAACCCAGTGGTAACGGTGAATAGAAAACCACTGAGTAGGGCTGGGTGATATAGCTATAAAATTTATCAACGATATAATTTTTCATATCGTTCTGTATCGATAATTACTGACATTTTTATAACCTTTTTTAAAACAAAAAGCAATAGAAAAAAAATGTGTTTTAATTAACCCAATTTATTGAGACAACAAATATTTTTTTGTTTGTTTTAACAGTCAAAAACAAAATAAAAAATTAAACAAATATCTAATTTATAATGTTTTATATGCAGATTAAATACGTTTTAAGGAAACTTTTGTCTTGTCTCCCGAGGCCACAGGAGAGCGCAATGAGCAAAATAATGCAGCGCATAAAATTGTCAATGCAAGGAAATAAATGTCTATAAAAAAACATGCATTATGTCTAAATTAATTCATATAAATCAAATATAATTTGTAAATTGCATAAACAATTATGAACAAAACAGCATCATGTATTTATGCATTGCATAAATAAAAAAAAGAGCCAAATCGCCGATCACACAGATTGCATTTGAAAACAAATGAGACGCAGTGAAAAGGAATTAACCTCCACAAATTAGCCACGTGTTTTCTAAATGTTTAAACTGTTAAGACCTCGTCTGTCACGTGGCGAGATTTTCTGAAGATTACAAGAAACGGTCTGAAGTGCGGTTTCTGTAGTGTAGTGGTTATCACATTCGCCTAACACGCGAAAGGTCCCCGGTTCGAAACAGTGCGGAAACATCTTGCAGCTTTTTGAAATAAACACCTCACTAAAACAGTTCTTTAAGTAGTATTAGGATTGGTCACCTGTCACATTGGAAGATTTTCTAAAAGAGGACAAACAAAATAAGCATCAATTGACGGTATCAGGGTCCGAAGAGATGACCTGCGCCCACATTTTTGCCAGCACGCGTTTGAATATTGAAATTGTCTGGGACTGATTGGGTTTAGCCTAACGGCTTGGACAAATTATCCTTAACCACTCCGCTCCAACCAATAGTCTGCTGCGGGCAAAAGATGGAGAGGAGCTGCGATAAAATATTCAGTATTCAGTTTCAGTTGGAAATACGACACAATACTGAGGTAAAGTGGGTTCCAAATTCCGGTTCATATGTACTTTAATATTATTCTAGTAAACAGTTTCCAACATTTCAATAATGAAAGTGTCCATGTTTAAAGTGTGTGCACATTACTGCAAAGCGCAACAGTTACATGCAACAGAGCTTGGCTGTCGTCAAAAAGGATTTACAAAAAAACTTTTGGATTTATCCTCTCTCAGAGATGTAGATTCGGATGGCAATTAAATTACCACAAGACCTTGGTGTTTGTCAAAAAAAAACAGTATAATCAGATTCAATGATACTATGCTAAGCTACAGCTAAAAGTTCTACCGCCAGACCCGGAGATCGGCTGTATGGATTCGAAAACGGTAAAACTCAAGTGTTTAACTCTAGGGGGAGTTGGAAAATGAGCCTGTTTTCAAAAAATAGTGGAGTGTTCCTTTAATTTTTATTGTTTTAAGTCATACCAAATGATGTACTAGACTCCACTTCCTTTACTTCCGTGAACATGCATGTGACTTTCTTGTCCTTTATTCTGCAGGTGTCCATAGCTGGCCAGCCAGGAGGAGTGGAGGCCGCCAGAGCCCGAATTCGGGTAAATAATATCTATAATATGATAAAGGCAGGAAGTAGAAGTGGGAGGGTGCTATTTATCTTGAGGAAGTTGACAGGTACAGGGGGTGTAAACATAAATGATTTTTTTTTTTGGATGAGATAAACACATTCCTCAGCATCCCAGCGGTCATCTTGGCAACACAACAAGCAGCATTCATCTTTCTCCGGATGTTTCTAGTTGAGAAAATGGTGCTTGAATCAGAACTGCTGCTCTCTGTTGGTATTGTGTAAGCATTACAGCCACTTCTATCCATTTCAATGGCATAAACACCTTCCTTTCACAAAGCTGTACAGGCAAAAGCCTTTTAATAGGATAAAACATGAGGAATAAGAAAGTTGTAAGAAGCATTTGACACTCAAGGTCTTGAGTTTTACTTATAAGACCAACTTTAATAATGGTTTGATGCGGAACACATGGTGCCAATTGAAGCTGGTTTGAAACTGCAGTTCTAGTGATATCTTGACTGTTTGGCCAGGCGTCGCCTGTGTACTCCTGCTCCATCCAGACTCTCTCCTCAGATTTCACCAGAGCCAGGGCTCTGCACACGTGCTTCCTCAGAGAGAACCAAGAAAAACAAGCCAAAGCATTCGAGCACAGCGGGCTTCCTTAGTGTTTGCATAAAGACTGAGCCCCAATTAACTCGAGGACGTTCTACACAAGAAACTACCATAAGCCTTCACTATTGTGTCACGAAGCAATTTGTATAAAATGAGTACCTTTGAAAAACCCAGACCGCTCCATTTTGCATGTACAAAACATATAAATTTCTGTGGGTGAAATGTACATTTGAGGGAAGGATGTTAGTGGGACAGCCTCACTTTTTCTCTTCCTCGTTCAAGTGACCAGAAATGCTGGGAATTCTTCTCGTGACCACCTAATCATCTCCTTTTTCCTCTTTTCTCTCTTCAAAAGACCTTCACAATTCGTTTTGGTGCTTTATTGTGCCATTACACCCATGTGAATGGTATAGCGCGAGCATAATTCTCACTCTTAACCTCAAGTCAGGTTTTCAGTCTCTTTTCAGACCAACTTGTTTGTTTGTGGATTGTTGTGGTAAATTTAGAATGCAATGAAATGAACCCTGGCAGGTTTCTGTCCTACCATTAAAAGGGAAGGGAACCACAAGTTAAAAGATCCAAAAAGGTTATAAAGAAGGCTTAAAACAAATCCTTTAGAATCAAGCTGTTTAATCCAAGTCTTAGATAAAGTCCAAGTCCAAGATAGGGATAAATTCACGTTATATGATAACTAAATGATGACAGAACTTTTATTTTTGCAAGAACTGTCTCTTTAATGTAATGTTCTACAAAGTTCAATGATAAGTTACAGTGTCCACAATCAAAAAAAAAGAAAAAAGTATTTGAACATCTTTTGTTTTAATTGTAATTGAGGAGGGGGGGGAAGAGGGGGGAGGGAGGGGAGGGAGGGGGGGGGAGGGGAGGCAAATTATCTAATGGCGAGTTGAACAGTTCCACATCCAAAAAAAAAAAGTGTTTGAACATCTGTTTGTTTAAATTGACGTGTTAGTTTTTGATAAATTTGGTCGATTTTCCCAAAAATGAAATTGGTGTGTGTTGGGTGGGTGTTACCAATAAACTTAACCTGACAATTTTTTGGGGGACTTGTGCTATTACCTTTTACCACCTGACTAACCTTGTCGTTGGTCCATGAAGGTTTGTTTGTTTCCTCTAAAAAGAGAAATAGATAAGAAAAGTATTAGTTCCAAACTATAAAGGCATAGTTCCCCAAAAATGTGGGAACGAAGTTGGGTCTGTCATCATTGTAGTCACCCCAGTCAGTATGCCAAACGCTTCATGAGTTTTTTCAATTTCCTTCTTCTCTACAGACAGAAGAAGATAGGTTTTGTTAAAACTTGTTAACCAGAACGTAAATGTACGAAAAAGAGTATATAGTATAGTGGAAAGAGTCAATGGCTACATGTCGAAATGATGGGAGTGAGCGGGAGGGGTGAGTAAGGTGGGGCAATGACAATGATTGTGGCAATTTGAAGGGTAGTTTTAGTTGTATCAGGTAGCACTTGTAGCAACCTACATTGTGTTTTTGTAGCAGGTTGATGGGCCCCAGTAACTACAAAATGTTATTTTAGTTCAGGGAAATTAAAAACTCATGCGACAGAAGAGTTGGTATTCAACATTGAAGCATCGGTGTGTCAGTTGCCCACAGGACAAAAGTGCGGGTTGGCACCCACTGGTTTTCCATGGGTCTCGGGGAATGGCGCAAACTCTTGTAAGGCGGGAAGTTAGCCCAAAATAGGGTTTGAAAAGTGTAAGTAGCAACTTGCTTTCCGCCTCGCGGAGGAGACGAAGGTAGTCTTGTCAATGAATGATCAACATGAGCATGCGTCCCCGTCAAGCGGGGGGGGGGTCGAGGGATGGCGGTGTTGTCCGGTGAAACAGTAAGTCACATACGATAGATATTATTGGGGATTGCCTCACACAAAGGTGCAGAGGTGGAGAAGTGCTTCAAACCTCTGTTTGTAGAGAGATCGTGAGTACAGCACTCACCTGCGCAAAGTCCTTTTAATATAAGCAGAAGCGAGAATCGGCGCAGAAGGTTTTTTTGTGGGAAACTCCGCGGCATCCGCGTTCAGGTAGAGATTTGGTTGGGGAGGGAGAAGTAAGCAGGGTTTATGTTTTGTTAATGCTGAAATAATAGAGAAAAGGCGTCCGCGCATTAACAGGGAAAGATTAATGAGTGGAATTCCAAAGCTCGCTGCCATGGTGGGTGGGACGATAACGGCACTGCTGCGCGCACAAAGTTGGAACCGAGTAACCCTCTCCTTGGTGTAAGGGAGATTGGACGGTGTACCAACCCACAGCTAAAGGGGGCGCGAGAATGTTCCCTGTTCTTTGTCGGCGCCTGGTAGCCGGACCAATGAGGGTGACGTGGAGGGCCTCCCGAAAATCATGTGGGACTGGATCAAGGTGTCAGGGCATGGTTTAAGCTTGCCATTCATTGTTTACCAATTCATTGGTAATGGCAGGCTTTTGCTGGGCTTATGGAGGGACCCTAAGATCACACAGGAGAATGAGTGGGAAAATGATATGGGGCTTATTCCGCTTTGTTGGTCTAAGAACAATGTCATGGGGCTTTGAGAAAGTGCGTGGGGGGAAAAGCCGGAAATGGCCCTGCGTAGCAATAGCTAATTTTACGCAGCATCATGATCAGAGCAAACGGCATGTATGTTGGGTACAGTGTTTAAAGTCCAAGCGGTCGAGCAGCGGTCTTGTGCTGCCACTGGTGCCGAATTTACAGACTTGTGTGTCTTGGTTTTAGTCATTGTCAAAGATCATTCGTGGCGCGGGGACAACTGATTGTGACTGTGTGCCTCAGTTACAGGTCAATCATCTTTCTCAGCATGTGGTTAGAGTCAACCCAAGTGCGTTCCGGCTTCACAGCTAAGCAGGGGGGTTGGAATTCTTGACGGCCTTCAACCAAAAATGAAAAGTGTTGCTGAAAAGTAACGTGCACAACTAGCATGCCTAGTGAGTTATTGTTTTTTCGTTCACCAACCGGATTTGGAATAAGACAGTTAGCAAGTACCAGGGGGAAATGCACGTTCCTCAGCAATGGATCGCTCTGCAATGAAGGGTGCCAAAGTCATAAGGCATAGGTCCCAAGGAAACAGATCCAGTGCAAGGGTGGTTTGGTAGGACTGCTAAACCATCGGACTGTTCGGCGCAGTAATAGTGAAGTCCGATCCCTATACCATACTAATGCTGGGGTCGCTCGCCTTGGAGAAAAAAGTGCGCATCCCCTATTGTCTCCACTCAAATCGGCACTGACGAGGTATTGTTTGGGTACAACTGTTTTTATTTATTATTTAGTGGTATTGCGTATAATAAACTTTGTGGGGAGGGGTCCGTTGAGGGATAGGGGAGGGAGGTTTTAGTGGTAGTTGAGAGCCAAAAAAACGGTGGCGTAATGATGTTGGGTGTCATACAGACTTTCACTTCAGCGAAGAGGTGTCATAAGATGTACACGTGATTGGATGTATTACTGTGGGGATTAATTGTGTGAGGTTTTTAGTCAGACAGCTATTTGGGAAATGTCAGGAAGTCTGACGTGGCACCCATTCACTGCAGAGGATTAAAAAAAATACTTTTAGGATATTACACGTGTGCATTCAATGCAATTAATTTTTTCACAAGGAATATCTTGGGCTGTTGCTCGTGTGGGAGACATGTGTTTGAATCTGTTCCTGCCCAGTCCTCCTGTCTTCCCCATAGTTTCCTGTTTACTCTGTATCTTTGTATTAAAATGTTTCAAAAGCCCCCCTAAAAAGAAATGGGGTGGGGCCCCCCCCCCAGTAATGGGGTGAACCATATTGGGTCGTGTGTTATTACTTAACCATAATACATAATGACCTTCGCACCAGTCAGAAACACAACTTAGGGGTTAGGTTATTCGTGTAGGGTTAGGGCGCCGCGAGTTCATTACATTAACTTATGGGCCGTGTGTCTGCTTGGTGATCAATGCTGCTCCACGCTGTAGTTGATGTTCGAGGGCTGCCAGTCATAGTGCATCTGGAACCCTGCCCCAGCTCTCCTAGCATCGCGCACCGTCTCAACCGACAGTACAGACCAGTCTCATTTTGCCGTTCAAAACCATAGGGTTCACAGACTCATATGGAGGCGGAGCATTAAGGGAATGGGCGGGTGTCTCACGGAAGAATAAGGGCTGCGGGCCGTTCAGGTGAGGGAACTTTCATAACCGACGTAATAAGTGGGGGTAATTCTCCATTTGCGAGGTTTGTTTTTTTTCGGGGTTATATTCTACTGCACATCAGCTTTCTGGAGTTTATTATATTGGTCATGGTTGCCATTTAAGGGTGAGTTTTTATGAGGGTAAGGTTGTTGGGTTTTGTTTGTTGTTGGTGTGTGTGTTGTTTTTATAGTGGTTAGGTTTTGGCGGAAATGGAATGGGTTCCTCAGTCCAATATGTATGAGAGTATTAACTATCCTTTAAGATCAACTTCCGAATAACATCTATATAATCCGACCTCACAGCGGGGGGGTCCAGACTCTCAGAAGGAAGGTCATCGGTGTGTGTGGTGGGGTTTTTGCATTTGCAATGTTAAGTTTTCTAATGTAAACCTAACATTGTGTTATTGATTTATATATCTGCTGTAATATATAAATCAGGACAAAACAATAAGTCTTGCATGGCTTAATGTAGTGGAAAATAAAAGATTTCTCAGCAAAGAAAGAAATCACAGGACTTATTGTTAAAACAGTGGCACAGTATATGGAGTCTTTGAATATTGCATACATTAGGAGGGTTGTGAACATTTTATAATGCTTTAAAGTTAGGATATGTGTGCTGTGGTGTCTAAGATATGTGACCCTGG
>JADLZN010010063.1:142500-466449 GCA_018155175.1 Sinocyclocheilus anophthalmus | reverse complement strand
CGACTGGCTGGGGTTTGGCAGGTGGGAAGACAGAGGGTGTGGTGGTGCTGGGGGTTTGTGGGTAATCTTTTCTGGGTGTGGTGGCGTTTTTGACGGGACTAGCATAATCCAAACATTCTTCAGGACACAAGTACACCTCAATTGGGCCATTCTTGCTTTTCAAGTAAATCTGCAGTGAGCCCTAATGAAAAGTAAGAAATGTGATGTGAAATTTACCTGCAGACAGTGGTAACCATATTTTGTCTAATATCAATTGATTCATCATAAATGAATAGTTTACATTACTAATATGAAAGAGACACAATTTCAAAGTGGCTTTAAATATCTACAGGACAGCAAATGAAACAAAGAAGGATGAAAGACAAGACAAACAAAAATATTTACTAAATCACATACTTATGAATTTAACAGTTCAAAAAGATTAAATTGAACATAAAACTACTCACTTTGGATTAGAACTAATATTACAGATAAATAAAAAGCTGAAAAGAGCAGCATATGTTGTATGTCCCACCAGAATTCTAAACTAGCTTCACCAGCAAGATTTCCATGGTCAACTAGCTCCACTAGAAAAGCAGTGCTGGTAGATCAGCTTGGATTAGCATGGTCCACAAGCTTGATCAACACCAGCCAGCATTAACAAGCTAAGGGCAGCATCAGAATTAATGCGGGTCTTTTCAGCAACATTAGGTTTGGACTAAGACAAATACTGACCTCAGATGCTTCTGGAACTTCCAGTTTGGTTTCAGATGGTGCTTTCACAGCAATCACAGTCTGATCTTTCAAGCTGCTTATGGTACGAATGTCCTGATAGGTCACATATCCTAATGTGTGCTTCAGTTAAGGACAAACACCTTTGGCATCTAATACAGTCATAACTCTTTCCTGCCATTGACATAATTTTCCAGCTTTCAGTGTTAACACAAGCCTCCGATCCGCAGAAAAAATCAAATCGTGTACACGTTTGTATTGTAATGGAAATCTACTTACAAGTATTATCTACTTAAATGCATTTTGCCTGTATTTTAAACGCTGGCCCAACGCCTATTATATGTTTCACTAGTCTGAAACATGTTTTGAAAATCCAAAATCAAACCGAAAACCTCAAAATTGACCAGTGCATGAAAACCAATGGTTTTGTCTGTATTTTCTTGCTACAGCCCGACGCTGCCTAGCTGACCCAACGAGCTTGTCATCTATTGTGACTCAAGGATACGTATCCCAAATGATCTGAGCTGCTCTCCACAATCATTGTACCGCTCTACTTTTTCTGAGGCAAAACTGAACATAAATAAAACATTAACGCCTTTAAGCCTCCCGAGTTGTGAAAGAGAAGCATACAAGCAACAAAATTACTCACATTTTCAATACAATAAAAATGAAAATGGTCAATCTAAAAATAAAAACTAATAGTAATGCTAAAATAGCATTGGTCTAGTCTGTATAATATCATTCTGACATATTATTTTCTGTCATATTCTCAGGTCTCTCACATTTAAAGAAAGATCAAGCTGTAATTATTATAAATAAAATAACACACTGTACATTTATTTGCATGTAAAATACATTACTTATATATTTAACTATTATTGGTTTTTGGGCATCACCAGACTTTATATTATTACTAAATTATTATTTATGTACCTAAAACTAAAAATATAAAAGTAACGTAAAAATATTTATAATATATAAAAAAAGCTAGATACTCAAGCAACATTATAATTTTCATTTATTTTATCTTGATGTACTAAAATAACTAAAAACGTAATAAAAATAAAACATTTATAAAATTGCTTACAGCCATGTCTATATATATACATAATATCATACTAATGTCTATATATATATATATCAGTTTATTTAAATATAATATATTCTACGTGTGTGTGTTGTGTGTGTGTGTATATATATTATATAACGTGTGTGTGTGTGTGTGTGTATATATATATATACTTGTGTGTGTGGGTGTGTATATCTTAACTATAATATATACGTGTGTGTTGGGTGTGTGTGTGTATATATATACACACACACCACACACACACACACACTTTATGTATATACAGTATGTTATATATACTGTATCTTTACAACAACTTTCACATTAAAGTGAGAACAGAAAATATAGAAACAAGGTCTAATTCAAAATATTATTTAAAAATATAAAAGTATCTTAATGATACTAAGATAAAACTGGTCATTACCACATTAATTTTATTTTATACAATTTTAAGTGACTTTATTAACAAATCAACTGGACGTATCTGGGTATCATAAATGAATAAATAAACTACAAAGCAAATATACACACATAACGTACAGTGTGTAAAATGGCTTCAAGAGCATAAAGAGCAGATACCTGTTGATGTGAATCTAGCGGATCAGAGTTTGCGGCTCCATAGTGGAACGGGCCTCGGTCCTTTGCTTACTATGAGCCCGGAGACCAGCAGAAAAACAATGAGCTCACGGCCAGCAGCCAATCACAGCGCAGCATAAACTCACCTAGCCAGCAGACTTATCCATTTCTCTAAGCACTAAGCAGAGGGGGGATTATAGTAAAACACACAGTCTTACACAGACATCACCATTATATCGGAACTGGAAGTCAGCAGTGTCACATGCACAACATCTCCAGAATTAAAGTATGCAAACCTTATTTGATCTGGCTGTGTGTGATGTGTCTGTAGTTTTCCTCCTGGTAAATCTTTGCTGTGAGTAGCCTAATCGGATTCAGGGTTCAGGTCAGCATCGACTTAGATCACATGAGCTGACTCTGATGCCGTAGTATTGATCAAATTGTTTTGAGTTTTATGTTTTTGCCATATGCTTGATGACTTCTGCATTTCTGTACATAATGTTTCATCCACTTTGGACAAAGCCACTACCATTCTAGCACTGTATTATGAGTATTTAAGTTTGAAATACAGTCTGAAACAATGTCCATAAAAACATCCGATGATTGGTGCTATAAAGCCAGAATAAAAAAAATGTGCACAAGTGTTGGACGTTTCAGTCTTTAGTTCAAAAATACAGGAAATTTGTGAAATTTAATTATTTTTTTTAAATGAAACTAGCAAGTATTTTTTGCACACCTTCAATATCTGTGTACATTGCTGTAGCATTATAAAAGATTTTAGACATTTAAGTAACATAAATATGTCATTGCATTAAATGCAACATATTAAAACAAATGTCATTTATTTTAAAAGCTAGAAATTAGAGAACAATTAAAGTTGCCTATACACCAGTCAAAAGTTTTTGAACAGTAAGATTTTTTATGTTTTTTTAAAGAAGTCTCTTCTGTTCAACAAGCCTGCATTTATTTGATCCAAAGTACAGCAAACCAGTAAAATTTTGAAATATTTTTTACTATTTAAAATAACTTTTCTATTTGGAAATATTATAAAATGTAATTTATTCCTGATGCAAAGCTAAATTTTCAGCATCATTACTCCATTCCACACGAATCGTCGAAATTCTGATGTTGAAAACAGCTGAGTAGAACTTTTTTCAGGTTTTTTGATGAATAGAAAGTTCAATACCGCTTTAGGCCTACTGAAATAGAAATCTTTTGTTACATTATAAATGTTTTTATCATCACTTTTGATCAATTTAAAGCATCCTTGCTAATAAAAGTGTTCATTTCTATAATTTATTTTCCAAAAAAATTTAAATTATACTGACTCTAAGCTTTTGAATGGTATAGTGTATAATGTTACAAAAGCTTTTTATTTCAGATAAATACTGATCTTTGGATCCTTCTGTTCATCAAAGAATCATAAAATAAATTTTAATATAATTAATAAAATTAATTAGTCTTCCCATTAACACCATTATATTGTTCATTCAGACTGATTCGCAAACGCAGAACCAATCACAGCCGAATATAACCAGCCATATCCAATCATATTGCAATGGAGGCATTTCCTCCTCTCACATGACTTTCCCCCATTCATTCTCAATTACCCCCACCAAACTCACGGCACGCTTTAGGGGGTCTGTTAAAGGGGTCATATGATGCGATTTAAATTTTTCCTTTCTCTTTGGAGTGTTACAAGCTCTTGGTGCATAAAGAAGATCTGTAAAGTTGCAAAGACTAAATTCTCAAATCCAAAGAGATATTCTTAAGAAAGTTAAGAGTCCGCCTACACCTACCTAAAACGGCTCGTTTCTAACACGCCCCCACATATCTACCTCCTATGTGGGAAGTGTAGTAACGCCGCCCAAATGTTCACGCAAGAAAGAAGGCGTAACTTTTATTCTCGTTGTAGTATTGTTGTTGCTGCCGCCGCCACCATGTCGTGTGTTTTGTTGTGAAAGTGAAACCACTTTGTTTGGTCTTCCAAAAGAGGACGATATCCGCTTCGTCATGCCTAGAGCTTATCTGTGCTGGTCGCTGAGGGAATACATCAACTTTCACCGTGGACAAAGCGGAGTCCAGCCCGGGGTCCGTCACATGTGGTTGCCAATCATTCGTCGGATCCGCCGGGCGTGCCGTTCTTGACCCTGCCGCCTCAGCTCACTCTTGTCCGGCTTCAGCTCACGCTAAGCTGGGGCTTCCGCTCACGCTAGGCCGCTGTGTTTTTCGTTGTGAAAGCGAAACTACTTTGTTTGGTCTTCCAAAAGAGGACACAACTAGAAATCAGTGGTTAAGTTGTATTTACAACACTGTTCCAGAACAGTTTAACCCAAATATTCAGATGTGTGCAGCACATTTTATGGAGTACTGTTTTCCTGATCCTGGGAGAGTAGACTACAATGCCGCTGTTCTGACTCACAGACTGATAAGTACGTTTTCATTTTAAAGGATTTGCCACTGACGATTCAAACGTGAGTTTTGAGCAGTGTAGAGTAGCGCTTGTTGTTTGTCATTTCTCCGATCACAAATGCAGACATGGTTTTATGTTTACGTGGCGTGATGCAACGCAACATGAAAAAGACAGTATAAGTCATTATAATCCGTAATTATGTTGGAATTGGATGCAACAAATGCCTCGTTTATATGGGTTTTCATTTTTTGTCTCGTCGCTCCGGCCGACAGGGCATCATCACAGTATGGTGAGGGGCGTAATATTTCCGTCACACGCTTGAGGTATTCTGTCAATCACAACGCACTGGATAGCTGACCAATCAGAGCACACCTCGCTTTTCAGACCGATGAGCTTTGTAAAAATCGACACGTTTCAGAAAGGTGGGGCATAGAGGAGAAACAATAATGTACAGTATGTGGAAAATAATTTGTTTTTTGAACCTTAAACCGCATAACACATTTCATTACACCAAACCACACAAAATACTGTTTGTCACAAAATCACATATGACCCCTTTAAAGTCAATGGCATGAAGGGAGGCAAGCCTCCGCTGTAACATTACCTGCGGGTGTTGCTGTTGGTCAGTGTTACTTTATAAAAACGAACAACTTCTTTATTTTTCATCTCATTTCTGTCTGGACCACTATTGTCAAAGATGATTGACAATTAGCATACAGTTTGGATTGGCAGTATGGTTCTGTTCTGGGCAAGAACTCCCTGCGCATCCATGCCTAATCTTTGGATGGAGCATAGCTAGTCCCACCGGGCTTAAACTCGGGCAGAGGATTCCCAGAATGCCTCTGATGACGGCAGCCCACCAGCTGTTCGAGAGCAAACACGACCCAAAGGCCCCAGACCCGCAATAAAAAAACCTGACGGGCCGTGATGACAGACAATGGCTGGCCCTTGGGCCTCTTTAGTGTGACGGCGTGAAGCAGCACACAATAATGACGCTACTGTTGTTCCACTCAAATGATGGTGTCACCTGCCGGTGATTCTGCCGTAACACCGCTTCAAACTCCAGCACAACAGAGAGCGAGAGCTGCAGCGGAGCTCACAGGACGGGATTCTGCTGCTTTTCTGTGCCACATTTACTTCATTTACAGCATGCTTATGTTTCAACCAAACACAACATACAAATGTAATACAACAAACTGACTGTGGCGGGATGCAAATCAAACAATTTTTCGAGCTTTTTTAAGTACAATAAAATGAGTTGTTGGCCAGGGTGTTGCTATGCAGTTGCTAGGATGCTCAGGGTAGTTCCTAGGTTGTTGCTATGAAGTTGCTAGGATGCTCAGGGTAGTTCCTAGGTTGTTGCTATGAAGTTGCTAGGATGCTCAGGGTGGTTGCTAGGGTGTTGCTGTGCAGTTTGCTAGGATACTCTGGGTAGTTGCCATGATGTTGTTATATCATTGGTAGGATGTTCTGGGTAGTTGCCAGGGTTTTGCTATTCAGTTGCTAGGATACTATGAGAGGTTGTCAGGGTGTTACTATGCAGTGGCCCTGGGTGGTTGCCAGAATGTTGCTATGCATTTGTTAGGATGCTCTGGATGCATAGCAACACCCTGGCAACCATCCAGAGCATCCTAGCAAATGTGTCTCTGAGTAGTTGTCAGGATAATGATATGCAGTTGCTAGGGTTTTCTTAGTAGTTGCCAGGGTGTTGCTATGCAGTTGCTAGGGTGTTTGGGGTGGTTGCCTGGGCGTTGATATGGTTTTTTACGAGGACGCTGTGGGTGGTTGCCAGGGTGTTGCTATGCAGTGGCTCTGAATGGTTGCCAGGGTATTGCTATGCAGTTACTAGGCAGTTCTTAGTGGTTGCCAGGGTGTTGCTATGCAGTTACTAGGGCATTTTGTATTTTTTAGGTTGTTGCTATGCAGTTACTAGGGTGTTTTTAGTGGTTGCCAGGGTGTTTATATGCAGTCTCTCGGGTGTTTTTATCCTGTCTGAGGTGCAGAAAGCCCATCCTCAAGTTTCTGTGATATTCTGGTCTAAACTGGCAAAAGAATATTATTAATAATGTCATAAACAGGCTGAAATCATGTTACACCAGGTTAAGTAGCAAAATCAGGCTAAAATTTTGTCCTGGAAGATAATAAAAATGTAACTACCATATTAATCAGACCCCTTGATGACTCAAGCACTCAAATCAGATATATGCACCTAGCAAAATCTCTGTGTGGTTGTGTAATATTCACACTGTGAGTGTCATTTCCAGACAGTTATAGAGTGAAGCTACACCTTCCGTCAGACGCTGAGGAGAAACTCGACACTGCGTGACCCAGCCCATCATTGTGGCTCCATCTGAACACAGAGCACATATTATGGTCTGGCAAAAGTATCAACAATGAACCCGTCAGCATAACGACGAAATCTCAGAGGAAAACTGGAATGCTTGAGTTCAGATCCAGAATGATTCTGACTAGGGCTGAAACAAATTATGATTTTAGTAGATTATTTATTTATTTTTTACATTGAATCTATTTTTTTTTTTTTCTGATTAGTCAGTAAATCCTTACCAATAACCTTAGTTAACTATCCAAGAAAATAACCATAACTTCTGCCATTAATCTTTAAATGTTTAATTTAAACATTTTCTCATAAAATACTTACCTTAAATATTTTTTTCAAATCCCAACGTGAAAAAATAAAGTGCCAACAATTAAAAGGCATCTAACAGTAATACAAATGCGCGTGCTGCATTCACCATTGCTAGGATGCTCTGGGGGTTGCTAGGGTACTCTGGTTGGTTGCCAGGGTGTTGCTATGAGTGGTTGCAAGGGTGTTGCTATGCATTTGCTAGGATGCTCCGGGTGGTTGGCAGGGTGTTGCTATGCATTTGCTAGGATTTGATAGGATGCTCTGTGGTTGCTAGGGTGTTGCTATGGTTGGTTGCCTGTGTGTTTCTATGCATTTGCTAGGATGCTCTGTGGTTGCTAGGGTGTTGCTATGGGGGGGTTTATTGGTTTTGTTATGCGATTTGCAATGTGGCGTTTGGTTGGTTGCCAGGGTGTTGCTGTGCAGTTGCTGTGGTGTTTTGGGTTGCCAGGGTGTTGCTATGCAGTTGTTAGGATTCACTGCTTGGTTGCCAGGGTGTTGCTGTGGATGCTCTGGGTGGTTGCCAGGGTGTTGCTATGCTACTAACCCTTTTTCTTGAAGCCCTTCAAGAATCGGCTAAAAACACATCTCTTTCCATCTTTATTTGATCCTCTAACTCTAGCACTCTCTATTCTAATTCTATTTGATTTATTTTTTCTTTTATTTGACCCTCTATCACTTGCACTCTCTATTCATTTTCTAACTGCTTGTTTTCTTTACTAAAAAAGGCCTCTAACACTGCTAACGTGTACTGCGTTAGACTAACCGAGACTTGTCGCAGCACTTACATATCATTGCTCTTTTGTTGGTTTTGATTGCTTCTATTGTCCTCATTTGTAAGTCGCTTTGGATAAAAGTGTCTGTTAAACGACTAAATGTAAACGTAAAAATAGGATACTCACGAGGAAAACTTCAGGTGTTTTCAGAATTCAAAATTGCATATTATTTATACTATTTCTGCCCGTACATTTATGGGACAGAAATAGTCTGGTTGTAGTATGCGATTCTGAATTCTGCCAGAGTCTCTGTAAGACAGGAGGTTTGAAGGGACATCAACTAAATAGCAAGCAAACCAACAAATTGGGTCAGTTTTGATTTTACGTGGATGTCAATACTGAATCCTACCGTTTTATTCCCAGAGAGAGTGTCTTACGTGAGCTTTTCACCAGACAAATGGCCTCCAGTCTGTAACCGCTGAGAAGAACCGAGTTCACACTGACTATCTCGTCACCGATCTGGAGTCGACCCAGCGCCGCTCGACTCCCGTCCTCCACCTAAACACACAAGCAAACACAAACAAACATCAGCACTGTCAGCCAGTGCAAGAACATCGACATCTGCTTTACTGCAGACAGCAGTGTTGGGAAGGTTACTTTGGAAAAGTAATAGGTTACAGATACAAGTTACCCTATTTAAAATGTAATAAGTAGTGTAACTATTTCAATGACTTTATTAAAGTAACTGATTACATTTGATTACTTTTTCATTACTTCTCTAAATTTCTAATCATTTCCAAACATGTAAAGCAGGCAGGGTTATCTTTACAGTAGAACTCAACACTGATTACTATCAGACTTTCAGAATCCTTCTTCACTTGAATTAAGATTATGATCAATTAATTTTAAAGCACAGCCACCAGAGAATCAGACTTTAGCAGCTATGTTTACTTTGAGATCGTTCTGTGGTTAAGTGCAGATTTACAACCATAACAAGATATAGTTTAATAGCAATGATACTGTTTTTGAAATCAAATATTTGCATAGTAATGAAGAAACACTGGCATCTAACAATGCCTTAGAAAAACAGTTAATCTTAAAAAATAAAGCATTTACACAAACCCAAATAGGAAATACAAACAGTTATCGAAAAAGTCCTATTCTGTGTACTAAACTCCTGAAACATTGCTGTCTCGTGTTTTAGAGCAATCGCTGCAATTTATGAAAGAAATCAATCAAATCTGTATATGTGTGAAAATATTCAGATGTAACCTCCTTGTGTTCTGAATTACAATTACATTTATTTTGTAATTAAATTACGTCGTTTAGTTACATGTAACTAGTTACTTCCCAACACTGGCAGACAAAGTGTAATCCGTTACTGATTCCAAATTACAAAATTCTCATTAGCAACGTAATCCATTACATTACACATTTTAGGTAATAATCAGACTACTTTTTTGGGATTACTCATTTACCCATTGATTCAAAGAGGAGAATCCTTGTACATATTGATCTCCAAATACAAAGAGACGAAATATATGCGGTTGTTGTTATTATAAACATTACATTACGTCAAGGTTTCCCAAACTGGGGTTCTGCAGGGGGTTTGTGAGTTTAACGAAGAAAAAAATATACGCTAAATTATTAAATCATAAAAATGTCAAATTAAAATAAATCATTTTTAAATAACAACAATCAAAATAAAGCACTTTGCACGTGATGTGAACATAGTAGTCAGTGGCTGACTGGTCTTTGTGTGAATCTCCACAGAACTAGAAGACTTTCTGAATGTATAATGTATATAGGTTATTTTAGAAAGGAACATTTAAAAGATTTAGGGAAGAATTAGGGAGAATCCATAAATTATGAACGGTGTGAATAACATCATGTAATCAAAAAAGAACTGTAGTCTGATTACAAGTATTTTAACATGTAATATAATCCAATTACAAGTACACAGTCTCATTATGTTATATTACATACATGTAATTCGTCACTACCCAGCACCGGCGGCACAAAAAAAACACAGTCAACATCATTTATTTCTTAAAAACAACCTAAACCACATGATAAACTCAAGTCACGATCGTTATAATTTTAAAAACTATTGCTCAGTATAATAATAATTAATTAAAAACTTTAAAAATAAATTAAAATAATAAATATACTAGTCTACTAAATCATAAATAAATCTAATATTTAATACAATTAATAATACTAAATAATTTATTGAAGTTCAGCATAAATTTCACATACTAATATGCCTAATTTCTTCATTTTCAAACATAAACCATCACCCAGCCCGTTTTAGTAAAAATCCTCAGGAAGCCCTTAAAGAAAACATATGCGTCCGTGTTAAACGGCGAGCAATAAATGCCACTTGATTTGAATTTTAATTTCTATGATGTTCCGACATTCATGTGACTTTCAGTATTCTCAATCTCAATTATTAGTACTTACTATTTGTATTACATTTACTTTACCTAATCGAAAATATTAACTTCATTCATGCATTCATTCATTCGTCATTCATTTTTTTTTTTATTATATTAAATTGTAAATGGATTTAAGAGTTACATTTATTAGCAATGCTTTTTTTTTTGTACTTATTCTTTTACTTTTATTTTTATTTATTCTTATTGACTATTTTTATTACATTTAATTACACCATTTTAACCTAATCCAAAAATATTCAAATAGAACTTAAGAAAAAATAAAATGGTTTTCGTAGAGTGCTATTTTAGTCATGTTTAGACAAACATCACTGCACAAAGACTGATTTAAGATGAACATATATGTGACCCTGAGCACAAAAGCCGTGTTGAGTCGCTGGGTGATATTTGTAGCAATAGCCAACAATACATTTTATGGGTCAAAATTATAAATTTTTCTTGTATGCCAAAAATCGTTAGGATATTAATTAAAGATCATGTTCCATGAAGATATTTTTTTTAATTTCCTACCGTAAATATATCAAACTTCATTTTTGATTAGTAATATGAATTGCTAAGAACTTCGTTTGGACAACATTAAAGATGATTTTCTCAGTATTTATATTTTTTTTGCACCCTCAGATTCCAGATTTTTTCAAATATTGTCCTTTCCTAACAAACCATACATCAATTGAAAGCTTATTTATTCAGCTTCCAGATGATGCATGAATCTCAATTTCACAAAATTGACCCTCATTACTGGTTTTGTGCTCCAGGGTCACACATGGGACGAGGACAGTCCAACATCGAGCCTACAGGACCCTGATGAGAACAGCAGCAGAGACTAAAGACCTCATCATGAGCGTAGTGGTAAAACAAGTCTGAAAGCAGCAGAGGAAACCATATGAGCTGCTATCAGATGCCATCAGCTGTGTTTCCTTCACTGAAACCTGAGCACAGCCTTAAATATTCAGCAGCTTGAAACCTTAGATTCACATCCCAGAAATCCACATCGTTTCCTCTGCGCTGTACGCCGTAGTGCACACTCAGTAGTGCACACTCAGTGGTGCACAGAAATGTGGTTTGGATGAAGTGCAGTAATGCAGTGAACTATAGACTGGATTCAGAAACACGGCGAGCGCTTGTTTTAGTTGCTCGTGTGAAACTTAATGGATTTTGATGTTTTATTGTGCAGCAGCACTGTTATATTTCACATTAAAGAAACTGAAGAATTACACAGAATAAGGCTACAGGAAATTACAGGGAAAAAATGCTGGGAATTTTAATTAGATCCAGTTTGTTTATTTTCATGCAGCTTAATCCACAGAGACGCCAACAATAAACACATGAAAATAAATACTGTAATGATGTTAAAACCATTTTAAACAGTATTTGTGCACTTATGAATGTCCTTCATTTGATCAAGTGTCTGTATTTGTGCTTAAATGCTACAGAAAAACAAGAGCTGAACGGTTTTCTGATCTCATTTTAATTTAAAATGCATTTTTAAAGAGCTCTCGGTTTACTGTACTTATTTAGAGGACCACTCAATTTGGCATTAGTAATTATATATGTCAATATGACCATAAATATGATTGATAATAATAATTATTATTATTGTTGTTGTTGTGCTATTTGTGTACAGTTTTATTCCATAATCAAAATTATTTATTATTATTCATGTTGTTATATGTATATTTTTGCTTATTAATAAATATGTATTAATTACAATTAATATCATTCTGTGTTATATTCCATAAAAATGCACCAAACAAATAATCAATTATTACTAGCCCTTAACACTTGCATTTATACTATTTGTACTACATTTATTAAATATATAATTATATTCATTTTTTATGCTTAAAAATATCATTCATACTATCTATAATAATAATAATAATAACGGTTATTATACGAACAAACAAATAATGCATTATTATATAAATATATTTCTTTTATACAACGCACAGGTGAAATGACAGATTTTACAAAATGCCGATTTATGTTTTAACATTTATTTATATTAGTTTGATACATTACTTAAAATGTTCAAATAAAACTAATATAAATTATCCTAATAAAGATTAAAATAATAAAGGCTTTTTTAAATTATAAATGTTTTAGAATTTATTTTTTAGAATTATATTTTAATCAATAATACACATTATTTGGACAATAAATAAAACAGATTGCCGTCACTAAGATCAGAAAAAATATAAATAAATAGCTTATTAAAGAAAAATTTAGAATATGAAAACATGACATCACAAAAACTACACGAGTAAACATAAAATAAATCACATAAATATATAAAAATAATGTAATGAATTAAAAGAGTACAGTACTATACTGAGTAATGTAACCACTACATATTTATATATAAGATCTAAATATTTTCCAAATCAGTGTATCAGTGTTAATTTTTCACAGTATTAACTGGGATTTATACATACACTTTTAAATGTCAGGATGGGGGTCTGATCATATTTGGGGACCTTTGACGTCTAAACTCTTGAAACATAAAACAAGGACGGAATATGATCAGTGTTTGATGAAAGTGTGTGATGATGAATGAATGAATACCTTGGTGATGAGCAGCGGCTCCTGATGCTCCAGTCCTCCTCTGAGAGTGAAGCCCCACGGAGAGCCTCCGGTCAGACACAGCTCCACAGACCCCACACCTGCATCACCTGTAAGCTCTCCTGACTCTACTGCAAATCAGGTACCTACACTAATTTATGCCTTAAAGGGATACTGACCCAAAAACATTTTTTAATCATTATTTACTCATGTTCATGCCTCTCCAAACTTGTTTTTTTTTTCTGTGGGAGAAAAAATTATATATTTTGAAAAATGAAAAGTTACTGGGGTCCAGTGTTGTTTGGATCCCCCCTTTTTAATATCTTATTTTTTTGTTTCACAGAAGAAAAAAGTCAAACAGGTTTGTAACAAAAAGAGGAGTAAATGATGACTGAATTCTCTTTTTTTTTTTATGTGAACTATACATTTGCAGGCCTATTTATGTTTTTGATTCAAGAACCGGCTCATAAGGGTCATCTCAAGAATCGGCCTTCACTGCTTATATTGTATTTTTCGCTCTGAACAGCAATGGAGGGAACGATTTCAGTGAAATTTTTAATCCTGTTAGAAGAATATTGTCAATTTTAAAAACCATTAATAAAACTGAATGTTGCAAAAAATCATTTGGATCTGGCATTTTTTGTAAAAACTGAACCGTTTCTCTGTTCTGACACCTAGTAAAGACCAAACCTGATTGAATCTGAATGCAAGTAAGTTGTTCCTTACCACCATTTTCGATTCTAGCATGTTCTTGAGGTCTCCTCCATGAGGAAATTTGCTATCTGAGAGCATCAGACTGTGAATGTTTATCCTGTTTTATTTTTATCCCGTACCTTTTAGTCGAACCCTGTACAATAGTTATGACGGTATTCCAAAGTGCAGCAAAAAGCCTCTCTTAAACAGAGCAGTGACACTGCCCAGATCGTGTTATGCCCTCCTTTTCTCCTACCCCATCATCATCTTCTATGTCTGTGTGAACTGGAGCATTGGGACTCCTCTGAAGTTTGTTTACAGCACTATCAATCAACCTAGTGCCACCTCCACCCCCTCAGGTAGCTGACATACACTCACACACTTCATTTGGCTCCGGTTTAACAGCGCTGCTCTGAGATGCATGAGATGACAGAGAGGCAAAGTGTCTGAGAACAAAGTTGCATGTAGAATGCTCTTTCAAAATAATAATGGAAATGAAAATTTGAAAGGGCTGAGGATTTGCGGAGTGCAAGTTCTCTCCTTGCATGTGTAATCGCAAGATAATTGGCCACATTTCCAAATGTGGATGTGCGGCCCCGGGGAAAACATTTGCAATAATCCTACTGATTTTCACAGCAGCTGTTTCCTAGTCCTGGTTCACATGCAGAGAGGTCTGTTTGTCCTGAATGCAGTGGAATCCCACAATGCACTCTGCCCAAAACACCCCTTTACATGTGTTATTCAGTGTCGGAAGTTCTGCAAGATAAGACGTGAGTATTGTGTGTTGTTTTTTTCCCCTACTTCAGTAGGAAAGCATTTGCAATTCACAAAGTAACATTTAAAATGTGAGGAGATTTAATGTTTTATGCTTATTTATGAAAAGCTGATAAATAAATTAATGTGAAAATTAACCTCTGTAAGATTTCAATTGTGTGCAGTTTTTTTTTCTTTCCTCCTGGCACATGGGGGACTTAATCAGGCATTGGTCATTTGTATTTTCTATATCCTTGATGTTTGATTCAGCAGAGATCAGATAGCATCGCTCTCTTTCTCTCCCCACAGGGCATGAACATTTTTAGATTATTATTCATATGTGAGCCACGAACTGAAGCACCTTCATCCAAAGAGCGTATTTCTCAATAGGCTTTTCTCTCCCAGCAAATCCAATTATGCCACTTTGATAGATAACCTTCAAACCTTGATTCTAGTATAACGGGTGTCAACAAATCACCCATCACCTCTTCATTCACTTCAACAAGACGTTCCTGTCAATGTGTTGACTGTTTTTTCTGTTCTTCCGTGTCTCTTTCATCCAATCCACATGGGGAGTTGCACTACTTCAGACTTTAAATGGACAGATTTTGCATAGTAGTAGTCTCCTGGGGTCCGTCTTTACCGAAACGTTCTCCCTGATTATCTTGTTTTCCTTTAATGAGTGTTTGTTCTCTGCTAATCAGTTTGGCAGGATGAAATGCAATGCATAGAAATTAAATATCATGTTTCAGTTAAGTAGCAGGTATTCATTTTGTTGTGTTTGAGATTTGAATAGGTAACGTAAACTGTGTGCTCTATAAAACGAACGGTTTTCTCCAGCTCTCTCTGAAGCTTGACTCATAAAGCAAACACGCTTTCAGATGGAATTTATTAAGTGCCGCGGTCTGTTTACTTGTTTATTGCAATGGCTGTAACAACTTTTGTGTCTCTCTCCTGTTCTTCAGGCTCAGATCTGCAGGTGTGCCAGCCGAAAGGCCTGACCTGCTGTTCTCGCAAAATGGAGGAGCGCTACTTGCTCATTGCCAAACAGAATTTGGAGTCCAGTCTCCAGGCCACCAGCGCCCAGCTCAAAGTTCTCATCATTCAGAATGCCGCCCTCTTTCAAGGTGAGTTTCTGCAACAACGTAATTAAAAATACACACTGGGACTGATTCATGAAACTTGATGAAATTTCAGTTTAAGACATTTTTGCTTTATGAAGTTATGAACAAATTTATTCGCATCATGATTGATGAATCAGAACCAGTGTTTTTAGATCAACTGACAAAGGTGCGGTCACATTATGAAATGTTATGGGCCAAAAAGGTTCATTGTCAGTAGTGTATCAATGTATGAAGCTCCCACAGAGGTCACTTGCAAACCAAGCAACTTTTTGTTGGTTAATGCAGTGATTAATTAGTTTTTTTGCCCACACAAAGAATTCCTGGTCGCATGGATTCCTAATAAAAAGACTGAAATTCATCTGCAAAATTTGGAGAACAACAGTAAATACGACCGCACATTCGGATGGCTGTGCATTTTTACTGTTTTTTTTTTTGCCGATTCTTGCTATTCATAATCTACGATATGAGATCATAATTAAAGGTGCAAGGCTGATTAGTCTATTATGTCAGATAGGGCTGGGCGGTATATCGATTCATTCACGTTGATTGAAAAATGGATCTTCTTGATTGGTCAGTTTAATGAATTGTGTAATTTGGCATCAGTAGGTCGCCTTCACTAACTGTGTTGCACTAACAATGTTAGCATGGTGGATTTAGCTAGCCCCTGTCAGTTCAGAGAGGTGGTTCAATGCTAATTGCTTCAGCATTAAGCCTGAGAGAAATTCTCAAACAGCCTGCAGAATTTCTGAAATGTGCTCTTGTCTCGTCGTGTTTTTCCCTGGCACGCTCCCGCGGGGAATTGCGAATGGGCCTTGTTTGCAATCTTCTGTGCTGCTCTCCTCATTGCTTTTGATTCTTTTGTACTTTTCGCGGCTGACACAGATCAAAGGGCTCTGCTCTCCGCTCCAGCATCCTCCATCCCTTCCCTTCACTCGACTCCCATCAGCCCCTGCTGCCCCTCCCCACGCTAGCCTGGCTTTCTCACACACCGCAAGCAGCGCCAAAGAATCGGCTCTTTGAAGTCAACTTTGCCAAACAATCATAAAAGTTAAGAGGCTCTGTCACAGGGACTTTTTCAGGGCATCTAAGTGATGAGCACTGCGCGCCAGTTTTCTGGGTCCCCTCATCGGTCTCATATCGCATTTAGTCACAGTGTGTCTCTTTTGATTCATGTCAATGGCTTGGTTAAAAGCCTCTAAAATCGTAAACGGAATCAGCCTGTGGGTGATAAAAGAGGGACATGTGGCATGTGAGGAGGTTTTTTGAGACTTCACTTTGTGATCCAGTCTGTCCTACAAATCAGGAGTTCTGAAAAATGAGACACAATAAAAGGGTGGCAGCATCTGCTATAAAACCTGTCACAGCGGTACCTTTTCAAAAGGTACTAGTATGTACCATTTCGGTACTAATATGTACTTTTAAAATACTAATATGTTCCTTTAAGGTACTAATATGCATCCTTTAAGGGTAAATAAGGTGCAAAAGTGGGGGGGGGGGGGGGGGGGCGGGGCGGGGGGCGGTGGGGGGGGTGGGGGGGGAGGGAGGGGGGGCGGGGGGGGGTGTGGGGGCGGGGGGGGGGGGGGGGGGGGGGGGGGGGGGGGCGGGGGGCGTGGGTGGCGGGGGGGGGGCCGGGCGCGCCCACCTTGACGGTTTTGGACCTATTTTCTGAAAGAGTAGCACGATAGCATAGTACAATTTGATATCATACAAGATTGATAAGTTGTTAACCTGAGAACTTCAGGTGATATTTGTTATACAAATCATGTTTAAAAGTTATACAGAACGCCACTCGTGACCCATTTTATGGGGTAATAGTGATATTTTTATGATTTAAGGCTTGTTTAGGTCCATTAACATTTTTTTTGTTAGTGTTTTCTTGTTAGTGTTATTGTAGTATCATCGAGATACTATTATATAGTTTTTCTTAATATCACATTTTAGTAATAACACATTTTTAAAATGGTTTTATCTTTAGTTAACTATAATAAACCTGTTTGTTGTGTTCAAACTGCTAGACTAAGTGGGTTGGAACACAAAGTACAGTCTTCTCTGTTTTTTACCAAAGCATTCATCTAGCCCATATTTATCAAGAAAAACAATTAAAAATCAGCGCAGATGGATGTCCATTTCGTCTGATATCCTGGAATTCAATAGACAGACACCTTCCTTCATGCGGATGATGACCCAGTGTTGGAAATTATCAGGGGCTTGTGGCAAAAATGAACAAAAATGCACCACAAATTCAAGATTAATGGGCTAAAATTACCCCTGCACAATTAAACAATCGATTACAGCTGCCGTGATTAAAAATGAACAGCGCTGAAAAGTGTCTATTCGCTGAATTACATTTTGAATCGTGCACGCTGCAACAGATTTGCATTTTTACAGCATTGCGCATTATAACCAATCACACACGATTATGTTATGTTTATGAATGCAATGGCCAATCAGATGCGTTTAGATTAGTCAGCGCTGAAAACTCCAGAGTTGTTGTCGCGTGTGCGCGCTCACCGATTGAATTCATAATGAACTGACTGACTCGTCATAAACAACACTGTGCAGACATGAGTTAAATAAAAGATTCATTTCGTAGCTTCAATGATTATGACAGGAGTTTTTGCATAACTTGCACTCGACTAGACTAACGTCATGGACCGACATGCTTGTTTGTGAGGACAAAGCCAGAATATATGGTGAGCCATTTCCACAAAATGCAGACGCAAAACACAAAAAAGTGTTTATATGTATTCTATTAATCAACATTAATAATCACTATTACAATATTAAAGGTGCTGTATGTAAGTTTTTGACTCTGCTAAAGCATAAAATACCATAATATTTTTGCAGATATTTAAGAAAGCGTCATGGCCTTAGATGGGGGTGCGACAGGTATTTGTTTATCTGAAAACAATGCTACAGTCAGTTATTCTCTTTTGAAAATGTGTGTTCCGGGCCGGAATGTCGGTCTCTGTTTTTGGTTTGTGAAACCCGCTCACTGCCAGTTTAATCAGTTGTATTTCGTCACCCCGGGTTGCCAGTTGGCGGGAAACACAGCGTATTTCATTTCAGTCATGGAAGCAAACGAAAGGGGTCAGAGCGGGAAATAGAACGTTCTGCCCATCATAAAAAGCCTCGACATCCATCCAAAAAACGTTATGATCAACAATGGTATAATAAAAGCAGAATAAATATTGGAGATGCGTTTAGAGATGTGTTGGTGTCCTCAATCTGTCAACCTGCGTGTGCGTCAAGTCTGAGGAGGAGGGACCGGGTGAAAAAAACCTGCAATACCTAGTTCAACCACTCGGTGTCAATCCTACATACAGCACCTTTAACTCTTTCCCCGCCATTGACGAGTTATCTCGTCTTTTAGAAGACAACGCTTCCCCGCCAAAGACGAGTTTTTACGGCTTTCCGTGTTTTCACTGTTATACACTCGGGGCGCTATTACACATCTTCTCAACGAGTACAAAACCTCCCGAGCAAAAACACATGTGTACAGGTCAGAGAAACGAGCGATCTCTTATGTAAACAGATGCATATGAAAAATAAATCAGCAATAGACGGCATATAAATGAAAACTGCATAATGTAAAATGTTGATCCAGGAAGTGGTATATGTCTGTGCAAGCTTTGGAGGTGTTGATAGAAGTGATTTACTGGATTTATGCTTTGATAATCGTACTGAATATTACCCAGATGTAGTTTTTGATAAAAATGTGATTTTCTCACCTTTTTGCTCAAAATGATGAGTTTTTATGAAACCTACCTATATTCAAGTGTTGATAAAAAAAGAATGCTTTAAGCTAGAATAAACCGAAAAGTAGAGGCCTCGATCTTTTTTTTGGTGTATGCATATTCAAATATTCATACAGCAAAATATTCTGGAGGCCATCAAATTTGAGTGAAAATCATCCAAATCGCTGGCGGTGGCTAGCAACTTTTAAAAAAAAATGCTGGCGGGGAAAGAGTTAAGAGCAATAAGACAAAAACGATTTTTGTCATAATATTGCAGCCTAGCTCCTGTTTTAAACATATAATTCAGACACAATTTTAAACAGCAGTTGTTATTGACAACAGTTTAGGTATTTTGATTGATTGAAGTAATTGGTTAAATTCAAGTATTTGAGATGAAAGAAAACACAGATACAATTATTAAGGTGGTGATAAAAATGGCTCTCACATGTGTCTATTCTAGAGGCCAAAAATGACCTCTTAATGGAAAAGTTAATTTCTGACCATGCAGTGAACCATATGAATTATGTGAATATGTTCGAGCGTCACTGAATGACATCTTGATATAGTAGACATTGTTCTTTATATGACGTTAAGAAAGAACTTTCATCTAGATCAAGTTTGCTGGTTACACAATATTTCTGCCAGCTGTTAAACTGAACTGGTGATTAATGAAGTGCTGGAATGGATCATTTTGGTCTCACGTCATTCAGATTGACAGACAACTCTAATTCCTGTTAGCAGGCAGAGTGAGATCTGCAGCGGCACACAGAGCTGCTTTTAACCGCTTTGGGGAGGTACACAGCATTTAAATGACACTGACTTTTTTTTTTTATTCGGAAACAAATTAACAGGTAATCCCCATTTCAAAGACTGTAATATAAAAAGAGAGTCATGCTTAATTTATCCATTTCTCATCCTCAGATTCACCCTTGAAAGACATGCGTTAGGTATTGATGTGTGTGAGCACAGAGAGCCAGAATGAGTTCTGGGTGAGTGTGTCTGCTGCATAACAAATTCTTCCCAAAATAAGATAAAAGTCAACTTTATGTGTAGTGCCTTTTTAAACCAATAACAGCTTATCATAAAACTGCAAACAATATGGAAGAGCAAATTAACGTGATGCTTTCAGACACAAACAGACATACCCACACAAAATGATTGTTTTGCGTTCTGTGTTTATTGCTCTAGGACAGAGCTAGTAAAAAAAGATATGGAAAACACAATGTAAATCTTTGTTTACGGTTTGATATATCGTCATATAATGGAGACTGAGCCTCAAAAGCAGTTAGATCTGGGGTCTTCAACAGGGGGTCTGTGGCAGTACGGCAGGGGGTCTGCGAATTATTGTTTGATCTCGAACAAATGTTTGTGGAAAAAAAAAAAGTGTATTAAATAAAAATACAATATTAATAGTTCAGCTGAATATTTCAGTGACCTTCCCACATTATATATTAGTCTGCCCACTATATTATATATTAGTTTGCACACTGTATTATATTAGTCCGTAGTCCAGTGTTGAGTTTGGTGTCATCGTTTTTAAAGAAATTAATACTTTATTTGGCAAGTATGCGTTACATTTAGCAAAGTGACCGTAAATACATTTATAATGTTATAAAATATTTCTGTTTCACATAAATGCTGTTTTTAAACTTTCTATTTATTAAAAATTCCTGAAAAAATTATCAAATTTTCAGAAAAACTATACTCCATAATGAATAAAAAAAAAAAAAACAAGCACTGCAATGGTTTTCAACATTAAAATTAATAATAAGTACTGTTTCCTTATGCAGCAAATAAGCATATTAGAATGATTTCTGAAGGATCATGTGACACTGAAGACTGGAGTAATGATGCTGAAAATTCAGCTTTGCATCACTGGAATAATTATAGAGAAAATAGAAAAAATTAATTGTAATAATGTTTCACAATATTACTGTTTTACAGTATTTTTGATCAAATAAATGCAAGCTTGAACAGCATAAGATACCTCTTGACCAACCTCAAACTTTTGAACAGTAGTAAATGTCAGTATTGATTATTTGTCATTGCAGTTTAAGCATCATACAGAGTGTAAATACACAAATATAGTACTATAGATTTTTATTTTGCTTGTTTTTTTTATTCTGCTCAGACTTTATCAGCGGTGTAACAGGGGAGACTATATATTCACCATCTCTTAATGTTCGACAAATCACAGCTCATTTTGTTTTTATGTGCCGCTGAAGGCAAGATAGCCTCTCACGCACACTTTCTGACAGCTCTAGACAAACCAGATGTTACTGGCTCTCTAGTTTTAACCCAATCAGATCTTTAGAGGAGCACAAGTACTTTAGACTTCACAGTAGAGGATCCATTAAGACTACATTTAGCTCAGAATCCATGCTCATTTCATGCCTAAAGTTCAGACTTATAGTTAAGCAAGTCATATTCATCCCTCATCATCCCTCAAGTAGATGTCTGGTTGCTATAGACATTATGCTAGCCTGTGGTTTGTTTGGTACCGAACAAAATTTAGCAACAGTCTCGCACAATTCAGTGCTTTATCCAGTGCGACAGCAAGTAATCAAAGGTTATTTCAGTCGACGCTGCATGTCCAATTCTCGTCCCAACCTTGTTAGCACTGCTCGATCTTAAGTGCTTTAGGCGTCTGGTCTTAGTTTCAATGTTTTTTTCCCCCATCCCGCTTTTTCCCGGCATACTCCTCTCTAATGCTGCCCGCTCCACTCTCTCTCCGGAGTCATTTAGCTCTTTGTCGAAGTTTCGCCATAACCCAATAACGGCCTGGCTGACAGAGAGCTGGACCGGCCGTGAAAGCCATCTGAAGTTGTTTACTCGCTGCCTAGGGCGAATTTAATAACTTAATGATGGTTAGAATTGTCTGTGCCATCTCGCAAACAAGCCCTTTGTGCCTCGTTTGCCTGATGAGTGAAGATTTACTTGCCATCACCGCATCTTTCTCTCGCAATTATAATTAGTTTTCTCTCACATGGCTCTGTGGATATTTATGGGCTGGTGTCGTAGGGGCAGTCTCGCGCAGGCTCGTCGAGGTCTTTGGTGCTTGAGTCTAGTGAAGACTGATCCAGCCTGGGGTAATCCTCAAAGTGATCTCTCTCCCCAGACGCTGTGCTGTGGTAAAGAGACCAAAAGCTTGGAGGGTAAGGAACAGCTTAGAGAGTGACTTTGTCTCTGAAGAGTGACTCAGTGGAGACTCAGACTGCAGACACACACTTCAATAGAGTTTGCTTAGGATGAGCCTTAACTACAGTGCAGTTAGTGAAGCTCTGTGGAGCCTTATGCTGTCAGTTACCTATTGCTTTCTAAGTTAAGCACTGCTCTGTAACTGCCCAAGAGCTCTGAGGTGCTAAAACAAAGTGTTTTCCTTAAGCAGCAATGGTGAATTGAAAGTAAAGGGCATTATTTTCTCAGATAGCTTTGTATGTTCAGGCTCTTTCTGTAATTATTTAGTTTTGTAAAAAAAAAATGGTTGAATGGTATTCAATGTAGATTATTCAGGCAGGCAATTATTCAGTTTTCAGAGCCATACTTATCGATTGCTTTTAATAATTTTTTTATTATATTATATTATATTATTTTATTTTTTTAATATTTAAATCATATATTATACAATAAATAATAAACTATAATATAGACAATTATACTAACATATGTATCTTTGGTCCAATCATTTTAAAGATCATATATCTTACTGTATATTATATAATATAGTTTTAATAAGTACGACGTATTTTACACTAACTTAAATTATCTTTTGATTTTTTTATAAAAACATTTTATATTAGTTTTAATAATACTATTTGTCAAATTCCATGTATGGACCTTATTATATGTATTATATTAAATTAATGTTATGTTATGTTATCTTATATATTTATATTATTTTATTATGTTTTGTTACTACTGGATTATATTTATATATTATATTCATAGAATATGTCTTATATGTTGTAGTATTAGATTTTTTTTTCAAAATGTATTTTATTTTTGTAATGAATTTTATCCAGCTCTCTCTCTGTCCCTATGACTGTTTCTGCTGCTGTACTATTAAGACATAAATGACCAGAGTTAGGATTGATCTGTGTAATGGTGTTGGTCATTATGGCATTCATCAGACCAGGGTGACCAAGCTGCTGAATCGTGGGCGAGTGCTGATATGCAAAAATGTACGGCCATATGTTACTGTGCTCAAGCTTGTGACATCAAATCCATGATGCTTTCTGAACAACACAGGTTAGTTTCTTCTCAAAAGAACAACAAAAATCTATTTTTCCATGATACTGCAGTTGAATTTAGATAATGTGCCTAAACAAACAAGTATAAAACCATTTCACGACAAGTTCATCAGACATCATGACTCACTGTGCAGAAATGCGCATCTGAACATTAACCATGATGACCGTGCCATTGAGGTCTAATTGTTGCTAATACGTACATTAGCATGCATCTACATGAGTAAAGCTATGAGGTAGCAGTGCTCTCTTGATTATGACAGTAATTACATTGCGAGGTGGCAGACGGTTTGCCTGGTGTTTGTGAATGAGAGTGGTGCATTGGAGCAGGTGATTAGAGTCTGGCCCTGAATTAGCAGATGGTGAGGAGGAGAAAGACCTCCTAAGTGTCTGTGCGAGCTCCGGAGAGACAGCGAGCTGAGGAGAAAATCAGCGCAGAGGAGGAAGGGCATCGCAGGGCAACAGCTCATCATATATTCCTTCCTGCAGATTGTTTCTAATACCCGCCCACACATTTCTGGCCCAGAAATCTCAAACATTACAACCTTACACCCAAGTTCCTTTGTGCCCCAGTTCTGTCACAAGCACATGTAGCAAGTCTACTATTACAAATCCTTCTGCAACATGTTTAAAGCCCCCATTTACACCTTCGGCTCCTCCCTGACCAGCTTATTCCTGTCTGTCACCTGCTCCGGTGGCTTAACGTTGCAGTTGCATCCCCTGAGGTAGGCTACGAGTATTTTCCCCTGCTTTATTTTCAAGCATGCACTTATTTGTCCTGTCGGGTTTGTGTGTTTCTAATCATCCTCCTGATGTTTGATTTGGACCACACTTTTGCCCAAATTCTGCGGCTGTCTCTTTGTTGATAGTGTGGCATCCAATCTGCTCTGCATGGGGTGTATTTGCATTTTCATTGTGGCCGTGGCTCGGGAAATCTTCAATAGCACCCCGGAAAGAAAAGCCAACCACTCTCCAAGAGTTCAATTTAGTGAGAAGTGTGGTATTTCTTTCTAGTGTCTTGCATTGCTGGAGACAAAGGCTTATTTCTTTACTTTGATGAAGACGTGTTTTATTGTGACTTATTAGGAAGGCCCGTCGAGTCGCTGTGGAGCGGGAAAAAAGGAAATGGGACAAGTTGCAAATGACAAACAATAGACTAAATGGACATGAATTATACATGTTCCGATTTCTCTCTCTCGTTCTTTGTTTTCAGTTTGCGTTCTCACATAAACTTCGCCACCCACTCATAAATATGCACTACGGAGGGCATTAGCGCCGGTTTGCTCCTCCGGCCTCGTGACACTACATCAGTGTGGCAGTAGGTTATATGGGATTTGTTTGTCTCACCTTGTATTCCCTCAGAGCCGCTGTTAAATGCTGAATCTCAGGGCAGAGTTTGTGTACGCGTACTAATACAGGCCGATTTTCCCTGCACACCTCGGCAAATGATGAATGTGCGTGTGCATAAGGCCTTTATATCTCGCTCACGATTCCTCAACTCAGCTCTATTCTGTTCTAATCATGCAAAACCGCTAAGCCATTTTCAGCACCGTAAGGTGTAAGATTGTGCTCTGTTTGTCTCAGTGATATCGAGAGCGAGGAACAATTAGTAATTATGCTTAATGATCTCTCACAAATGTACAATCTGCCGCTATAAATGTCACAGTTCAGTAGACTTGATGACGGGCGGGTTATTTGAGAACATGGTTTAGTGGATGTGAAGAAACTGCGGATTATATTAAGGAGTAATCCGTCACTATTTTCTGTCCCGTGCAGTGGCTGTTTACGCTATGCTAATGATTCAAATTCTTGCATGACTCCCGTGCGGAGATATTTCATCATGGAAAACAAACAAACAAGAGCTGTATTTGGATCAAAGGGCTTTCTGAAATAGTAGCATCAAAACCCCGTCAGTTGAGCACCACTTCAACTCCCTGCCATCCTCCCCGAAAACAACACTCCTTTACAGCCCTCACTCTTTCACCACAGAAACCTCTCGAGCGGCTTATTACACATTAAAGCCACTTGGGTTTAGCGATCACAATACACCAAAGATGTCGAACAAAATGGAGGTCTCTGAGAAGCTGTTTTATTTATTTATTTATCACTAGAATATAGTGAAAAATATTGGGAAATTTGTAAGTGAAGGAAGGGGGAAATTTATCAGTTTGAATGCATACTTGAGTAAAAGTAAAAAAGTTTTCATATTTAATTATGCTTATAGATTGTTCATGCGTTTCAATATTTACTCACCCTCATTTCATTCAAAACCATACATTTTTGGATAATCTTCAAACACAAATTAAGATATTTTTTAATGAAACCTGAGAGATTTCTATGAAATCAAATGTTAGAGGATCCCAGAAGGTCATAAAGATATCTTAAGATGAATCTGATGTCTTTTAAAGAGATATGATTGCTTTATATCATGAACAGATTTAATTTACACTTTTTTTCACATAAACATGCATACATAGAGCATACAAATATGGCAAAACATGTATGTGTCATTAGCATGCGCATACAGAAGCCTCACTGGTGTGTCACTCATGCAGATTTAAGCTTCTGTATAAGATTCAGTTTATGATCTTTTTGGGTCTTTTAAGTTTTGGTTACCAGGACTTTTTAGTGGAGAAAGTGAAACTTCTCAGGTTTCATTAAAAATATCTTAATTTGTGTATCAAAGGTTAACCAAAATTGTATGTGTTTGGAATGACTTGAGAGTGAGTAAATTATAAAATAATTTTTCATTTTGGGTGTATTCAGAAGGAAATAGTTAAAGCTTTTTTGTCTTTGGAAAGTGTTCACTGAAATTAACCCTGGCTTTAATGCACACATTGTGTATAGCAACAGGTTAAACCAACAAGAAAAAATGTTCACTGCGTTTTATTTTGACAATGTGTAAGGCTCTAGAACAAACAATATATATTGTAATATATATTGTAACTATATACAGTAATATATATTGTATATGTTATATCTTATTAACATAAGAATGCTATTTGACTTTGACTAAATGTTTCAAATATAATTTATTTTATTTATTTCTTTATTTTTATCCTTAATGAGCAGTTTCTTTTAAATTAGCTCTTTACCCCGTCTTTTTGTTCTTCCAGTGCTGCAACGTTTGTGTGATGTCCTTGTAAAATGGGTAAAAATTCTAGAAGCTGGATGTGAGATTGAAAAATGTCTTTTGACTTGAATGTCAATGAAGGTTTCTGTTCAAAGTCTTGTTAACAGTCTCAAACTTCATAAGAGACTTGATCAGTTAAAAGCAGATTTGAAATTGTGGCGTACACCAAACCAGTCATTAAATACATAAATCATTGTTTCTCTCCGCAACTGTCTCTCTTTAACCTCTTGTCCTTTTGCTTGTAGGAGGTTGTGTTTGTCATCTTAAACCTGCCCTCATGAGGCTCTCGGTGCCCTACTAACGCCTGTGCATTCAAAGTCAAGGCCGATGTATTTTTCATTCAGTGCCTTGCATTATTGAGCAGCTTATGCAATGCGTAACGTGTGCAACTCCGCCATGGCCATGTCAAAGACCTGAGAGCGGAAGAGCTTGACTGATCTACCTCTCTAATTCACTGCTTTTCCATGTCTTCGTTTTAGGCTTCTTTTGCTCGGCCCGTGTGGGTGTAAGATCGGCAGGTCAAAACGTACCAAATATCACCTGCAGTCAAAGTCAATGCTTCTAAATACATTTACATTACCATTTAGTGGATTATTGCTTCAAACCATCCTTTAAGGTAAAAAAGCCATGGAAACAAGACTTCATGACTGCTAACCTGGGCAGACAGTGTGTCATTTTTTTTTCTGATGGTAAGATACTTTCTCCTGTCCAAGCGTATTATGCGAAAACAACTATAAGTAAGACATTTGTTGGTTGAGAACTTGAAAAACACTCTGGCGCCGTGTCAGAACATTTCTGCTTTTTTGGGCATCCCCGACCAACAACATTGCCTTTTATTATAGCTGTTGAACACTGTCTGCATTTCCTATTATCTTAATGCCACTTGCTGGGCTGGTGTGAGATATGCCAGAAGTATATCATTTATTATCTATCTATCTATCTATCTATCTATCTATCTATCTATCTATCTATCTATCTATCTATCTATCTATCTATCTATCTATTTATCTATCTATCTGTCTATCTGTCTGTCTGTCTGTCTGTTTCACAACATGTTTAATTCAGTGTTACTTTCCATTTATTTTTAATTCACTTTCAAAGTGAAAATTGTTTCACACAAATTTTTTTCAGTGATAGATTTCAACTTTCTCTCCTGAGCCATTATGTGAACAGACTGGTTTGCCACCTTCATTTTTCACAGTTTTCCAAATCAGGCACAGAAAAAATCACATCTACTGTTCTGCTGTTATATAATAAAATATTAGCAATATGTGTTGCTTGAAAAAAAAGTATTCCATCACAATACATGCTAATTTTGAGTGGCTGTCAATAGAGAAAATCGTTTTTTGATGTTGCTGCATATATCAGCAGAAGCAAACGGGGCCATGCTAACCAGCCAAACCTTGCCCCTTAAAAACTAATTTTTTTTTTCAGTACAACTTCATAGTACTTGTGGCACAAGAAATGAAACCCTTCGGCAGAAACCCTTCAGCTTTAAAACAATGGTTGTTCCTGTTCATCTATGGCAGGGTTTGTGAACCCTAGCAGTGTAGGTGAATAATTCAAGATGGGAACATGTTGTGAGGATATGTCAGCCCAGCAGGAGCTTGTGAAGTGGGGATGGGATGCCTTGGAGATTGGGGCAGCTGGAACAGGAGGGTAAGTGAGGGTCTCTCTGCTTGGATGGGCTGATGTGAGGAGAAATGTTTGGGTGGGGAAAGAGAACAGAGGGACTTGGCCAGATTCTCCTCAATCCCCCGTCTCGGCAGCATAGATCCCTGGGAGGCTAAGTGGCATGATGAAGGAGGTTCTGCCACGCTCAATCGCTCTCCCCTCCCACCCCTCTGTCTGAATGACAGCGCTGGCCACCCATGCTGATAGATGGATCGCTGGAGGAGTGGAGGAGGAGGCATTTAATGCTCTCTCCATTCATTTACGAGCGTGAATGTTATTGCAGAGAAAAGCCGCATCGGTTGAAAAGCAATCCTCATTATCTGCTGAAAGGGCTCGGTTGCTGCCCAGCCTGCTGATAGTTTGCAGCAGAGGAATGTCTCGGTAGGACAAACTGTTGTGTGTGTGTGTGTGTGTGCGGTGTGGCGGGATGGCAGACTGAGGGAAAGCACCGTGCTGGCACAGTTAACTTGGACCTTGTTAGTATTGATTTTGCCCAGATTGAGCACCCATTCATTTATAATTCATTCTTCTCTCAAAACAATCAGATAGGCAGGAGTGAGACAGGGCATTTCTTCTAATAAAAAGAAAAAGGGCATTAGGAAATACATTCAGTGCGGTCTAAAAGTCAGTGGCCTCGTTGAAAATCTGGGATGGAGATTCTAATTTAAACACGGAAATAAATAGAACATTTTAGGGAAAAAAATTTAAGGGTAGTGACAAAATGAACAAGAAATATTTAAAAGAAAATTTCACCCAAAAATGAACATTTACTAAAATAAAACCCTCAGTCATCCAAGAGTTGAGTTGTTTTCTTCATCGGAACAGATTTGGAGAAATTACAAATGTAGCATTACATCACTTGCTCAGCAGTGGATGCTCTGCATTGAATGGGTGCCGTCAGAATGAGAGTTTGAACAGCTGATAAAAACATCACAATATCCACAAGTAATCCACAACACTCCATCAGTTAATGTCTGGAGAAGACAAAAGCTGCATGTTTCCAATTAAACAATCCATATTATACTGTAATTCAGACTGTTTTTTCTGGCAAAAAAACAAAAAAAAAAAATAAATGAGCCCTTATTCAGAACATTGTTGGTTTTTTTTTTTCAGTGAAAAACTTATCTTCTCTGAACCATGAGAGAAATACGCACAGATCAAGCCCTTAACCCTAACTCTAACAGTCCAAAACACTTCTAAACAAAAAAAGGATTTTTGATGTAGAGTACAACAGGAGCTTGTGTGGATGAAGGTTATTCATGTTTTGATAGACTTTTTGGCCCAAAGCGCGATGGTCCTCACTGCAGAACACAAGATCAAGGGGGCGAGGTTGGATCCATATCCAACTCCTCCCACCTTACATAGACCTAAACCTACCCGTCTCCACCCCCCGATCCCTAAACCCACCCATCTCCACCCCTAAACCTACCCATCTCCACCCCCTAGATGTGGATCCAACCCCGCCCCCTGGATCTTTGTTCTGCAGTGAGGGGCTACTGCCAGAAGCAGCGCTTTAAAGTTAAAGATTGTCTTAATGATGGATTTGTTTCACAGATTTACACTAATGGAGTGGTGTGGATTACTTGTGGATTTTTGTGATGTTTTTAACAGCTGTTTGGACTCTCATTCTGACGCACCCATCCACTGGCGTGATCCCTTGGTGAGCAAAATGATGTAATGCTAAAATTTCCCTCCAAATCTGTTCTAATGAAGAAACAAACACTTGGATAACATTTTGGATAGCCTGAGGAAGAGTACATTTTCAGCAGATTTTCATTTTTGAGTAAACTACTCTATGAGCTATTTTTAAGTCAAGTTTGCGACAGTCAAATTAGTGAAGTTTTTATACAGACAGTCAGATGTTCTTCGTTAAATTCTGGAGAACATGATCATCAAGTTTAACACATACTGGTTGAGTTCATGCAGCTGGTGTGCTGCTTTCATTAAAGAAAAAGAGAGAAAAATGAAATACAAAAACATTCTGAAATTCATTAAATTCATTTAGACTCCACTATATGTATCGCACAGTTTTTTGCAGCAATATAGGTCTGCATCAATTTAGAAACAGATTCACAGCGCATAGCAGTGAGGCAGCATTGTCCTTTGGGTCATTCCTGTTATAGTCTGTCACGGATAATCTTGTTGACAAGCATTAATGAGGAAGTAAGGCTCTGAACTTTGAAAGCATGTATCAGTCTGTGAAACACAAGGCTGTCAGTCTACATGCTATGACATTTTAAGAGGAATGAGGGCCTCTTGGTTGAAGCGTGTAGGCAGATGTCAGTGAGGGATAGTTGCTGTCAGAGTCAAGGGTGAACTGCTGTGCATCAGATCCCCTGCTCTGGCCAGCTGAGGAAATTTTCTTGTATTAATAATTGAGTAAGTCCAGCCATATAACTGTTTACTCATGCTGAACACATGGTTGGAATCCTCAGTCATACACGCACACTATTTTCACTGTCAAGCTAATGTGTTTGCTCTGTAGGTCAGCTTAAATCATGTGCGGTGTACCACTGTGCCATTTTGACCAATTCATTTATTTTTCTTCTCTTCCCATTTTTTAAGTTAGAAAGGAAAAAAAGTGATAGTGAAAGTGGTGTTTTGTGGTGCTTGCTGTTTTTAGCATATGTTGTTTGTACTTAGGCTGTTAAGAAATCAGAAATACGCTACACATAATAAAGCTGTCTTTTTATGTGAATAACAGATATTGGTGTCATGTCATGAAATATTAATTGTAATTTCATAAAAACATTGTTAGTTACCAATTAGTAACTAAGTGAATAAATTATATAGAGAAAGCAAGCAAAGAACATTTACATTGTCAAAAGAACATCGACTAACTTCAGTCTAGTGCGAGTTTAAGCACTCTCAAAAAAAAAGGAAGAAATCCCCGTTATATTGCAATTAAGCTGTCTACCCTTGTGCTACTGTTGTACACTGGAACTTTGTTGTTTAGGATGAGAGAATTCACGAGAGTGCAGAATTCAGTCAGCAAGCACTGATCAAAACTCTGGCCTCTGATTGACTGTTGCGTTCATAAATTGAAAAGAATCACATGTGATTGGTTATAATGTGCAACATTGTAAAAACTTGTAAAAATAAATAACATGAGCACATCTAAATTTAATCCCACTGTCACTTTTCATTTCATTTTCAGTTTCACTTTATTTGTGTTATTTCCTTGTATTCTAATAACTTTGTGTGCAGAAACAGATAGAAGTTGAAGTTGTTATTCACTGAAAATCTTACTCACTGCTTCAGGTTTGTCCAATCTAGGGGTCAACCGATATGTGGTTTTCAGGGCCGATGCCAATACCAATTATTATTGATCAAGTAGACCGATAACCGATATTTTGTACCGATATGTATGTCTGGTGTAAAAATGAAAATGTATGTCAAAATTAAGAATAACAAGGGCTCTGACAAAAACTTTCTTTAAATTATTTTATCAGCAAATCGGTTTTTAAAATGACCGATACCGATAACCATAAAAATGCTTAATATCTGTGTGGATAATCTGCCAGGCTGATAATCGGTCGACCCCCAGTCCAATCATAATATGCTGAAGCACAAATAAGATTGAAAAGGTACACAAGCGGTTGGATTTTTGACAGCTTGCCTGCATTCATTTTATGGAATGATATGAGGGTTCACTATTCCTTGAACATCTCCAGATGTGTTTGAATGTGTTGGGTTTGTTCCCCAGCGGCCCTCTGGTCTCTCACATTCATGTACTGCTACATGGTGAGAAGTCAAAGGAAGGTCAGGAGCAGTGGCGGCTCGTGGGTTTTAAAATAGAGGTGGCACACTAATTGTATTGGTCTGGGATCCCTGCCGATTATTATTATTTGCTTAACTACTTTAAAATAGCTTTTTGGTTGCTTTTAGTCAGAAAAAAAAATAAAGAAAACGACACACATACAGCAACATAATATAATTTCACTTACCTGGCCTTGAAGCAAACATCCATCCCTTCTTCAAAGTCTGTGTTTCAAGAGAGCTGCCTGTTTGCATCATTGTAATAGCCCCGACTCTGTACTTATCCAGTTTAGGCTGTTTTCCCTAAATTTGTATATATACTGTTTGAATGACAGTTTGGTAAATCTGTTGGCGATCAAATATTCAGTATCGCTACTCATCAAAAGTACTTGGTACATTATCAGTGCAGAGGCAGACATTCAAACTAATATCACGTAATTTACGTCTCTGTGATGATTGTTTGATATCAGAAGGGAGGCTAGCCTCCCTTTCGAGGTTTCTTTTCTCAAACTCCCACGCGGGGGGGGAAGTACACTCAATGCTGATTGGATATTTTTTTTTTAACCAACGGAGGCACGAGAGCTCCGCGCTCACCCGGCCTCCCCCTACCCTTCTAGATCACCTAGCAGTTGTAATTACATCAGCAGATTCAGCACATTCGCGATAAAAAGCGGCGCTTTCCACGTTATGCTATTACAGCTGTGAAATTACAAACAAAAAATACACATTCTGAGATGAACTAAAATGAATTGAAATTTTTTTATTTAACATTAAATCATCCTCCTCCCATTTTCACCTCATAATTATGGGGAGGCTGTGCCTCCGCTGCCTCCCCCGACGAGCCGCCACTGGTCAGGAGTTCATGCAGTTTTAATTGTTGAACCTACTTCATCCTGGATTCTTTCCCTCCTGCTTCTTCTCTTTCCCTGTGCGTGTCTAGCACGTTTAATTCTTTTTCACACTTTTCCTGTTCCTTTTGCACTTTTGCTGTTCTATTTTCAACACAATTTCTCTCTCCGTGGTACGTTACAGCTGTCACTGAATGTGAAGATGGAGTCCACAGCAAATGGACGCTTACTCTTTTAACCTGCGGGGTGAATAATTCAGAGCCACATGGTGATCAGAGAGATCCTCAAGCATTCAGCACTGCCATGACCTAGTCCTCTTCCTCAGACGCACCTCTCTCTCACAACCTCTTTCTTTGGTTTCCTCTTGCTTTCTTTTTTCTTTCCCTCTCTCATTTCTATTTTCTTGCCTGGCTCTCATTCTCACTCTCTCTGTCTCACGTTGAGAGGGGATCTGTTATGAGGCTGTTGCCATGTAGCCCCTAATTTATTTCCACCTTGTCTCCTGTCCCTCCCCCCTCTCACCTGCTCTCTGATTGGCTGAGAGCACTTTGGCCTCCTGTAGGTGTGAGGGAAAAGCTCCGTGCCCCACAGCGTCTCTGCTGTTTGAGTCAGCCGAGCTGCTCAGTCCATCCTGCTCCTGTGGTCTGTCCCCACCAGCCCCTCTCCATCTGTCACTGTACACACCTCTCACACCTCACACACACACATACACACCTGTGCCCTCAGAGGGCATGCACTGAGTGCGTCAATGTGTGTGTAGTAGTCTATGTTTGTGTCTGCTTTTAAACCCAGAGAGCAGGGGTTCCTAGGATTTGATTTCAGCTGAAAAAGTTTACTGATTAATTAAAAAAGTTAATTGTTTAGTTGTGCTGAGATTAATGATGTTCTAACCTTTAAATTAATATATAATCAGTTACTCTAATGACTTATTCTGTATAGATGATTAAAGTGTAATATAAGACATTTTGTTACAAATAATTTGAATTTAATTTAATGTTTTTTAAATGAATAATTAATGAATGAATACTAACTAATATAATATATAATATAACTTGGCTATATACACTACCATTTATTTTAAGTCTAAGATTAGTATGGTCTTGCTTTATAAGGAAATTAATGCTTTTAGTCAGCAATGAATTGCATTAAGGTCATCAGAACTTTAAAACATTGTTATAAAAAAAGTTTTAAATAAATGCGGTTCTGTTGAATTTTCTATCATCCAGAATCCTGAAATATTTTGCAAACTGTTTTTTCAACAAAACCGTGAATCAGAAGAAATGTTTCTTGAGCAGCAATTCAGCATATTTGAATGATTTCTGAAGTATCATGTGACCCTGAAGACTGGAGTAATGATGCTGAAATTTCAGCTTTGGCATCACAGGAATAAATTAAATCTTAAAATATATTTAAATAGAAAACAGCGAACATAAGTGGAATTTAAATGGTGAGCATAAGAGACGTTTTTGAAAAACATTATAAAAAAAAATACATCAAAAATTAAAAAAGCTTTTGATATTTTTTGTGCAGAGTTCCATAAACGAAACCATGTATTCTCATTTGTCATCTGAGGCTCAGACTAATAGTTAGTTGGGACTTGACCACTAGTGCAATATTCCCAGTGTGACTCATTTCTCAGTCATGTCTTTTTCTTCTCCCTCCATCATTGTTTCATCTCTTCTCTCTCTGTCCACTCTACTCATCTGCGTCTTTGCCTAATTGGCTGTTGTTTGTACAGCAAAACAGCGGTTGAGAGCCTTTGTGTGTCTGCCTGTGTCCTTTGCTGGCATCTTCTGAGTGTTTTAATGACCTGATTGCTGGGCTGTGTGTGTGTGAGTGGAGATGAGTGTTGGGAGATGTTCAACCCATGGTCAAGTAAATAGTTGGCTGGTGTTTGTCATCCTCATTAAGGACAGAGGCAGTACCACAGACAATAATCAAAGCTCATTATGAAGTATCCATACAGCTTTCTGCTTGTCCGGAGCACATTTTTGATTTTAAAGGATAGTTCACACCCCCAAAAAAGTGCAATAAATGTTCAATACCACAGTGCACTGTATTCCAGGCAGGGCCGTAGCTAGAGGATTCGGGGCCCCCTGAAAAAATATTGATGTGGGCCCCCACACCCCTCCACTAATATAATTTATTGTACAATATATGAGCATGGAGGCCCACATGTAATCTAATAGGGGTTTCTTAAAATATAACAAAACAGATAACAAATAAATGTAAATAAAGGTTTTTACTGAAGATCAGTTAAAGCAAAATATTCAAATATAACATTATATATATAAAAACAAATGGAGAGCAAACACTAAAACAAATTTCAATCAGTAATGAACTTTGAAACAACTATGAAAATATATGTATATCGGTTTGATCATTAACCTTTCATGACCTTTTACGTCACTTCACCTAGGATGAACCAAAATCCCATTGTCGGACCTTTTTGTTGGCAAAGTCACTTATGATGTCTTTGAAGTCCAGCTGTCTGCTTAGCTGGCTTTCAATTGAAAGTCGGGCAAGGCTATTAAACCTTTCTTGAGTTTGCGTAGACCTGAGATAGTTTTTGACAAGCTTCAACTTGCTGAAAGCTCTTTCTGCACCAGAAACAGAGACAGGTAGAGTGCAGAAGATGCGCACTGCAACACACACCTCTCCAAAAATGCTCTGGAGCTGCATCCTGTAGATTGAATTCAGCAGGTCAAGAGGAGACTGACAGTCTGCAAATGTAGCATTATACACAGATGTAAGATGCCTCACTTCGTTCTCAAAGCCTGTTGTAAGATCCTGTGCATATTTGCTCACTAATGAGTGGCAAGCTGGGTGAATCTGATCTTCTTCTAAGTCTTTTAACGACAAGATTGCAAAAAACTCTTCATATATCTTTGCAGTGGTTTGGAAGCGGATATCCAGTGCAGAGATTATATTATCCAATGCCACAAAAAACACATTGTTTCGAAACCGAATTTCTTCTGTCTCTAGTTGGTTGGCATCCTCTGAACTCTGACTCTCATCTGCAAAGCGCTTTCTTTTTCTTTTGTGGCTGACTGGAAACCCCTTGGGCACATCCATAGCTTCTGCAATGAGGGAAGCTTCTGCAAAAAGATTATCCCATGAGTTACGCAAAACTTCCATCTCCTCTTTAAGTGCCCGTATGTTGTCTATTTCAACTTCTATTGAAATTTTCCCTGATTGCAGAATTAGGTTTCTGTCTTCAATGGACTGCAGGATTTTCTTCCATACAGTGAGAAGAACTATGGCTTTGAAGGACATGAAGTACTGTTTGAAGACCACTGCCTCTACCTAGCGTCATTGTGAAACCCCCCCCCCACCCCCCCCCCCCCCCCCCCCCCCCCCCCCCCCCCCCCCCCCCCCCCCAACGGCATCTTAGCAAGGATGGTGTCCAGAGCTTCTATAATTGATGGCAAGTGGTTTGCTACAGGTTTAACTGCAGCTATGCGTGCACTCCACCTGGTCTCTGATAAGCGTTGAAGGGAGCAGCCAGTCTGACTTTTAAGGATTGCCCAACGCTCGGGACTTGCACTAAAGAGATTGTACAAGCGGTTCAAACAGCCAAAAAATGTGGAAACATCAGGACATGACTCTGCTGCTTGTACACCAACAAGATTCAGAGAGTGTGAGGCACAGGGTGAATATGTGGCAAGAGGGTTTATTTTCTTTATTTCAGCCTGAACCCCTTTTACTTTGCCGGACATATTTGCCCCATTATCAAACCCTTGTCCCCTGCAATCTGAAATATCAATGGAATGTTCCTCCAAAGTCTTCAGTATCATTTCTGATATTTCCCGGCCAGTCTTACCATTGAAAGCTTTGAACTGTAAAAAACGCTCAATTATCTCCCACTGATCATTCTCCTTGTTTGCAACATATCTTAAAAGAATCACATTCTGCTCCATGTGAGAAATATCAGGAGTTGCATCACAAATCACAGAATAATAAATTGCGTGCTCCCTTTCCTTCAATATTTCTTCCAAGACCTTTTCTCCACAGAGTTCAATAAATTCATTTTGTGATTCTGGGCTAAGGTAATGTGTCATTCTTGCACCTGTCTTCTCTGACACTTTTTGCAAATGATCACTGAGCAAAGGATCATAATGAGCCAACAGCTCTAATGTGCCAAGAAAGTTACCGTTGCGAACATCACCTAAATTGTCTGTGGTCCCTCTGAATGGTAAGTTTCTTGATGCCAAAAAAAGTGTGACATCTAATATTCTTTCAAGAATTGCTTTGTTTTTTTCAACTTCCATCTGTATTTGTTTTTGCAAGCTGCTATCTATTCCTTTTGCTTCTATCAAAGAATATTTCAGATTTTTCCACTTGAGGTAGCATGCTTTGTGTGCCTTACTTGCTTCATGGTCAGGGAATTTATTGTACATTCTCCGCCATTTTAGATCTGCTGTTTTGTACCCTTCTTTAGAGTTTAGTGCACTAGTTGATGTTTTTCTGAGGTCATCCTGTGAAAAGAGCATGCATGGCACACAATATAATGAATCCATGCTTGGACTGTATGTCAACCAGTCTCTCTTCTGTTTCTCTCGCCCATTTGCTGACTTACTAAACTGGAGATACTCTGGAAATTTCTTTCCTTCTGAATCCTTGGGCATAATAGTTTTCAGGTCTGTCTGACTGGCAGTGGCTAGCTTTCTTACGATCACCTCACGTTCACGATCTGTGAACCTCTCTGGCCATAATCCTGGATCAATTGTCAAAAAATCTCCTTCACTCTCACCTTCATTTCTCCCTGTGCTTGCTGGATTTGGGCTGTCTGTGACTGTGTCCTGACTGGTGCTACTTTCAGCTTCTTCACTTGGACCTTTACTAACTGATGCTGGCCTACTTTCATGCATTTGCTGGATTGAGGAACCTGGCTGTGTAAATAACAAATACCATGACTCAAATAGTTATATAAAAAAAAAACACTTTCTAATCTGGTTCTGTTAAAATAGATGTGACTAGTAAATACTGAATACAAATTATAAAAAGATTCATGACAAGTCAATATGACCAATGAGTATCTTACACACTGACTCTCCAAGTCATCTTTGGAATGGGATTGTGAATCAGACGATGCCACATCTGCAGGACATTGTAGTAAGTTTAGTCTTAATATCATATCACATTGACAGTCTATTTACATGCAACAGAATATGGTCATGTAGTTGTAAACCCTTTATTTTAAAAGGTAAATGTTTATATATTACATAAAAAAATGCCATTAAGCAATAACTTATTAAACACTGTTTAAAGTCCTCAGGCAATTATTCATGCCCAACTAATCCAAATAAAAATTAAAAATAAATAAAAAAACTAACAAGTCAAGAAATTATTAAATAATAAAACCAATTTTAAAAAGACCAGCAATTTAATAGTTTCTCGTCAGTCTGATATAATTCATAAATCAAAAAGTAAACAAAGAAATTGACAAGAATCCAGTCAAATGTAAAAATAAATAAATTAATTAAATAAAACCACTAAAATTACTCGTCTTAATTTTTAATAAAGATAATTTGGTACTGCATAATATATTTTAAAGCAAATAAATATATCCATCCAAGAGCAGTGTTGGATGCGTGTTTTCTCTAATGTGATTAAATACATCAGCAGACAGGTGCGTAACATAATGTTACTTTTATATGTATAAGCGCTTTATACAATATAATGCTTGCGACATGCGTCATGACTCGTATCCAGTTTTTATTTTGCGCGCCGCGCCGGTAATACAAAAAAACTGACAGTACGCGCCCGGCAGCAGTTTTCCCATGAAAGTAAATCGGGCACCGAAATGACAACACTAACCTGTCGTAAAGAATGTCTTGATCGACTGGGATACAGCATCTCTTTTGGCCTCCCTCTCCTTCTTTTCATGGCGTTTCTGGTACCCTGATTTATGTTTTCGTATCATTTTCAATCGGTCAGTCGGTCTCCGTCTCTTCCACCAAGTTCATCTCTAACTTCAGCTGCCGCGTCAACACTGATTGGTCCTTTTCACAAGCTAGGGTGGGACTTACGATTTATTGGGCCCCTCAGATGTTTGTCATTGACTGAATAATTAATAAATACTTTGTATCGGACTAAACCATTTTTAGGGAGGGGTGACGAGCAGATATTTGGAAGACTTATTTATCAAATTGCATGTTTCTGTGGTTTTCATTAAAATCTGTGGCATACGACTATTATAAATATTCGAATTATTCACAGAACAGGTCCTATATAGTCTAACTGCTGGATTTGTGTGGGCCCCCCTGGTCAGTTGGGGGCCCCTATAATCATCACCATCTTTCACCCCACTAGCGACGGCCCTGATTCCAGGTATACTGATACAATAAGACAGACCTATATAGTATAGTGGATGAGTCATACACTGTAAAAAATAAATAAAAAAAATAAATAAAAAGAATAATTATTACAGTAAAAACAAAAAAAAAACAGAAGCTGTGGTTGCCAGAACGTTACTGTAAATTTCGGATAGCAACATTTGAGGTTTTATGGATTGAACTTAAACTTAAAGTAAAACTTTTTTATTTAATTAACTGATATAATATTAATATACCTAACTAGTAATGACACAAATACAGAACACAATCATGATAACATACATGACATGAAAATAATGCAATAGACATTCATTTATCAGCAACATAAAACCCAGATTTACCTAACTAATAACACGAGAAAGAAAGTCTTTTGTTTTTCAAATTATAATATATTTATTTATTTATTTACGGTGTATGGACTACTTTCAAAATACCCTTATGGTACTTTTTATTGGCGTTTGTGGAGCTTGACAACAGTGATCACCATATATTTTGGTTGTATAGAGGAAAAGCAGCATCAACATTCTGCTAAATGTCTCTCTCTGAGTTCCATGGAGTAAAGAAAGTCATACGGGTTTGGATGATGAGTAAATGTAACGTGAGCACAAGATGACAGTATTTGTGATGGATCACCAGCGCAGAGATATGGAGAATGACTGCTCTCATATCTCTTAACTTCTCCAGTCTCTCTGTATGGGGCTCTGGGACTGTCTGTAACTTTTCAAAATTTAAAGATGTGTCAGACGGGGTTTGATGGAGTGTTAAGAGAGAGTGTATGTTAGTTGTTATAGTGCACTGAGCGGCACTCCTCACTGAGCATATACTGTTAATGAGAAATGCCTCATAGCCAACACAAGAGAAGACTGTCTTGCGTTGCATTAATTGGACCTGAAGAACATTATCTCCTGTTGAAAATGTGAGGAATATTCCAGTAAGAACTGGTCTGATGTTGTTTTAATCTAAATTTTAAGGGTTTCTGTTTTCCTCTGCTCTGTTGCTATAACTTCAGGTTCTGACTGAACACAGTGCCGGCACACATTATCTCACTGTACGTGTCTCTGAACCTCCTTGTGCTTTGGATCCTTGCTGTCTTTGAGAGACGGCTTTCTTAATGTCTTTCTTCCTTCCCCTGTCTCTTGTTTCCCACCAGCTGCACCTGTTTTGTTTTGTGTATTCTCTTCTCTCTCCTCTTCTCTCTCTCTCTCTCTCCTCTCTCTCCTCTCCCTCAGCTAAATCTCTTGAGAGCTTCATATCTCTCTGTTACATGACTACATTCCTGCTCTCAGCTGGGTTGAGTGCTTAGTTTCACATCCTCAACGTTAAATCAATATTGATTGAATCAATACCACCTCTTTTTCAATTACGTTCTAAACACAGTAATATTAATTTCATTTGCATAATCTGTATTGCTTAAATGTTATTGTATAATGTAGTTTTAAGAAATAATTTACTGAAAATTAGCTGGAAAACACAATTTTAATTGCACTAACTAACACTAAAGCTGAAACCACATATTTTCAGAGTAAATAGTGCATTCAGTGAAGAAATTAACTCTTTTATTTTTTTAATGAATTTATTTATGTATTGCACCCTGGCTGCTAGGGCTGTGTATCACCAGCAAAGATACGATACATATCACGATACAGAAGCCACGATACGATACATATCACGATACAGGACTGCACTGAATTTCACCTCAGCAGAAGTAAAACAGCTGTTTATTAAACACTGCATACTATAGTACCTTTTCTAACTATTGGCAGAGCAGGCAGTTATGCATTCTGCATTATGAAGGGCCTCCATAACTTTACCACAGTACAATATAGGTAATTGCATATATTTAATGTTTACATTGTGCACTCCCCACCAGGTACAATATTCTGTTTGTTTGCATCTTGTTTTTAAGCCCATAAATAATAATGTACTCGTTCTAATAACATTTTTTATAGTAATGTACTCATTCTAATATATAAAAAAAAAAATTTACATTGCTGGTAGGTTATCATAGCACAAATTAACACACTCTCTACGTACAGAAAAATAAAAATTCGAAGAGTTCTAACTATGCGCTGTCTTCTGTATTCACCGCCCAACACACGCTGTCACTCACACAGTCACCGTTGCGGCCGTGGCACTCAGACCTTCAGGAACAAAATTGATGAGGGGTTAGCGCTGCGCCGCAGTTTTTCAAGCTAATGCTTATTGCTCAGAGCTAACATGATCTTTCTCAACAAGGCTGTTAACTCATTGTTTCTACAGGAATTAAGCCACAAATTCACTGTATAGAGAAATGCGGCCAAACGTGGTAAATTCATACATACACAGCCTCTCCTCTCTCTCTCCGCCTCTCATAACCGTGAACACTTGATGAATTACACATTTCTGAGAATAGACTTGAAGTGGAGAAACTGCAAGCTTACCAGTGTTTTCAGAAAGCAAGCGCGTTTATCCTCAGTGGAGAGAGCGCGCGTACACAGGGTTTGCCAGGTTGACAAAGATAAGTAACACACTTAGCAGATATTTCCGTATCGCGCAAGTGGAAAGCTCTGTTTCGGGGATTACGTCTCTTTATATCAGGCAACCCCGGTTGTGTTCCTCTGTCTGCGGCCAGATTAAACCTTGTTGAAGCCTATACAGTATATTATGCTCTATTCATTCTTTTTAGAAACTCCACACTTTTCTACTCCATTTTAAACGTTGTTCTCGTATTCAAATTAAGCGCAGTCCACTTCTGCACACGTGCCACAATATCGATACAATCAAATTGTCCCTGTACGTTACTCTGTAGCGTCAAATGGCTCTGTTGAACGATTCTCATTCGTCGTATCGACACAGCACACGTTGCTGCAGTTATTAGATACAAAAACTTCTGATATTCTGTACGATATTCTTACAACAATTTACACTAACTGTTTGTCTAGTGTCACACCTTTCATAGTGGGTAGGGTCCTGAATGTATGTAATTTATTCTTGTGATGTTAAAGCTAAATTTTCAGCAGCCATTATTCCAGTTTTAATGAGTCACATGATGCTTCAGAAAGCATTCTAATATGATGATCTGCTGCTCACTGTGGACGGGTGGTGCTAACTAGAAACACGGCTTAATATTTTTGTGGAAACGATGTACAGTGTACTTTGATAGATTTAAAAATTCAGCTGTTGATAAGGAGGAGCAGAACGCAGGGAAAAAAATAGACATGACTCTTAAGAAAGAGTATGAAATGGCCATGAATGTCTAAACTGACTGTTTTTCACATTAAAAAAAGCTGTAATGCTGCTGATATTATATTAAGAAATGTATGAAATTACCTATTCAATATTGGTTTATCCGTGTGCATACAGAGGCCACAATTCAGCTCAGTTTTAGTTCAGTCAGAATATTTAATTTTGAAATCCGTTTTGATTCAACACTAAATTACTGACATCTTGCTATCTGGGTCATGTGCTTACTCGTGTTTCTTCTTCTTCTCTCTGCACCCATCCCTATCAAGGTCTCATTCCATATGTGTGAATCTTTATGTATAATGCACAATATAAACATTTGTATATATGCAAATCCATTTGTGCATTCTGGTTTTGACTCTGATTGACCTTGTGAATGTTATTTTGAAAGGAAGCATAAGCAAGAAAAACATTTGTGCGTTCGGATGTCTTTGAATTAGTGTGTCCCAGCCGAGTGCCAAGATGCCATGGTCCTGCTGTGACCAAGGACATCGGGCTCAGTGACAGTCGCACACAACTTATGCAGAAGGGCAAAAGTATACTTGGATGTATCCTCGGATTTAGAGGATGACTCAACTCTCAGCGCCGCCTTACGCTGTGATATAGAGCCAGACGGCTGCTGCTGCTGCTGCTTAGACAGATGCAAGTACAGTGAGCATCTCAAATTAGTCTTGCAGTGCCAGAGCAAACAAACAGGTGGTGCTGGGCCTGTTTACTGTGTGTGGTACATTTGTGGGTTTGTTTTTGTGAGTGGATGAACCTGACAGTAATTTTTGCCTTCATGTGTGTGTACTGTATGTGTGTGTGTTTTCTGTCTGTCGGCTTGAGGCTGCTCCAGCCCGTCTAATTAACCTACCTCAGACAGATCTGCACTCAAACAGGTGGCAAAATCAGGGAGGCCTGACTGACTGGATCAAAGCCAGCCAACATAATAACAAAAGCCTTTCTGCCATCCTCTCAGTGTCTTACGTAACATTATATTCCTCACATCTATTCACACCCCACAAACTACATTACCGAGCTTTGCCATAGCAAAACGTCAGCTGTAATAACACCCTCCAAGTGCCTCCGAAACATAATTGGTACCAAAATGTAGTGTGTTGAAGGCAGTATTGATTTGTTGATCTGCTGTTTTTCTCCTAAGTGTGAAACTGGAACAGCAAACATGGGAATGTGTTTGGTTCCATGCTGGGATTGATATCTCACTGGCCTCATTAGAGCTCATTTGGACAGGTGGGGAAAATGCAGCGGACCTCTTGGATCTCTGTTGGGAGATATTGCTAAGACTGCCTGTGTATGTCATTAGAGAGCAATTAAATCTTTGATGCATAATATTTGCAGTTTGGACTGCTATGCTTTTTACTAATACTTTTACTGATACTTTTCATTTCGATTCAACATGTGGCAGGGAGCTTGTAATTTCCTTCACAAACTACACTGATATTTTTTGGAATTTTAGGACTGGCTGAATGGCTTTGTCCACTCCTCTTGCATTTTTCTTTTACAAATATGTGACAGCATGCATTGGAGGCATTGTTGGGAGTTTTCATGTTTGACCGTTTGGCAGACGTGTAGTACACAGTGTTGGCTGAAATTGTGCATCTGTAACAATAGTGCGGTATAATGTGTTCTGTCAGCTGTTCTATCTTACAGAGATGGTCTTCATTTCTCTTTTCAACCAGAGACAAATGTCCTGCCAGGCTCTACTGGAGGTTGTCATCAGATTTTCAGATATCATAAATTACGCCCATATCAGGTCCTCACTTTCCTAAAACCTCAGCTGTCCTGTTCCTCTCCCCTTCTACTTAAAGGGATAGTTCACCCAAAAATGACAATCACCCGATTTACTCACCTTCCTTGATTCAGCAAACTGTATGAGTTTATTTTTTCTGCTGAACACAAAAGAAGATATTGTGAAGAATGTTGGTAACCAAAAAGTTGACGGTAGCCACTGACTTCCATAGTAGTAGTCAGTACCAAGTGGGTTGGTTACCAACATTCTTCAAAATATCTTCTTTTGTCTCCAACAGAATAAATTCATACCGGGTTTGGAACAACTTGTGTGAGTAAATTATGACAGAAATATCCCTTTAAAGTCAACATGAAACAGCATTCACAACCCATTTTACTTCTGTAGTGTTGCATATTTATGAATATTATATGGCAGGACAGACCTGCAGTTGTGCAAAAGCACAATATTTTTCCAGGATTCTTTTATTAATATAAGGTTCCAAAGAATAGTATTTATATGAAATGTCATTTTTTTGTAATATTATAAATGCATATAAACTATTAATTTCTTAAAAAGAAGCAATAAAACTAAACGATAAAAGTAAATAGTGTCCATTTAGATTTCATGTTAAATTTCGTCAGAAAACAATACTTTTTTAGAGATCTTTACCAGGGTTATGTTTTTAACCCAACCAGTTATATGCAAGACATTTTTCATATTTGTGAACAACAACGCATCCACCTTGCCGCAGACCCTTTGTCACTTGCAAACTGTATTGGGTCTGCTCTACAGCTCTTCAGGAAAGAGCCTCCAGGCACTTCAAACATATTTTCACAGTATTGGCCCCCTGTGTCCAGCAGCGCCATCTCCCCTTGCCAAATGCAGTGCCTCAGAGATCCCCCCTGAGACAGCATTCGGTGAGGGAAGCCTGTTAGCTTAGCCTGGTGATGGCCTGCCTCTTGCTCAGCCTGCTCTGTCTTTGGGATTCCCCTATAGGAGGTTAATGGCCCATTGTGACAGGCTGCAATTCTTGAGTGTGTTAGAGCGTGTTAGTGTCAGTGGCGGATGTGTAGCCAGGGCTGTAGGCATAGATAGCACGGCATGCATGAGAGCGCATCCGTAGACAGAGCTGGAATAGTCTCCCGCTGGGTGCTGAACTTTTGTTTCCTCGACTCACTCGCAGCAGCGATCGTGTGTTGCTCAGGGCTCGGATGTAGGGCTTTTAGGTGGCACGAGTTTATACCGAGGGCCTGTCACTCACAAGGTTTGATGCCTTTAGCTGTGTCACCTGCCCCTGTGTCCTTGGGGTCTTCAGTTTCACTTCACTGATATCTGCCATGTTGGTGATGTTATGAAGACAGCAAGAGACAGAGCTGATTGTCAGTGTGCAATGATGTTTACTCTGTGATTCCCTCCCTCTCCTTCACACACACACACATCTCTGTGGGAGGAGGGTGTTTGTTTGCTAGTGGTTTACTTGTCAAATGATTCAGCACCATGGACAGCTCCAGTGATCCTAAACATAGATTTGTCTATGTGGCCTTCAGTCATGCACATTTTTATCAATATTGAAACACATTACCATGATCAGTTTTGAAGTTAGCATTTTTAAAGTATAAAATTTGTCACACTTTATTTAAAGGTCCTTCTTGTACTGTATCGTGTACCTTGTCAGTGTTGTGCGCTTTGCTTGACCATTTGTTGGGATAAACAGGAAAGTGTGTCCAGCTGAATTCAATTTGAGTTTTGTTAAATGAATAAAAAAAGAGCTTAGTTTACCGCGGAAGCGGTTGCGGCTGCGGTCGTGTGAAGACCGAAGAGTGTAAAGACCATCGACTCTACCGTGCGACTCCACCAGGCAGGACACCGGCAAGGGACATAAGTATCGCTTTTTATCTGTCCTCTTTCCTACTACTTGTTTCACTCTGTTTTCTGTTTTTTATAACCATTTCTTACTATGTGTCAGTAGTTGTTGTTATTTTAGCATGTGTGTCTGGCTCAGTGTTATTTTTTAGGATTACTCATAAACTACTGTCATTTGATTTGTATTACTTGTATTTATTTTAATTTTAGTTACATTACGTCTGAATTTATTATGTCTGTATAGGTTTTTTATTATGTCTTGTAGGCTTTTTATAGTTTAGTTTTTATTTAATTTGATTCTTTCAGTACTTCAACATACACAATGGAAATGGAAATAATTATATATATATATATATATATATATATTGAATGTATTTATATATATGTACATGTATATGTATATGTGTGTGTGCTGTACATACACATGTAGTTGTTGTTTTTTTTGGTGTTTGGCTTAGTGTTATGTTAGAATCATTATTATACTCATACCTTTTGTTCTTTTAATATTTTTGAATAGTTTTTAGCTTTATTTTTTTGTTTTCATTTCAATGTTTAGTTTTGAAATGTTGTATGCATTTGTCATTTTATTAAATTTATTTTATTTTCTTAAATGTGTGTGTGTGTATATATATATATATTATAAGTATTTATGAGTTTGCTTAGTTTTATTACTTTTTCTTATTTGTCAGTCATTTGATAAAGCGTTGCTAAGACTAAAGTAAAAGTAAGTTTAGTAAAGGTCCAGTTCTCATTATTAACAAACCATTAACTTTGAAATTTGCTGCTTTTTAATAGTTAGTAAAGTAGTTGTTAAATTTAGGTATTGGTTAGGATTAGGGGTGTAGAATATGGTCATACAGAATATGTGCTTTATAGTACTAATAAACAGCCATATGTTAATAATAGGTATGCTAATAAACAATCGAACTAGTGACCTCGTGAACACATCTGTCCTCCTATACTAACGTGTCCCTACATTTAATTATTTACATTTTATTATAACCATTTCGTATTTTCCAAATTATTAATTTTAGTTCTTTTACTTTGTTAAGTAATTGTGCCTAGGGCTGAAATTAATATAACGTTTTAGTTTTAATTTGACCATTATTTCTAAGTGTACAAATTTGATTAGTTATTTCATGTTCTTTTAGTACGATCTTAAGGGCGCACCGACATCATTTGTGCTAAACGGTAACATTTGAAAGACATTTAATGTGGTTGTGAGGCTGTTAATCTAGTGTTACTTCTCTTTTTTTTTTTAATTTGTAAAAAAAAAATTGTTTATTGCAGGCAGGATGTAAAGGTTTCATGTTGTGTAATTTACAATGTACATACAATGATGGCACCATTCCTGAAAGTTCTAGAAGACATGGTGTTTCATAAAGCAAAAATTAATGCAAGGCCATGGCTTATTGCTTTTAGAAGATAATATAAATATGGAAAATATACCAAGATACTATAAATATATGTATTTATTTATTAAAATTTGTTATTCATAATTGTTACACTTTATTTCAATTGCCCTCTTAAAAAATTCTACTCACTATAAGTAATTTTGCATCTACATTAGAATTTTAGTAGACTGCTGGTGTTAATAATAAGCTGACATGTACTTGCAAAGTTGCTTATAGTCAGTAGAATGTCTGTTGGGGGGCCATAACAATAAAGAGTTAGCAGATGTTTAGCATCTTCTAATTATCTGCTAATAATCTAATAACTGGTACAGTTACTTATACTTAGCGGAATATCTAAATTGAAACCTCCAAGTAATATAATTAGTTTTCCTAAATTAGGGGTGTCTAGTTCAGCTCCTGGAGGGCCGCTATTTTGTACAGTTTAGCTTCAACCCCAAATGAACACACCTGAACCAACATAAACAAGGTCTTCAGAATTACCTGAATCTTCCACATAGTTTGGACAAGTAAAACTCAGCAGGTCTTTGGCTCTCCAGGACCAGGACTGGACACCCCTGTCCTAAATGTATGCAGTTTGTGGTAACCAAGCTACATAGCAGCTTTTCGCATTAATATAAAATATGAGATCACAGTTGCTCTGAACATGTGTCATCCAATCAGGATTCAGAGTCAAACCTGGAAGGTTGGCTCAAACATATATTTTTATAATGCACTGCTTCTTACTTGCTATGTTTTAAAGTCAAATCGAGGTTGTTTATTTTGTGTTCAGTGGAAATCTACTACACCTCTGGCTTCCCCCTACTCGTTCTCCTGTGTCTCAGACTCTTCATTTAATGTATTTAATCTTTGAACACACTCTCTTAACCTTCTCCTAACCTCTTTAAATGATTAAAGTTCACGCGTTCCTCTGCCTCTCCCTCGTTTCCTTTTCTCCCTGTCTTTACATTGATTTCTTATATTCCTCCCAACACCTCTCTCACCCCCACTGCTTCAGCATCATCAATGAATTCATATATACTTCACTCTCTCTTTTCTCGTTTCATCTCTCTATTCCACCTCCTGAGCTTTTAATGTCAGAGATGTATTCATCTTGACACAAACTGTTGCCTGGCATGATAAATATTTTATTAGCCATCTCTTTTTTTCAAAGGGGAAATACAAAGAGGAAGGGATGGTGAAGATTTTTCCTAGTTTTGTTTCTTGGCTCCCTTGTTTTTTTTCTGTTAGACTCTTCCTATAGGGGGCGCTAAATCCCTCATGCTCATCCTAATCAGCTGTTGCCCCATGTAAAAGATAAATGTTCCAGTGACGACTTTAATAGTCACTTGTTTTATTGGTGAGACTGACTGATTCTAGCAAAATGACTGTAATTAGAAACCACAGACAGTCATTATATTCATAGCAATGTTCTTTCTTTTATGGTATAAAAACTAGCATATTATCATTGAGGCCTCTTGTAATGATACACCAGACAGGTTAATGTCTTAACAGTGGTGAAGGATAATGATAATGTGGCTCTGGGTGAGAACAGAATCAATAGATGGAGCATTAAGTCAGTGTGAGAGCTCTACAATAACCCACTGGACCTGTGGGTGGACAGACACTCACTGTATATTTAGCCTCAACTGATGAGTGTATTCTGTTTGGTAATACTCATTGGCCTCTGGGTCCATATGTGTGTTGCTGTTTCTGACACTCCGTGGCAGGGCCACACTTAGGGTCATGACTGTGGTTCCATGCCCAATGTGTCAGACGAGATACAGCTGGGTGTGAGTTCATTGCTACATTCTGTTCACTGAAGCCGCAAAAACGCGGATGAGGCTGTCTTTTAAAGGGATAGTTCACCCAAAAATTCTAATTCTGTCATCAACTACACACACCATCATGGTGTTCCAAACTCATAAAACCTTTGTTCATCTTTGCGTACAAAAAGTATTCTCATAGCTTCATAAAATTACGATGGAACCACTGATGTCACATGGACAATTTTAATGATGTCCTTGCTACCTTTCTGGCCCTTGAACATGGTCCAGTTGGGTTGCTGGGTCGAAAGCTCTTTGATAGCCTCAAACGATCTAATTTTGTGTTCTGAATGTGAACGAGGTCCTTCCATGTTTTGGAACGACATGAGGGTGAGTAATAGGACGGAATTGCATTTTTGTGTGAACTGTCCTTTTAAGCTGCCCATAAAGCTGTTATTTAAGCTATTATTTGATTTGTTCTGTTTAACCATTGTTGGGGTACTCTATAACATGCATAATAAAAACATTAATGTTGCTTGTTAAAATGTTTTTTTGTTTTGTTTTGTTTACAGTTTAATAATTTGGGTACTTTATTAGGTCCTATACAAGAACCCCATCATATCCTGTTAAATGTGTAGTAACCATAAGATTCATCAGTTAATGTCTTTATAAATATGGTCGCGCAGGTATTAACATAATTCTGTATCATATACGTGGGTTGCTGTTTTCAGATAGTTTTCAGATCATCTTATGGGGGACAACAAGTTAATTAATCACTATAATGTCAATAAATTCAGAGGTGAACTAAACTCTAATTTTATACTTGCAAACAGTGCATTAATTTGAAGGGAAAAAAAAAAAAAAAAAAGGAGAAGAGAGAAAGGAGAAGAAAGAAAAAAAAAAACAAATCAGAAAGATGGAAGCTCATAAGAAGAAGAGAAGAAAAAAAAACAAAGGAAAAGCGAAAAAAAGCCAAACAGCAATATGAGAATATGATATACACCTTTTAAAAGTTTTGGGTCAGTGAGATTTTCTAAAGAAATTCATATTTTAATCAAGCAAGGATGCATTCAGTTAATCAAAATTGACTGTAAAGGCTTTTACTTTGTAACCAAAACTTTCTATTGATCAAAGAATCCTAAAAAAAGTGTCATGGCTTCCACAACCGTTTTCAACATTAAAAATGATAAGATTAGCTTTTCCTTTTTGTGATTAGAGCTTTTCATCCTCCAAACTCATCCCTGTGTCTTCTTGATCTTATAGCAGAAAGCACACGCTGATCCTGTGGGGTTCATGTGTTTTTCTGAGGCATCAAAGTATCATGGTGCATATTGGAAATTTGGATCTGTCAAATTTCCTCTCACTTCCTTATACTGCCAACATCAATAGTATATTGTTCTGCCTATTTCTTAGAAGGACTCTGCAGTTTTTTTTCTCGACTGTTCTTATTATGTGTTGCTTTTTATTTGCTTTTACATGATGAAAAGTTAAGCTCAGACTCACAAAAGAATAAAGCAGATAAGTGAGGGGTGGAAAAATTGTATAATATAAAAAGAGCAAGACTTTGCCTTTGAATCGCAAATCCAATTATCCAGCGGCCGAGGCCTGAGGTGACCTATCCGGTGCGGTGTACTTGTCCTTGTTTTTTAAACTTAAGGTTTCATTTCATTTTTCATCAAGGCCACAGAGTCTGCTGATTTTATCAGAATTTTTCAAGCGAGGCGTCTTCACTGCTTTTGTCCAAAAGACTCTTTGCTACGTGATGTTGATTTGATCTTGAGTCTACCAATATAAATGACACCCTAATAAACCTGACTCGTTATACTCCAATATATGAGCATTTGCTGTAATAATTGAATTAAAAGCGGACTGTAAGTGCCTGTAATCATAACCTTCATATATATAGTGCTATTGCATCAATACTTTAGATCCTTCTGTCAACATTTTATTTATTTATTTGAAAAGTACAAATTGACCTAACCAGTGTAAAATATGTCTATTTATTTCCCCTCACAAGTCTATTTCATGCCTACCTGCCTCCAGTACTTCAGCTCTCCCTGTGGATCTTGTTTGATGATATGCCCAAGAGAAGACATGCAAAGCTGAATATATCCTCATTCTTATCTCCCTTTTCTATTCTGATTGTGAAATCACTCACACTCCTCCTCCTCCTCTCCTTTCTTCCTCTACCCTGTTGCTATTCCCGTCCCCTCTATTTGGGTCACTGCACTCATCCATGAGGGTGGGAGACAGATGGGAATTTCCCTCCACTCCTGCCTTCCGTTTTCCCCAGGTCCTCCTTTCCTTTGTGTCTCTTCCTGTGTCTCCAGAGGAGACGCTGTAGATTTATCTCTGTTGAACATCATAGCCTAGATTACAAGGCCTGTTCGCTGAACATTTTAGGGCTGCAGATGTGCTAGAGGTTTTCCAGTGATGTGCTGGTACCCTAATAGTTAATGATCTTAGCTACTACTTGGTTGCTGGTTCAGTCTCACGTAAGATGACCCAGAAACTCAATAGTTCCTGTTAGATCACAGTCCCGCTCTATCAACATTGTGCCCTTGAGCAAGGCACTTAACCACAGGTGCTCCAATGAGACCGTCTGTGAAATTAGTCTAGAGTGAGTCTCATTGGATGAAAGCCATCTGCTAAATGACAAGTAAAAACATCAAATAGTATTTTTAGGGGTTAGGTTGTGAAGTCATATTTGAATTAGATTTCATGTCTGGATGTGAAAAATGGCACCTGCTAAGTAATAATAAGGGCCATTATTTGTAGAGTCACTACTGTTAGCTTCTCTAGATTCCTCATCAACAACAACAAAAACAAAAAGCATTGATACAAATTATTGTGATATTGCATTAGTACTTAAGGTAATTTTATCAGTTTATTTATTTGAAAAAGTACCAATCCTACCAATTGTATATCTATATATTGTGATATTGCATCTATCATTTAGACCTTTCTATCAATATTTATTTATTTATTTAAGGTCATACTGCATCAAATACAATGTCAATATCAATAAATATCTATTGAATAGCTATATCAGTCAATATCAATATTCATAGATCCTTCTTTCAATATTTACTTAAAAAAGTATCATGGTTTTACCATTGTATGTCTATATATTGTGATATTGCAGCAATATTTTTGATCCTACTATAGAGATCATTTATACATTCAAAAATTCATTCTAAAAGAGACAGTACACCTAAAAATTCAACTTCTGTTATCATTTGCCCTGATGTCACTCCAGAACCTGTGTTATATTGTTTTGGAACCCACTAAAAATTGCAATAATATACTGGACAAAAACAGCTTTTCAAAATGTCTTATTTTGCACACTGAATAATTTGCCAGACCACAGAGGTTTATCAAAAATAGGAATTATTACTTTTTGATTAGCATAGTAAAAAAGTGCCAAGTACATGAATTAAAACCAGACCAGTGAGCAGAGTTAGATGTTACCACATTAAACTTTTGATTACCTGACTATCATATGTAATAGTGCACCATAATATTACCATGATGTTCTTTTACACTCTTTGGAGTTTCATGTATATATGTTAGAGTCATTGGATACCATCACTTGTAGTGCATGTTGAGGTTAGATAAGGACTCAATGCATTTTTTTTGTTATTGTTGTAAAGAATGACGACATCTAACATTACCACTCCATCAGCAGCAGGTAAACAGGTTTGTTCAGCTGGTCTGAAGGACGCAGCAGCGGTCAGAATGATGACATCATTTACCACCTCCGTACAGTATCATATGGCGTGGTAATGTAGGTGCACAGAGGCACGGTGTGCATTTAAGAGCAGACCCAGGCACATTACCCTCCCCCCAAAGTCTGGGCTGAAAATCAGCGGTGGACTGTGGGTTTGTGAGGCAGGAGTCTCTGAGGGATCAGTTTGGGAGTGTGTGTTTGTGTGTGTGTGTGTGTGTGTGATGGGAGGTCAAGGACGGTCTCATATGCCCTGCCTCTGGCTGCTCTGGTGTGTACCCTTGTGGCGTTTATTTAAAGAGCTCATCAGCCTCCATGCACACACACAAACTCTATACCCAAAGTGTCCTGCCTCCCAGTCTGCCGGATTAATTAATCTCTTTCCCCCTCCTGATCCAGGAGAGCTGTTGAAAAGGGCCTTGCCTCTTGCTGGTGGGCATCAGATGCCAGCACTGAACTATTCATCACTACGACTTCTGGGAAAGAGAGAAGAGGGAGGGAGATGAATGGATAGAACAAGAAAAAAAGAAGAACGGGGACTAAAAAAAAAAAGAAGAGAGGTAAACAAGAAAAAAAGAAGAAACATGAGAAGGGAGGAGAGGGTGGAGGGGTGAAGGAGGCTCTCTCCCAGCTGGCTGGGGCTATGATTAAAAGTAGGGATGTTTCTATTGTGTAGCTGACAGAAGTCTTCATAATAATGTATGTATTGCTGAGGTGAGCACTCGGGGACGATGGGAAGGACGTAATGAGGGACTTTGGGGCATTCTGTCGAGTAGAAATCCAGGGGATTTGAGGCGTACAGGGGACAAACCAACCTAGGCTCACTGGAAAAGCATACCTGCTTTTTTACAAAGCTCAAAATTCATGCTTATAACTTAAACATACAGTTCACTGTAGTTTCTAGCTGAAATAAAGACTAGTGGAAATTACACACCAACAACTTTTATTCTTTCCAATTATGACTACGGGGCAGATTAATTCCTTGCACAATACTGTTATGAGCTCAAAATGCTTTTAGTGCATGATTTGTGAAAGAAAGAAATTTTGACAATTACATCACATAGCCAGCTCCATATACAGTGGGTACGGAAGTAATGCCAACCCCCTTACATTTTTCACTCTTTGTTATACATTGCGAGCCATTTGCTAAAATCATTTACGAGTATACTAATTTTTTTTTCCGGGGTGGGCGGGGGGGAAATACAAAACAACAGTGTGGGATGGGGAGGGCGGGTTGAGGGAGCAAACGGGGGGGATGGGCGGTAAAAGGGGCGAGACCAAACCGATAAAAACAAAACGAAAAACAATAAAAAGAAGGGAAAATGCCAAGAAAAAAAGGAGTGGGGTGGGTGCGAGGGAGAGTGTGGGGGGTGTTGGGGGGGTGGATAAAAGCCAAACACTTCGTAAACCGGCCAAACGAGACTCTTATGACGAGCCACATTGTAAGGCCTTCGACACTGTGACAGAATGGGAATGGAACACAGGTGAAAAGAAAGAAACAAAATGCCACACATACATGTGAACAGAAAACACTAGGAGAGAAGAAACGAGTTAATAAAAAAGGGTAAGGAGTGCGCGTGATAAAAGGAACAATAAGCCGATTGAGCAGGAGAAACGTATAGTAAGCGAAAGGAGAAAGAGGAGTAAAAGAAGGGAGGAACACACTGAAAAAAGCAGGACGCAAGACTATAGGAGGGGGGGTAGCGGGTGTGAAAACGAACTGAAATATCACGTGGTCCTAAGTATTCAGACCATTTGCTTAGTATTTAGTAGAAGCACCCTTTTGATCTACTACAGCCATGAGTCTTTTTGGGAAAGATGCAACACGTTTTTCACACCTGGATTTGGGGATCCTCTGCCATTCCTCCTTGCAGATCTTCTCCAGTTCTGTCAGGTTGGATGGTAAACATTTTTAGGTCTCTCCAGAGATGCTCAATTGGGTTAAGAGATCGAGAGTGCCAGGTGGGGCTCTGGCTGGGCCATTCAAGACAGTCACAGAGTTGTTGTGAAGCCAACTCCTTCGTTATTTTAGCTGTGTGCTTAGGGTCATTGTCATTGTCTGGACGAGGTACACCTTCCGGCCAGTCTGAGGCAACTGAGCACCAACGGGGAAAAAAAGGCATAAAAAAAAAAAAAAAAGAAAAGGGAAGGAAAAAGGCAAGCAGGGGGGGAAGGGGGGAGCGTGCTCGCGGAATGTGGAAGGGAGAAAAGAAAGTGGGGAGTCAGGGAGGAAACTAGAAGGCGTTTATATCCAGTGGACCATGAGAATATCCATGTACACCTGGGTGGGGTCGGATACAAAACACACATTCACTGGCATTGCCCTCGGTGCAACAGTGCGATCGAAAAGGGAACCGGAGAGAGATGGGTACGACCCGTGCTAATACAAATGGACGCTATAAAACAAGAAGCACGCCGCCCCAACGAGATGGCAACAATCAAAAAGTATAAAGGTTGTGGCGGTTAAACGACCACTCTAGGGCTGGGAGCTAAGTGGGGGCGAATCTGGGGGGATTAGGAAATGGGTACCTAAAAACGGGAGGTATGTTGGACGGGTTGGAGTACTACAGTATGCCAACGAGACAAAGTTAGTAGGTGGTTACACCTGCCACTCCACAAGAGAAACAAAAGAAAAAAAAAACAGGGGAACAGCAGGAAGGGGTGGTGGGACCAAACAAAAAAATGGTCCATCCCTTGGTCTCATCAGACAAAAAAACAAGAATCAGTTATTAAATCAGTACAACCATCTTGGGGTCGACAGTGCCCCATAGACAGAGCATAATATGCAAATGTGATCATAAAGTTGAGTGGTACATTAGACTGAGACAAGGGGGCAAGCGGGGATGGAAGGGCGGGGAGGGAGAGGGAGGCTGCGGGGTTCGACCCTCCTGGGAGGCACAAATAAAAGCCCCGCCTGGTGGAGGGCTAGCAGTGATGGTTGGACTTCTACCAGACTTTTCTCCGTCATCTCCTGACTTAAAAAGCATCTCGTGTGTGACGGGCTCATCGCCACGTGATCTTCTTTGGGTCTTCTTTACCTCTTCTTTACCAAGCTCTTCTCCCCCGATAGCATCCCAGTTTTGCCGGACGGCCAGCTTTAGTGGCAAAATGGTTCGTGGTCGTCCTCCCAAACGCTGGTTTGAATGTCCCTATTAAGGATTAGGGCGGCCACTGTGCTCCCGTCAGGGGGTGTTAGGAACCTTAAGTGCACAAAATTTTTTTGTAACCTGGCCATATCTGGCGCTCAATAGCCACAATTCTGAAATTCTGTCTCTGAGCTCAGCAAGGCAGTTCCTTGCTTGGGGACGCTAAACAGATGAAGGTTGGCACAAGCAATTAAAAATGCAAGAATCTGACATGCACTGTGAGCTGTAAGGTATTATATAGACAGGTGTGTGGCTTTCCTAAGTCCAATCAGTATAATCAAACACAAATGGACTCAAATGAAGGTGTAGAACCATAAAAAAAAATAAAAATCAGGCTCAGGGATTATCAGAAGAAATGGACAGCACCTGAGTTAAATTTATGAGTGTCACAGCAAAGGGTCTGACCAAGTGATATTTCAGTCTTTCTTTTTTAAATAAATCTGCAAAAATGTCAACAATTCTGTGTTTTTTTTTTTTCTGTCAATAAATAATGGGGTGAGCGTGTGTACATTAATGAGGAAAAAAAATTAACTAAATGATTTTTAGCAAATGGCTGCAATATAACGTAAAGAGGTGAAAAAATTATAGGGGGGTTTCTGAATACTTCGGCAGCAGTTTATCCCCACTGTAGATATGGACCTTTTCCTAACATAGAAGTTAACCCCGATTGCCTCGGGGCGCGTAGCTCACGTTCTGCTTAAAGACACTGACTTTTCTCCCCCCCCGCCGGGCGGCAGAGGTCAAGTTAAAACGCATGGTTTCTCCAGTAAAGGCAATTTTTTTACTATACATCTCGAATACTGACGGGGGGGTTCACCAAAGTCTACACCGGGGCATTGGGGGGGCGTGGGTGAGGGATAAAACAATGAAAATGGGGTCATTTATGCTTCATCTCACTGAAAAACCAAATATAGCAACCCAAATCTTCTGCAAAAGTGAAGAAAACGAAAAGGGGGGGGGGGGGGGGGGGGTGGCTCCCCCTAAGAAAAACACAGGGTACTGCAAAAAAAAAAAAAAGTGCTATCTGAACCTTTTATTATGCATGAGTGTCGGACGTGTCGGTTCAACAGTGAAAAGGGATCTGAGGGTTTATTTTACAAACAATAATACTTGTTAACTCTAAACAACCTACTGCAATTTGCATTGTAAACGGTCTAAATAGCGTGGATAAGCAATAAATAAATACCAGAAAAATGCCTTCAAAGAAAAAAGGGGGGGGACAAACAGACTCCACATAACGTATTGGGGCTGGATGCCCCCCTATATGAATAATATTGAGTGGATTTATGCGTGTGTGAAAAAAAAAGTGCATGGTGGGCGGTTAATTAAAAAACTTATACTAACAAACAAACAAATTTGGTGTCTCCCTATTAAAGTGTCCACCCCAAACGGGAGCATGGTGTTCGCGTGAAGGGTGGCGTGGAAAGACGGACAATGAAGGGTGGGCGCACCACAACGGGAAGGGTGATATAATAAAAACAATGTGTGGTAAAAAAAGAGGGCAACAAAAAAAACACGAAACAAGACGGAAAGTAAATGAAGGGCAAAATACATGAGTAGTGTAAAGCATCTACGAACAAACGGGGAAGGATACAAGTGTTAAACGACTAAAAACAGCATATCACTCAGGGTGGTCGATAGCGACACGGAGTTGAGTTCAAGAGCAAAGGTCTGAAAGACTCAGGGAGGAGTACACAGCTGTCGCAGGGGAGGTAAAGAAAAATACAGAAGCGAAATATCGAGGGATGTGTGCAACAATAGCACCAAGAAACCATCACCAGAAACAATTATTGGATCACTTTCGAATTTCATGATTTTTTCAACGATGGACATAGGAGAAAAGGAAACGGGGATAAAAACCACACATCAGAATTTCATAACTAATAGTAAAAAAAGCTCTGACCTGATTAAAAGGTCATCTCTATTGAAACTTCAATGTGTAAAAAGCTACAACAAAGGACAACAATGCAAAAAACTGCCTTTTCATGGGATGTATACAAAATTGGGGGTGTGAACATTGCGCTGGGTTGAACCTTGAATCAGAAAGAATGATGGTATTGGTACAGGTAGAACCCCAAGGTATGGGTGAAGTAAGTTGGAGTGAAAATGAGTTGTCCTTAAGGAAGTGAAAATACACTGCAACGACAACAAAAGGATCACAAGATAAGTGATTATCTCGGTTGCTGTGCGATACTGAAGGATGTGGGGGCGTGGACACACATGGTCACTAATACATGGGGATGTCTTAAAAATGTATAAAACTGATACACTAACGAAAACTGTAAGAAGGGACAGTTATGTTTGGAATGGCGCTGGGGGGAGCCATCGAAATAGATGTCAAGAAATAGCGGGGACGTCATGATTCCATAATACGGCAAATCGAAAGTGACACTGGGGGGGGGTGGGGTTATATTTAAACATTATCATGGTTATCTAGCTTTCAGAGTTATCATCCCTGTGTGAATAGGCGCGGGTGTAGTCTTAGCTTTATAACTCTCTGTCTAGCGTGACCTATGCACCACCCACTTTTGTGTGTTCCTTTCAACATGCGAAACTATTTTCTCATTAGAAGGATTCATGTCTTGTGAACAAGGTAGGACATAAGTAAAATGGGCAGTTATGAAGACCTGAAACTATAGCCTGTCTAAGAGATAGGGATGCAGAATGAACCAGACATAAGAAGAAAGTGGTGAATGAACAGCATCGTAAGAGAGGGATAGGAGAGAGCTGTCGGGGCAGGGGGGGTTCGCGTGGGGCATAGGCTCGATTGATTGATAATACCATAACATCGAGCACTGTTGTACCTGTGCGGTAGGGGGCGTCCGGCGGGGGGTTTGCTTCTATGGGGTATCTGGTAGTCTTTGTTCTGCAGGGCGCACGAGTCACAACAGGGGGGGTGTATCGGGCAGATGGTGGTGGGGGGTAGGTGGGGGATGAGTAAGTCATGGATGTGGTGGGTGGGCGGTTGGTTTGTTCTTATGGTGTCGTCCCACACCGCGGAACATCAAGGGGGCTAGATGGAGGCGGTGCGGGGGGGAAGGGGGGGCGCCGTGAGGGGGGCCGGGCTGGGGGGGGGGGGTGGGAGGCTCTATACCACAACAAACCCACTACTAATATTTAAAAAGTCGTGGGGTTTCCCTCCTTCTCTATCTATACATCTACCTCATTCTTTTTTTTTCACCTGGCCTTACTCTTCATCTTCCTCCTTGCACACCACACTCTCTGACTCACACCACTACTTGCGTGACACGCAAACAGCAGAACTCAGCTCTGAAACAAGCTTTGTGAGTTCATAGTTTTCAGAGAGGAAATGTTTACATTTGTATAGCTTTTTCCTAGAATTTTCCCCATGCCTGGCTGCTGTGTATCACTGCTGAAGACCTGCAGTGTCATGAAGTTCCTCTCGCTGGTGGATAATATCACTGGTCCATGTAGAAACACTGATTTAGAAACAAATCATTATGTGAGCCGATTATTATTATATATATTTAATCGATTCTATGCGTATTTATTAAATTGGGCTGTTTATTTTAGTAATGTAAGCACATTTTCTGCATGACTGCAGTATTCTGATATCCCTAATCCAAATCTTAATCCACTTTAACAACTACCCAATACTAACTATGATAAGCCTAACTTAGGAGTTTATTGCGGCAAAAGGTTTAGTTGAATGGTTTGTTAATAGTGAAACTGACCTTCAACTAACGGTGTGGATAAAAATTTTAATAAGAACAATATATAATAATAATCATTTTTAAATGAATAATTTAAATTCAACTCTATTACGTAAAAGATATCTAATAACCTGATAAATTAATATAGTTTAATTAAATGATCTTTATAACTTTTTCAGTCCCCCATAAGGGAGTGATTCACTACTAATACATATAACCTTAGAAATTCTGGCGTGTGTTTTCCAAGTCTCTGGTTGCTCCTCTTGTATGTTGTGGAAACTGCCTGTATATACTTTTATTTCGTTTTCTTCGGACCTTTCCGTATTGTTTCTAATTAGCTTTACAGCTATGTACTAATAAACAGGATGTATGAAATCGACATATTAATCTTCAACTCGTGCGGGGGGTGGGGTGGGGGTTGCAGAATTTAAAACGTTTAAAAAACCATAACCAAAATCTAAAATCAAACAACCTCTGCTTAAAAAGTGTTCTTGGGTCAGTCGGTAAGTTTTCTTTATTTTCAAGTCTTGTCTACACATTTGTAAATCTCCGTGCCCTCATCAAGGTTTCAGCCACTTTGTATCTTTGATTAAATAATAGCATAATACTTACTGCTGAAAACTCAATTACTGCAGTATTGTGGGGGTAAAATAGCTATTTTATGTTTGAATCTACGTTTGTGTAACACAATCCTTCAAAAAGCCATCTAATATTTGGTGCTTAAGGAACATTTCTTATCATCAGTGTTGAAAACAGCTGTTGCTGCTTCATTTTTTGTGGAAATCGTGATACATTTTTTCAGGGTTCTTTGATGAACAGAAAGTCAAAAAAAGTGATTTAATGCATCCTTGCTAAATGAAAAATGTCAGGAGCCACAGACAAATATAACAGTGAAATGAGTCACATCTCGTCATTATCAGCCATTATCTAACCCGTCTACATCATTCTTAACCAGATTTGCAATTCACAGCCCTGCAGACTTTTTGTTTTCCTAAACAGGGATATCCATTCCCACCGAGCAGGTAACCTTTGACAGTTTTTGGGAGTTACAGAAATGAGATTCTTCCCTCAGTGTCAGACAGGATGAAGGGGAAATAAGTGTAAACTCTTCCGCAGCATCTTCTGTAAATAGCCGAGACTCACAGGGAGAACATATCATTTATTTGTCGCATGAGGTGAAAATTGTGCTTTGCTTCCACAGGCCCATCAGCATAAACCTTGAAAATGTACCACATGGTTTGGCTAAAGGGTTTGTGGAGGAATGACCTTTAGAAAAGATAAACGACACATTGCGAACAGCTGACTGAATCTGTAGGATTAGACATGCTGATTACAAGGATACAAATACAGAAGAATATGCTGATGATGTGAAGATTGAGGCCAAGGAGGTCTAACATTGTTCCCCCATCTACGCTAAAACGCCTCACTGCTAGCAATCTCGCTCTTTAACAGTGAGTTATAACTCCTTGTGAGATCTTATATCAGATCCTGATAGTCACAGCCCGCAGCCTTTTCCAGCGCCGCTATCTAGCCAAAAAAAGACGCGGTTTGATCCCAGCTCCGCCACTGAGCTCCTGTAAAGTTAATTGAAGTAGAAAAAAGTGAGCCTCTTGATCTACTGCCACACCTGCAGCCGAGTCTGTGTGCTTCACATTTAGGTCTGTCAAAGACGAGTTTACTGATACGGATCTCACCTGTCTGGACATCATTACCCAGTGCTGCTCCACAGAGCAGAACTAACGTCTGGCCTGGCTGATGGTCGGACTCCCGCTGCGCTGGGTGAGCGAGCGGTGAATCAGAGCTGATATAGCAACACTGATCCATAGATCTCAGCACAGTGTCCTGAGACAAAATGAGGCACAAGCTGCTCCGTATATCTAACCTTTACCGTAAGGCAGTTTTAGAGTTTGCTGAAGCGATCATATTTCAGTTGATCTATCTGCAGTTTAGAGATTAATGGATGCCTCGGAAAGAAATCTGATTAGATCGTGGAAAGCGGTGGGAATTGATTGCCACATGTGTTTGCGGTGTCTCTTGAAGCCGTGCCAAAGCCGAGCGGCGGGGGTGTGAGCTGCACACACAGCAGAGGAAGTTTCCAAACCAGTCATTTAGACTATTGTGTTGCTTTTTCAGTTGCTCGCGACTGCGGGGGGGGCCCCTCACGGCGTTCAATCACGATCACGGAAACAGAGTATTAGCTGCTCGATTGTTGATTATTGATTCATGTGCACAGTGAACCAAAAACAAGACACATGCTGACTTACATGATGGAGAGGTGGTGTAAAGACGCCTCAGGAGCCTTTGCCAGTCCAGCTGCTTTACTTTGATGTGAAGGACAGTTTTTAGCTTAAAGCTTCATTCTGGAGAAGTAGAATGAGTTCCCTCTCATTTATGTCACTCATTGTTTGGTTAAAATCTTCAGAGGTACACCTGCTGTAGCTCACCGGATTTATGCTTTCTAAATGACAAGAACTGCACACATGCAATATTTGTTATTGCATTTTTTTGTATATAAAAGGGAATTTAAAAAGTAATAAACATCCTTTGAGAATATGCTGAAAAAGTACAGATACTTCTAAAAACACTTTGAAAGGGGCAATAAACTCCATAATACCCAACTAATCAAATTCAAAAGGAATATTTTTCCATGCTGTACATTTTAATAATTCTAAATTAACCTTAAATTCACTTTTTTCTCTTTATTTTAATATTGATCTTTCATATACTGTACATTGCAATGATTTTAAATTTATTCTAAATTCACTTGGTAGAATATCATTTCTTTTCTTTTTTTCTTTTTACAAAATATATTTTATTATAATTTGTATTATAATTACAAAGAAAAAAAGATTACCTTGTATAATATTATAACTTTTAGAATACTACCTTTTTATTGTTTTAATTTTTAAAAAATATTTATTTCGTTATTGTATTGCTTTAATTTCATTATTTTTTCTTGAAGTACCAACTGGTGCTCTTTGGAGGCATCATTAGTGATTTTTTTTTTGTTCCTAAAAAAAACCTAAATATATTCCTAAATATATATTTAGGTTCCAAGCCCAACAGGTGCTTAGCACCTATTGTACCGTTTTCTTGTGGGGGGGGGGTGTTTTTTTTTTTTTTTTTTGGGGGGGGGGGGGTTTTTTGGGGGGGGGGGGGGGGGTTGTGGGGGGGTTTTGTTGTGTCTGGCTTCTTCTTCTGCCTCTGCTTCTGCGTCTGCTTTCTTCGCTCTGGAAGTCTATGGCAGCACATAGGGCCACTTGGGGAATATTATGAAATTTGGCATATTTAACTCAAACTTTCTAGCACCACCAATAGACTAAATTTGCACTCCTATTTCTGCTAATAACTTTTGAACTGTAAGATCTAGAAGCACAATTCTTTTCCTCTCTTTTTTTCCTAGTTTTCCTTTGATTCTGAGTTGAATGCATACCAAAAGTAGCAAATTTTAGCAATTTTGCGGTTTGTCATCTTCAGATCATCTTCAGACAATGCTAGCAAAAAGTAAAAAAAAGAATAAAAAAATTTCCGACAGACCAACCGTTCGGTAAAGTGCTGACCAAACATGGTATGTGTTTTAACAAGCATGACCTGAGGGCACATGAGTAGTTTCAGCACAGTGCCACCTACTGGTCAAAAGATATAAAAATGACATAATTCTGCTTATAACTTCTGACCAATTTGGCCAAAAATTAAAAATTGGTCTCGCTAGATTCAGAACAGCATGCCGAATCGAACAATGCCTAATTTTCTTATAGAAAAATGCTGTATCAAAAAATGTTTTTAAAGACATCTCTTTGTCTTTGAGATCTCATCAGTCCAAACTGATTGCACTATATTATATGTCCTAGCATCGTTTTTCATCTCTTACATTCCTACTATTTAAGCTCTGTAAATCAGGGGGGTATGCGGGGTTGCTTGGGGGGCGTGTTTTAATTTTGTCTTTCTTTAAATGTTCAAAGTTTTTTACACATTCGCTTGCTTTTACTTTGGTTGTGATTATTGTTTTATTTACTTTTATGTAAAGCACTTTGATTACCATTGTGTATGATATGTGCTATACAAATAAACTTGCCTTGCCTTGCCTTGCCTTGCTTGCCTTTAGTGGCCTAATGGTTAGAGAGTCGGACTCGCAACCCAAAGGTTGTGGGTTCGAATCTCCGTACCTGTAGGATTGTAGTGGGGGAGTGACTGTACAGCGCTCTCGCCCACCTTCGATCCCGACCAGAGGTGGACAAAGTACATAATTTCATTACTTGAGTGAAGTACAGATACTGCTGGTCAAATATTACTCCATTACAAGTAAAAGTTGTAAAGACAGATTTTTACTTAAGTACAGAAGTACTTGCTTTTAAAACTACTTAAGTACCAAAAGTAAAAAGTTTTATTGTCGTACATAATACTTGCAATACTTCTGAAGCAACTTAGAATACATTACACCTGCTGAATACACTGACTAGCTTGTAGTATCTTTGGAATAAAGAGCTTTTAGAATTTTAAAAACCTATGGGGGAAAAAAACCCCATAAATATTTAACACCCCTACCCACCCCCACAAAAGCAGTATGGTAGTGATCTCACACAGTTCTGATAGTGTGTGCACACATCTATGTGTAGCCATTCATCCAAATTTGAACAGAGTGGACAGTGAAATCCTGCAAATACAGAGTGATAAGGAAGAAGAAAAAATCTAACCTGCTTTAAAACCCAGCAACACAGCTGTAGCTGTATAACTTTACAACAGCAACATTGCTTTAACAAAAAAGCAAAACAGCAAGACTTATTTGACATCAAAACAAACATTTTAAAAAATGCTGTCTAATCGCTCTTGCGGTACTTTGATGTCACACACAGAACGGTCTGTGCAGTGCTGCTTCAGTCAAACACCTATTGTGTTTTATTAGGAGACGCACAACAGTTCTTCTTTTGCTTTATAGGTAATATTTTCACGTACGCTATTTAGCAGAATCAGACAATATTGTGTCTAATATAATCCACAATATTAACTTAATATTATTGAATTGTTGTAAATAAATATCACATTTGCAACTAGTCAGTGTTCAAAAATGCTGAGAAATCACATTCAATGTTGCCCTACAAGTGTGATTACTGATAAACTGTCTGAAAAAAAGAAAGTCAAGTTTTAGAGAAGAAAAAAATCACCCACTGACTTTCAAAGCTGCTATATAATAACGACTTTCTACTTCGAGGACATTGATAGAAATGTATTTTTGGGGGGGGTGGGTTGGAGTGCAAAGTCAATATATGTCTTTCAATGAGTGATTTAAAGTTATAAGTTCTCCAGAAAAAATTTTTTTAGATATTACTCAAGTACAGTACCGATACTCAAAAAGTGTACTTAAGTACCATACTCAATTAAATGTACTTAGTTACTGTCCGCCTCGGACCACGACTGAGGTGCCCTTGAGCAAGGCACCGAACCCCCAACTGGTCCCTGGGCGCCGCAGCATAAATGGCTGCCCACTGCTCCGGGGGTGTGTTCACGGTGTGTGTGTGTGTTCACTGCTGTGTGTGTGCACTTTGGATGGGTTAAATGCAGAGCACTAATTCCAAGTATGGGTCACCATACTTGGCCACATGTCACTTTAGCTCTTCATTTGACCTCTGTTGTGCTTGGCCCCCTAATTGCTGCTTGCAGCTATATTCATATTTATATCCACGTACATCCACATTAGACAGCTGTAACATGAATTATTGCACCAATACAAATGCCTGTGCATGACATCAACATTTGTGGGCTGGACCCATCTCTTGTCTCACAGGCCTAGTATGTCACTGTTTACTTGACATGAAACAATCTGTACAAAAACTCCCTAATTGAATTCAAGAGTGTATTATACCACACCAAACATCTTTAATATGGAGATTATAGGGATAAAAGTTCAATTTATTGTCCATCAGAATGAGACTGATAAGCTTTTAGTCATTTGAAGGTATTATAATTCATCCCTGTGTAAAGAGTTCAGACTGAGAGATTCATCTGAGGGCGTCTGGTACTCCTTTTAACACATTTAAAGTACAGATGACCCCAAAGTGTCTCTCCCAGTCTCTGTGCACCGCTCACTCTCTTCTCTTTCCTCTCACCATCTATCACTCCCTCGCTTACGCTCGCATCTGGAACAAGAACTTCAAACCACATCTCTATCCCCCCACTGCTCCGCTTTAAAATTCAACCCCTCGCTCGTCTATCCACTTTAAAACCTCACTTCAAAAAGGAGCAAATTTTTCCCCTTCATTATCAGTGAAGTATTCTTATTAGGGTTCATAATTAATATGCATTCAGCGGCCAATATTTGTGTAAATTTCTGAATTAGACTGTGTAGGAATTGAGCAGGGAGAATAATTGGACAGAGAGAGTGATGTTTAGCAGGAAGAAGGATGGGAAAGAGTATGGGAGAGGTGTGGAGTGACAGTGCTCTGTTTATTTGGAGCCACAGGTCATGTGTGGAGAGACGTTGCAGCGTGTTGGAAGGGAGTCTTGATTATGAGCGGATGCTTGTTCCAGCATGTCTGTTATTGCTTCCTCTTTCAGTCATTCTCGTATTCATTTATCATCCTTTGAGTTTTACTCTATTAAAACATGTGGAATGTTCTGTAACAGAGGGACGAGCGTCTGAGAGACATGTGCTGTGTACGGTGTGTGCGTTTCATTCAGAGCTCTCAAATGGTTTTGTGTGGGATTGTAGACCATTAACAGTGACCCTCAAATTGAGAGATCTGTGTTTGTAACTCCAAGGTCTTGAAGAGCTTTAGCTGCAAGGTCTCTCGTCACAGTGGTGACTTCGGTGGATTTTTGCGTGGACGTGTTTCATGTGTCTGGTTTGCTGCCATCACTTGACTTCAGCAGCCTTTGATAGGAGCTTGAAATCCAGTGTTGTGCTAGTTACTAAGAAATAGTAACTAGTTACAGTTACTAGTTACTTCATTCAAAAAGTAACTCAATTACTTTGTTGATTACTTACACCAAAAAGTAATGCATTACTGTTAAAAGTAACTTTTTAGTTACTTTTTTAAAGAACGTTCTTTAATGTTCCCATTAATGCCATTTTAAATGCGTTATGGTCTATACAAACACAAAACTGACTTAAACAGAAAGTAATTTTTAAACACTATTTTATTTAAGTCAGACCAGCACAAACTGAATATATCACAAGGATTTCTGAAATAAATAACAAAACAAGCTGAATAATATATTCAGAATCAAAAACTAAAGTGGCTTCTGCATCATAAAAGCTGTTGTGTTGAGCCCTTAAAAATGTTCCTTTCACAGCTTAAGTATGAAAACTATCAACAATGTACAACATAACACAAAACATTTTGAAATAAATAAATGAAAGCAATCTGAATTATTCAGAATCAATTTCGAGAAACTCGGCACCAAAAAACTGCTATTATTGACAACCATAAATTATATGCATTAAAAAAAAATGAAATCTATGAGCAATTTTCAACCTAACCACAAAATAAGAGTTGCATTTCACCAACTTATGTAAAGTAAGCTGTGTGTATTCAAAGTGCAAAATCTGCTGTTGTATACTGTATGTCCATAAAAATGTAAAAACAAACAAGCAAACAAACAGCATTTTTCCTAGCAATACAACGTAATGCATTTTTTAATGCATAAAATTAGTGTTGTAAGATATAACAGAAATGTCACTGTGGCTACTAAACTAACCATTATTTTTAACAAACAAATATTATTTGTTTTTGAATATTCTTTATCCAAGTAGTTGGAAAAAGTTTTTCGTCCCATTTGCTGTGTGCCGCCTGAACATGTTATCATGCTAACGAGCTGCCTGAAAGCTGGCGACTCCACAGTAGAGACAGGCTGCATGTTTTCAACAACATACCGTGCAATAGCTTTGTTGATCTGTCCCTGACCCTGGCTAACAGTCCGGTTAAAATCTAGTTCGAGTGTGTCCACCGACACCGGGTTAGCTTCTAGCTTCGTCGAGGCATGTACTTTCTGGAGGTGCTTCGACAGATTGGAGTTGCTGTTTGTCGCAGTAGATAGGACCTTCGAACCAGAAAGACACAGCTTACATTTGACTAAAAGGTTTTTGTCTTTATGCTCAACTAAAGTGAAATAATGAGCATATTTCCACTTTGAGAAACTTGTCTTGCTCTCGCCTTGACTCGCTATGACTGCCGCACATACTTGAATAAACGGAAACACGCCCACAGTGCGTCTTCGTGTTTACAGTGGTTGGCATCCACCAATCCTACAATGCGTCGCTGCTGTAAACAGGTTAGGCTGTAGGCTACACTTCAGCCAAAATTAATTAATTAAAAAAAGTAACGGACAACGCACCATATGGTAACGGTAACGGAGTTAATTTATTTAAAAAGTAATGCGTTACAGTATTAGTTACTGTCAAAAGTAACTGCGTTACAGTAACGCGTTACTAGTAACGCGTTACTGCCCAACACTCAGGCTGTGAGTGTCTCTCTCCACATGAACTGGCACGTTCTCTGAGCGCTTCATTCACCTGCTCTCCTCTCCTCCTCCAGATCACAGACCGCCCATTTCTCCACTCGCCTACATATGTCCCATCACCTCTCTCTTACACATCAGCTTGCATACATGTGAGTGAATCTCTTGGTTTTGGGTCATATTTAGCCTCAAAATTACAAAAGTATATATTTTACAGAAAGAAAATGCAATATTTTTCACTAACTGTCCTTGTCTTTCTGTCTGTCTTTCTGTCTCTCTGTCTGTCTGTCTGTCTATCTATCTATCTATCTATCTATCTATCTATCTATCTATCTATCTATCTATCTATCTATCTTCCTATCTATCTATCTATCTATCGATCTATCCATTGTCTGTCTGTCCTTCTGTCCATCAATTTGATATTTCATAATAACTGTTTTATATAATAAACATCATAAGTATTATTTTAATAAGTAATTAATAATAATAATACATTTTTGAATTTAGTTTAAAAATGCCTCCTCATTTTGAATGGGTTTGATGCTTCTGTTGCCTATTTATGATTTGTTGCATTGTGACGTAATTGCGACATAATATTTTATTTAAATTAATTGTGACCTAGAGTGAAACATAACCTGGATATTTCACCTGTATGTATAAAGGCAGTGCTGTCTTATCTTCACTGGTTCACAGTGACATTCTGAGATCCAGAAATCAATGCAGTCCATACCGAGACTTAGATTAAGTGGAGCCAGGTTTTTGTATAAAGCAAAAATTTGTGTGTGTGGACCTATGGGACTAGCCATCTACTGTTAAAAAGCTTAGCAGCTGCAATCCAGCACAGAGGTTGTGGTTTTTTTCAACTTTGCCCCCTGTAAAGTCACAGAACAGGAAATCAATGTGATCCATTTAAAAAAGAAGTCACTGTGGTCACTCTGTCCGTGTTCCTGGCGCCAAATGCTGCATCCACTGATCCTTTAAAAAAAAAAGAAATAAACAATGAGGACTTATGGTCAGAACAGATTTAAAAGAAAAATTAAGAAATGAAGTTGATATCACATGCATGTGCACATGCTACAATATATGGCCCACTTTGATTCTCTCATAATAAGATCTAGGAGCAAAGAAGGAGAGCAGTTCCTGTTCTTTGGTTAATCATCTGTGTCTTCCCAGAAGTGCATTTGTCAATGAGTGAGAGAGGTCTCTCAGGCAATGGAGATGGGTGAGGAGTGGAGAGAGAGGCAGTGGAGAGTGAGTGTGTTGGTAACCCAATGCCGTCCAGCCCGTGGCCGGAGCGATACTATCGGGACCTTACCAGAAATCCTTCTCCTCACTTACGGGAAATATTATCCTCCTCTTACCACTCCACCATTGCACTTTTACAGCTTCCCGCATGCTACTTCATCACCCCCTGGCATTCAGACCCTGACCACCCATTTGAAACCTCTTCGCAGGTGTGGCGCTCGAGTTACGCGGGCACTCTGAGTTATCGCATGCTCCCTTATCCTTCGTACGGCAAACAAACTCGGCCCTAATCAATGGAGCCGTTCTGAATGCACATAACTTACGGCTGATGTATGAAGCGCGCCTCACGTCTGGCAGATAGAGACTTTATTAGCGTTGATGGTTCCAGGCTCCGTGGCGGTCTGGCGGGGGAGGGGCCAGGTGGCACTGCTTTCCCCCCCATCACTCTCCCCGGCGGCTAGAGGTGACACTTCATCAGGGAAATTGATTGGGCTCGTTGCATGGCTAATTTATTGATGATCTGCGCCTGGCGGGGATAATGAGTGTATGGGCCTCTGATGGATGTCCGAGCGGCGCTTCTGAGCAGCTTGAATTACCGCAGCGGCCCTGCATATGTCAGAACACGCAACTGGTTTAGAGCGAGCACTCGCTGGATTGATGTATTGATTAAAGTCTAATCTAAATTAATACTCTTCTATAAATGTTCACCTTTCAAACTGACTGCTTTGATAGCTGTATGGCCTGCAGAAAGTGGAGCGGAGCAGTGCAGTTCTGCTTCCTTGTCTGAATATAAATACACGAAGTAAAGAGGGAGAGAGCTGATTCATTTCCATCCAATCTGTCTGTCTGTCTATCTATCTATCTATCTATCTATCTATCTATCTATCTCAGCTATCTATCTATCTATCTACTATCTGTTGTCCTGTCTGTCTGTCTGTCTGTCTGTCTGTCTATCTATCTATCTATCTATCTATCTATCTATCTATCTATCTATTATCCCGTCCGTCCGTCCGTCCGTCCGTCCGTCCGTCCGTCTGTCTGTCATCAGATTTGAGATTTTCATAATAACTTGTTTTATTAATAATAAAATACATAAAAGTAATTATTTTTTTAAAATTTCATTTTAACCCAGAAATTAACCTGGAAGTTTTAATGAAATGAATAAGAAAATAATAAAGAATTCTACACTACTGTACTTCTTTGTTGATAATCAAATAACATTTGTGACACTGACATTTGTGAACTGTGTATTCTATTCATTACTGTAAATGTTATTTTTGGTCATTCTTGCAAACGAAAATATGAAATTCCATTCCTCTAAAGTGCACAAAAGGAAGTGAGAAAAATGATGTCCTTGCTGAAATTAGGGAAGTCCATTATTGTAAAGGGTCATGAGGTGCGGGTCACGTGGTCAGTGTCTTGATGGTAATGTCTCTCGGAGTTTGAAAACACCTTGTGCTTGATCTTGGTTTGATCTTGGAGAAGCACAATACTGCCTTTTTGCAATACTACCTTCACATGCCCTTCAATACACACAGACCAAACTACCATAACAAACATAATCAAACACATTTATTGAAGGTAAACAAGCTTAACATATGAAGCTTTTACAGTTACTGAGTTTGCAGCATGTATGTTTGATTTGTGTATTATCGAATGGCTTCTAGTAACTAGTGTTTAAGATACTCGCCAGCTTACAAATCATATACAGTGACTTAAATGTAATATCATACATATTTATGAGTTTCTTAATTACTTTGCACTCATAAGTTTGGCCTCCTGCGATGTCATAACTCACCCTGCCCTCGTTGATGCATACTCATACGCTGTGACTGAACGGTTTTGGCTTGCGTTCATCTATCTGTTGGATCATAAATATAGCACCATCAGAGCTCCTTGGTTACACATCCATTGGCATTAATGATAAATCACCTGAGTGGTTGGAAATCAGATACCTGTGAAACATCCTAGAGCAGAGAAACTCTTATCTAAACTCTTAACCATGATTGAAGAGGTACTTAGTTTGTGAGCTGAAAGGATATATCATTTTCCTCTTTACAACACAGAACAGACGTGATGTATATGTAAAATTTAAACACAGCTTCATCCTTTGTCAATGGCGTGTATGTTCGGCAATATTGCTTTGCCTTAAAAAGCAGGACACAAGCAACTGGATTTTCTGTTGAAGTCTCGACCAAAAGTGAGTTTTACAGATACTGATAACAAATATGGGGAAGCAGCCTGAGAAATAATGAATTGGCAGATAGTTTTTAAATACAATAACATGAATAAAACAGGATACAAATATTTTAGAAATATATACTGTAGTTTGAATTATCATATAATTTATTGTTTACATTTATTTAATACTTAACAAGAAAATGCATGTATTCTACAGTAAATTAATGTTTAAAAGATGTTCTTTCTGCTTGTTTCTTTCTTTCTATAAAGTGAAAGTCAGTGAGATTTAGTGTTGTTTTAGTTCTTTGATTCTTTATAATATATTCATTCTATGTTCCACAGACGAAGGGAACTATAACAATTTGAAACAGCATGAGTACACAATAAAAGGATTTTATTTTTTGGGAAAACTATCGCTTTAAATACTGTTATTTAGTTCATATTTTTGCGTTATTTATGTGTGTTACCCTTATGATGTTTTGTATGACCCTGTACATTATCTATATATGATATTGGTCATGGTTTATGAATGGGCAACTTATGACAAATTATTTTACTCTTTGTGTTATTATGGTAGTTATCAGCACATTTTAAGCAGATATTAGTTCATGCAGATTCAAGCATTGAATCAAACGATGGAACCGCTTGAACATCTCCTGAAGTTATAACCTTGATAAGAAACTCCTTGTCAGACGGCTTTCTCATCCAGCGGTGATTTTCTGTCAGGCTACTACTGGAAACACAACCACCATATTTACAATTGCTCTGTTTTTTGTAAGATATTTATGCTCACCCCATTAGTGGACACCTGATACCAGACTCACCCGTGGACCTGAAGCCCAGATCAGATGCAGGAAACAAGAGCAGACTGAATTCAACAGTGATCTGTATGACCCCTCTGCTCAAATACAGCATTGCATTAAAAGAGCGAGCTGCTCTCTCCCTCTGTTAAAGCCCACTATGGCTTTGTAAGTGATACAGTGGCTTTTGTCTGCCTTACACAAGGCTTTCAGAGAGATTGATGAAGTAGAGAGGAAAGAAGCAGAGCTCTCTCTCTCGTTCTCCATCTTTTGTTCTTGGTGGCTTGGGAAGAGACACCTCAAGACATTAGTAACACCGAGCTGCAGGATATAGTCTTTGTGTATGCATGATTAAAAGTGAAATTGTGTGACTGTATGCATTTGATGGCTTGCATTATAGTGTTCGAGGGCGGCAGTCATAGAGATCAGTTAGAGATGGAGACTTAAATCTTGCAATCTTGGTTTTGAGATCTGTTCAGAACACTAAATTGGTTAGCGCCAATAGCCTCGTGGTTAGTGCGTCGACACATAGTGCAACTGTGCTCACGGTGACCCGAGTTCGATTCCCATCTCGAGGTCCTTTGCCGATCCCGCTCCCCTCTCTCTTCCCAGTGCTTTCCTGTCATCTCTCTAGGGAAGTCCTCAATAAAAAAAAACATAAAAAAATTAATTAGAAAAAAGAACACTAAATTGAGGCCTTGGTCTGGGTCTCTAAGCAGAGACTCTTAGTCTGGATGTGGGGCTTAACCTGTGGTCTCGACAAGAATGTAGTCCATTTACATAATGCTAAAGGTGATAATGACATTGTTGAACAATATCACTTAATTTACTTGAATAATTAACTGCATTTGAAGAATATGGTTTCTACGATTAACTAATTGTGAAAAGTGTAGATTTCATCATTCCATTTAAAACTTTATTTTATGTCATAATTTAAATATTGTGTTTTTTTGCAGCAGTAAGCATTGTAACCAATCACATGCATGTTTGCTGAGCATGTAAATGCAGTGGCCACTTAGATTTAATTTAATTTAATTTAATTTATCCACAATCAATAATAATGATTGTGTAGTTTTATCCATAAATGCATGTTTCAGCATTGCATAAAAGAGAATGCTAAATGGAATCCAACCAAGTTTCATTTTTGTCAGTAATGGCACATATGCACTCAAACAGTCAATTGAAACTGTGTTAACTGAGTGAAGGATTGTGTTGTAATGGGGGCGTTCTAATATTATCACGATGCTCACTTTCTGTGTATAATTTATTCAAGAGTAGAATTTATTCAGATTTGACAACACTTTTTTTTTTTCATGTCTGGCTAAAGGTGCCAATGAGAAATTGACTGTTTTGTCTTGTTTTACTGATTATAGCACTAGCATGAATTACATTTAGGTGCCTTAGATTGTAGCGCTATATAAAGAGAAAGGCATGCAAAATTACATAAAAAAAGGTATTTTACTGTAAATTATATTAATTGAAAATGAACAAGCACAGAAAATTTGTAATATATATATTACACACACACACACACACACACACACACACACACACACTAGACACTCTATATATGATTTTTGCCACAATCATGCTGTTTCAGTAAAATGAACATCCTGCTTCTTGAAAAAGCAAGTCTTGGAACCAGGTTTTGGTCTAGATCTTGGTTTTGAGAGATCTGATTTTGGATTGGGTCCAGATCTGTATCTTAACTCCAACTCTGATATATATAGACTGCTTTTAAGCTCATATCATTGTGATTTCTCTTTACATTTCGTCTATGTTTGTTCATAAATATGAACGCTGTTGTCTGTCACATGATGAGTGTATAGGCATGAGTTATTTATGCTTGTGCTTTTGCAAACAGCATGAGCTGGTGTGCTGTGATGAATGTGTTTGCATATGAATTGACGTGCGTGTGACATTCTGTATGTGTGTCTGTTGTTATTCTTTAACGCGTGAGAATGTCTCCCTGAGCGTCCTGTTTGGCATTCGGTGCGTCTGAGAGCTCGTTGATCACAGAGAGAAGTGTGTGTGCGTCTGTTCGGCGGGTAAACTCAGCCCAAACTCACAGTGAGCTGCAGACATACCCGCTTCTGTTTCTCCCTCTGCGCCAATTTTCACACACGCCGAGAAATGTCTTGCGATTAATGCTTTCCGCTAACATCAGCACAGAGCACTAGACACTGTCTCCCTAAACACCACATTACTCACCCTGCTATGGTAAATCTCAGCAAAACACACCCCAGTATCATTCACTGACTGTGTATGTCTGTGCTGGCCGATTTCTAAGCCGCTTTGCTGTTGTTTGTCTCAAAATGGCATACGACTTCTGCAGTACGCAGTATGTATACTGCGCACAGTATGTAAATATGTTTCTGTAGGCTGTTGAATACCCGGGTGACCTGCTGTATTTGGCAAAACTTGCAGTGTGCAAGCAGAGCGCACAGCGTGAGATGCTGTATCCCACAATGCAATGCGCTCCACTTGACCTTCTATTTCCAGTGTGACAAATGAACCCGAGGCAATATTAACTGAGATATTTAACCTCCGTCTTGACTCATCATTTTAAATCGGGGGTAGACTGGGGTTGGTTCCCAGAACTTGGGGGGGTGGGTGAGGTTGTGGGGGGGTGCATGTCGGTTACACAAAATAGGATTAAAATGCGAAATAAACATTTTTTACTGAGATTAATATGACTGGATTCCACTCACATATAATAGCTATGTATCATATTACTGTTTGAAATGTTTATTTGTACTATACTTTCACTTACTTTTTTGAAACAATTAGGTCAGTAAAACTTTCATATTAAAAGAAATGAATACTTTTATATAGCAAGGATGCATTTCATTGATTAAAAGTAACAGTAAAGGCATTTATAATGTTATTTTAAATCAATTACTGTACTGTCTTTGAACTCTCTATTCATCAAAGCATTCTGACCAAAAGTATGACGGTTTCCACATATGGTATCACTCAACTGATATTAATCAGAATATATGTAATAAGGATCATGTCGACACAGAAAAATTATTTGTCAATTGTAATAATGTTTCACAATATTATGGGTTTACTGTTTTTTTCATCAAATAAATGCAGCTTGGGTCTTTTTAAAGCACAAAAAATGTTACCAATTCCAAACTTTTGAACTGTATAGAGTTTTAGTAATATTAATAATGCACAATCAACATTTCAAATAGTACTATTCTGCAACATAATGAGGTCATGAAGTAAATTGTAGAGGCCAGTAATCATCAAAAAAAGTAAAAGCTTTTTTTTGGTCACATTTTAGTTTGGGGACCAATTCTCACTGTTAACTGACTATTAACTATGACCTCAAACACTTGATTTGCTACTTATAAATAGTTAGTAAGGTAGTTGTTAAGTTTAGTATGGCACAGGATTAAAGGAACTAAATACTGTCATGAAGAATAAGGCATTAAGATGTGTTTTTAAGAACTAACAAACAGCCAATATGCTTGTAATATGCATGCTAATAAGCAACTAGTTAATAGTGAGAAATGGTCCCTAAACTAAAGTGTTAGCCTACCTTATTTATTGTAAACTTGGAAAAAGCCTTTGGAAAAATGGTCCAGTCTGAGTTATAAGGTGATCTGGTTCTTCCATGCAAACAGAACATTTTCATGCTGTGCACAACATGCATACTGTATACTACAGATATCATGTGATTAAATATGAGTATGTAGTACGAGCATAGCCACTGAGAGTGAATTTCCGGGTTGTCTAAAAGCACCTTGAGACTTTTAACTGCTCTGTGATATACTGCTAAGTGATTTCTATCTCGTCTCAATCAGTACGATCCATAAACTCCTCCAGCGTGTTGTGCTGATGTAATATCCTGTGCCCCTGAGAGCCGGACTCCCTGGGAGAGATGGATGGAGCTCTTCACGTATGTGGCTGTGAACAGTCTGCTCGGCAGCATGCTTATATCACGGCTCTGCAGACTCCCCACCTCTCAATCACCTTCACACTGTCTGGAACTCTGGATGACGAACCCAAGGCCCTTCTCTCCTCTCTTTCACTCATATTTCTTTTCTCTGTCATTCTTCCTCTCTCCCTGTAGCCTTCAGTTTTCCTCTCCACATGCTCCCAAATCCCCTCAGCCTCTCGTCTCTGGTCTCCCCGGTAGTCTGGGTGGGTTCGGTAGCAATCCCTCTTTGCCTGCGTGCTGATAAGGCTTCACTGAGAGCTTTCAGATGTCACTGATTATGTCTCGTCGCTTTGTGCTGTTTTCTGGAGATCTCTCTCATAGCATCCAGCACGGATGAATGAACACCTTTTATAGCTATAATAAGGCTCTTGAAAAGCACCCTTGTTGTTTTAAAAGGCCATCATGGTTTTCATCTAGAGGGGAAGCTTTAATTCTATCTTCCTTTTTTCTCACTGTTTATCATCTTTCAGGGATTAGGATTGTGTGTGCATCTGTGAGGAAATGATTCTGTGGATTATTGCGTATTTTCTTTTCATTTTTTTGTCAGTGAACTCTTTGCATCAGTAAAATTTTAAGAGTGTCAATGAATAGGTTTGGTGCCTCAGTTCAGGGGTGTCTAAATGTGTTCCTGGAGGGCCCCTTTCCTGCAGAGTTCAGCTTCAGCCTGCTCCAGCACACCTGCTTGATGTTCCTAGTAAGCACTGAAAAACTTGATTAGCTGCTTCTGGTTAGAATTGCTCTATCCATTTAAAAAGTTCACACTAAGAGCTTAGTATCTAACTTAGTCTATACTTAAGTCTGGCACACTGTAGCACTTGGAGCCAATCAGAAACACAACTTGTTGTTAAATATAACAAATAGTTGTAACACCCCCTCACCTAAACAAAGTGCCAATTACGAGGGTCTATGGACCCTTCCTCCCCCCCACCGAAATGCACCTAACACCTCAGAAAAGCAGAACAGGCCTCTGGTCACCATGACAACTAATCACGATATCACTGGTTTTATTACGCCTCCAGAAATGTGAGTAGGATAACCCATTCTGTCTCCCCAGGACAAACGCACCGTAGAAATAGACTTTTCTACTAATTAATTAATTAATAGGAAAACCTTCCTTTGAATGAACACACATATACTTCAGGCCATTGTGTATATTATTGCTGTGTTGTATTTAATCTGTTGTATTATAGACTATTTTTATTCTTGCTTACGATAAACCACTCATTCATATTAGTAACTTTACCTTGTTTAGTATCTATGAATTTGTCTTCTTATGATCGAAACAAGCGTGTACATTATAGTTTGATACCTATGCAACATATTGATGTTTTAAGAATTTTTACTAATTTGTGCCTCGACACCCAAGCGAATTACATAGGCAAAATACCATGCTTAGAGACAAAGAGTCATTAAACTCCCCAGTATTTCCAACCTCCCGTTTGGGATTTCAGCCTTCCTCATTGGACGCACCCATCTTGAGAGGCGTGAATCTCTGCAGGCTTTAAAAGCCACACTCCATGTGACCCGCCCCAGACGGTGGTTCGGTCAGAAGCTAAGAAAATGTGAGAAAACGCTTCAGGATATCCTCAAAGGCATGTGCCAGGCATTTCTCTTCGTGCCTAGTCTTTCCAATCATCAAGATCCTCTGACTCAAAGCTGGTTCTTTTCATCAACGAATTTCAGCAAGATCTTGGACCTTAAAGATTTGTCATGCAGGATCTCTTTCAGACCGCCGATACTAGCAAGTATCAAACTTAGTCTTATTAATTGATGCATTAATTATCAGTTACACCTTTTTACAAGGTTTTTTTGAACTAAGAATCTGACGTTTTCCCCTCAGGTTTTGGATCTGTTGAATATACACGCAAAGTGTTCCATAAAATCCATTCTATATGCCTCTTTCTATGCTGAGTTAAAATTTAAAAACAGTTACCCTTTCCTATACCACTTCATGGGGGTGGGGGTTGTGGGTTGGGGGGTTGTGGGGTGGGGGGGTGTTGGGTTAGGTTGGTGGTGGGTGGGGGGTGGTAGTTAGAGCGCATTTATTGTGTTTTATGTAGTATGTTAGACTATTTAAGTGTTTAGGTATTAATAAAACTGGTATTCACACTGACAATGTTCATTGTTTGCTCATAACCGGGTCACTAATCATACAGGATTTAACGTTACAAGCTTATAGAATTGTACGTAAGAAAGTTATATGTCCCTTAACCAGAAATAATCGTTCTTAAATGACACGACAGTTGACCCTGCGAGAAGGTCAGCTAAAATTATCTACAGGCGGATCTACAAAATATGACTATTCATTATACCTAGTCTTATGGTTACTAATTCATATTTCCTGTCGTTGAGCTAATTCCTACAGTGCACCTATAGTTCTTAAGGCAGAACTTAGCTATGAGATCATAAGCCGATGTTATGTGTAGTTGCCTAATATGAAGTTTACTGTCATTGAGCCTTCAAATTGCCTTCAAATTTGTAAACAAATAGCTTTGAGTGTTAATTTGTCTTGCTAGGGCTAATGTTTCAAATTACACCTACCTTTCAAAGTGGGGTCTGTCAGTTATTTTTTTTAAATGTTTTGAAAGTTTCTTTTGCTCACCAGGGCTGCATTTATTTGATTGGAAATACAATAATATTTTGAAATATTATTACAAATCAAAATAACAGTTTTCTATTTTAATACATTTTAAAAGGTATTTATTCCTTTGATGCAAAGCTGAATTTTCATCAGCCGTTACTCTAGTCTTCAGTGTCACCTGATCCTTCAAAAATCATTCAGATATGCCTAAATGTAATGCTCTAAAAGAATACCGTTTCTTCTTATTATTCGTGGTTAACAGTAATATTTTGGTGTAAACCATGGATCATTTTTTTTGCGATCAGGATTTCTTTGATGAATAGAAAGATTCAAAGATAGTGTATTTAGCATATTGTATTTTTTATTCACATAACTGTAAGCTTTCAACTTCTCATTAAGTATGATGGCCTAGATACCATAAAATTATTATATTTAAATTATAAATTACAGTATACAATAGTATCTGTAGAGAATTTAATAATGTATATTCTGAGCGCATCTAAGATAAGTCGGGTGCAGTTCAAAAGATACACACTTAAACTGGAACTGTTAGACATTTACCTTTATTTTAATTGGGCATTATGGACAGACAGTTTAGACAGGGGATTTCAGTAACTTGAGGAGCCACTAGGACAAAATGGGAAAGAAAGGATCTGCAAAAATCACTGTTTTATCATATTACAGTTCTCTTTCTCTTCTTCTTACACTGGTCAAGTTGATCGTGGAAAGAAAATGTCACAATTACCATTGTAAATGTCTAAAGGATTGAACGCTCGCTAGTCACACAAACCAAGCAATATCCATTGATATAATCCAAGGTCTGCCATTTTGGTCTCCCCTCTCTTATTTTCTGTTCTGTGGCTTTTGCAAACATTTCATTTATACTTAGGACTATTTTTCAACTAAACTTAATGGTGCAAAAAAAGTTGCCGCTGGAGCATTGAGCCCTTTCAAAAGTCCATTTTAAGAAAACGCATCTAAACGCTGGCATATTAATACTTATCGTATATATTAGTGTACATATGTAGAACCTAAATGGTACATATTAGTACCTTTTGAAAGGGTACAGCCCCAGCGTGACACAGTCTTTTGTTATACGCATTTTTATAATAAGAATTAGTGGACAGCCCTATAGACTCTTCCATTCATCTCTTTGTTTCTCTTATATTTCAGAGGCTTTTGACATGGTCCTCCGCCTGGGTCGTAATTCCACTCTGACGCTGTTACGAGAGGAGTTTCCCGGTTTGGGGGCCGGAGCCAGCGGAGCCGTCACACAGTTATTCCTAGAAATGTCCCTCTACATTCTGGGCTCGGATGCTAACGTAAACGACATGGTCTCTACCTTCTTCTCCCGCCTTTTTCCTTTCGCCTACCGACGTCTGCTTGGAAACGGGGCAGTGACGGGCATCTCGGAAGAATGCCTCCGTGGGGCCTGGAGGGGAACCTCTGCGTTCGGGTCGTTTCCCAAGATGATGATGACCCGGCTGTCTCGCTCGCTCCTGGCCACTCGGGTCTTCCTGCAAGCGCTGAACCTGGGCATCGAAGTGGTCAACACCACCCAGCACCTGCGTGTGGGCAGGGACTGCGGCCGCTCGCTGCTGAAGCTCTGGTACTGCCCGCACTGTCAAGGCCTGCTGGAGGCCCGGCCGTGCCGCCCACTGTGTGTCAGCACCATGGGGGCGTGTCTGGGGGGAGCGGCAGAGGTGCAGCCTCACTGGAGGGCGTACGTGGAGGAACTGGGGTCACTCGCCGCTGCCATGAAGGGGGATCAGGACATCGAGGCCGTGGTGCTCAGACTGCACGTCATCATCAGACAGGCTTTCAAACAAGCCGTGGCGGCCAAAAGCAAAGTCAGTGCACAGGTGAGTGACACTTGGTCTCAGAAACGGGGTGAGAATTTGAGCGCTGTAGGCGATTCCAGCCATTTTGCCAACTTCAGCCGTTTTGCTAACACCCTCATTCCAAAACCTCAACCTCCAAAGGCATGTCAGCAAACCCAGTGTCAGCGGACCAGAACGAGTGAAATGATTCACAGGGAAAGAGTGTTACTGATTGGCTAGTTTTCTGATTGGCTGTTAACAGAGCCTAGGGCTATAAAAATCAAAAAAGCTATCAAGATTTTTCAGGACACCTCTTTCAGTATAGTTATATATAGTTATACATTTACATGCCTAAATATAGTCAAGCTCTTCATCTGTCTGTCTAACATCACATTCTATTTAAAGATTCAGATTCCTTTATGATTTTAGTACTTTTAAGGAATAAATATTTGAAAATTGTAAGATTTTAAATAAATACATTTAGAACAATTATCGTTATAGGAGTTTACACAGACTTTTTAATGACTTTTCAGTCTTTTTAGAGGCAGTTTAAATGCAATCCTATAATTGGCCTTTAATTGACTATGTATTACTAACTAAACAAAATGTGGTAACATTTTTCATTTATTCATATTTCTAAAAAATAAAAAAAAACACTGACAAAATACATAATATGTATCTTTATTATTAATTATTTAATTACTAAATAAATAATTATTAAAATGATCAATAATTATTCTTTTTTTTAGTTGTGGTACTCCAAAAAAATTGGTTGGTGATCTTAGAATACATGCATTGTTATTTTTAAAAACTGCTTTCTTTCAAAAACAACAGAGCCCAGTAAGGGTAATGGGAAAATTTACATGGAGTGAAGATTATTTTCAATTTTTTTGAATTTAATCGTAAAAATGTTTCCACAAAAAACTTTTTGCTCACAGAAGTTTAGTGTTTTTGCAGGCAAGTGCAAAACTGGTGATGAAGTTGAAAAAAATAACTGTATTTTAATGCTTTTGTGAGAAAATGCAAAGTTTATTTCCCCAAACATTTGTTGCAACTTAATCTGCCTTGTATAAAGTGGTATATAAATAAAGATAACTTGACTTGACTTGATGGAAAGTTTCTGGGGGAAGGCAATACTTTGGCAATACAGTGCAAATATTTTGAGAGCATTGAGATATAATGTAATTTCACCAATCTCATATTTTCTCCATCACATTGTCTTAATAGGGACTTTGTAAAAACATTTCAGTAACCACAAAAGTTGCAATATTACAAATGAATCAGAGAAGGTTCGTCACAGGATAGGTGTTTATTTGTGGAAGAGTGTTCAATTCTCCCCTCATTTTCCTTCTGTAACCATTTCAGATGTTCATCTTGCATAAGATCACTCTAAAACATTTTTACCCAAACATTTACTCAGGAACCGATGAACCTTTCTCACTGATGGCCCTTTTGCAGGGGCAGTAGGAGTTTAAAGAGCAATAACACTCTCCAGTTTCTAGCGAACGTTAGCGAGATCAGGAGGGCAAGTGCTTATGAAATATTGAACGTGAGCAATGGTGGAGCTTGTACTGCTTTTGCATGACGGGGACGACATGTTGAACTTTCCACTTTAACACTGAGTTTCCCATCAGCGCGAGACACTTATACACACGCTTACCGCACCGCAATGTACTCACATTATTCATCAAAGCTCTATCTCCACTCATCCCCTCCTCCACAGTGTGTAAAATACTCCACCTTAAGTTTATGCCGGTACGGCGTGGGTGTGTGTGAGTGAGTGGGTGTTTATAACTGTGGCTGTGTTTGGTTCACACAGTATTTGTGGAGATCAGAGAGGCCTTTGATAAGAGGAATACCAACATGTTATTTATTCCTAAAGGGGTAATCGAGCTGCTTGGTGGGGTTCCTGTGAAGTTTTAACAGCAGGGTCCTGGAGAAACTATTACCTCTTATACTTTTGGCCATGTAACCTCACATTAAAGCACTACAGTGTGATGCACATGTAAAAATAACCTCACTACACACTGCCATAAGCTGTTAATATATGCAATCACACAGAATGATAATATTTCCACATTTAAATGTCCACATCTCTCCTGTCTCTGTCTATATATGTGCTCTAGAAACGGTCAGTAAATCCGTGCTCTGGATATCTGGGAGAGATGCGATATTAAAGTCTGTGTTTACTCAGTACAGGTGTTTGTATGTTCAGCCATACCTCCATATATATGGTAATGCATCCTTCAGTGTAAAGTGCCGTTGACACTGATGCTTGGGAAACTGGTTCTGTACTTTATTGCTTAATAACGGGACAGCGCGTGTGACGAAGAGAGAGTTTCTCAAGTTTGAGTTTAGCACTAGTTGGGCATCCATGTATTATATTCATCACATAAACAATAGTTCTCCACCAAAAAAAACCTGCACTTACTTGTTATTGGTTAGATGTATTATTTAGCAAGAAGACACGCACAAATATGAAGCTTTACACATGACATTCAGGAATAAAACAAGATTTTGTGGCAAAGATTTAGCTAAATTAACATGAGGGAACAAATTAGTACACAGTGGCCTCAATTCACCTAAAATGAAGGAGTAAATTAATCATATCTGGACCACAATTGAACTAAAATTTATTAAAGTAAATTAATAAAATGCGGCCACAGATGAAGTTGCAGGAATCAATTCTTAATTCATAGCCACAATATCTTTTTTTCTGCATGTCATGCATGAACTATCCCACATTTACCAAATAAATTCCTAGACGTGCATCAAAAAGTCACTTTGCGTTGACTTTTTTCATAAAATAAATTCACACTCAGGATGGAAACATGCTGTTGAGGAAGATACTTAGAAATGTAGCTAATATTTACTTATAATTTAAAATACGTAACAGTGAATTTATTTATTTATTATTTAACAGCTAAACTGAAACTATGAAAGGATGCAGTTTTTAATGCATTAAATAGACAATATCTTTAGATGATATTTATTTTTTTACAGTCAGAGTAGTATTTATTTGGCATAAAAAGAATGTGGATTGGGTGACTGCATTGAACATGAATTGGTAAAGTGGTAAACATAGTAGTAAATCTAGAAACACCTGAATCTATTTAGCACAAAAATACAGCAGAATTTAACTGCTCTAAGTATTTTGCTACACTTTAGTCAAGTCAAGTCAAGTCAAGTCTGATTTATTGTCAATTCTTCCACATGTACAGCACATACACACAGAGAATTGAAATTGCGTTACTCTCAGACCCTTGGTGCATACAGATAACATAAAAAACAGATTAAATACAAAATACAAAATACAAAATACAACTATACAGATATACAAATAAGGTAAATGTAAAATATATATATATATAAAGCACAAGGCATGTGCTTAGTTTGCTACATTTTAGTGAATTATTTTGAACAGATTAATTTATGTAATACACCTGACTTCCCAACACTACTGTACTGAGAATATTTTTTTGAATTCCTGAGTTTGTATGAAACAGGTCAGTGACAGTATTTGATTACTGTAGGCATTCTGTGTAACAAAAAGCAGCATTTACAATGTTATAAAAATAAAAAATGTTAACGTTACGCTTCTACAGCTGAAGTACCGACACTAGTGAAAATTTAGTTAAGTTTGTGGCATTGATGCTTTTATATATATATACTCTCCAACACTGATGGTTAGAGCACATGTGTAGGTGTGTGACCTTTCCACACAGTTTTTGAATTCTGAAAGCTAAAGCTTCACAAATATAGTAAAGTCCTTGGTTGGGTTCAACAACTATAGAGCTTAGCTCTGAAACTTTGTGACATCCATGCCAGTCTTCACTCTGGTGTGTGATTATCTGTGTTTAAGCTCTTTCTGTTTGCATTTTCTTTTCAAGGGAACAGTGCTGAAGAAAAGGGGTTTTGCGCTCTTATTTCTCCCTTCTCTGTGATCAACAGCTGTCGACCCAGATACAAAGGACATGTCACAGGGAGAATGGCCAATTAGGCTGAAGATGGTGTTTGTGCATGTGTGTTTGTCTGTCAGTTGGCTGTAAAGTGCCGTCTGCAGGCCTGATCCGAGCCGAGTGACTATGATTTTCCTCCCTAGACATAACCTGTGTTCTAGGATGGTCTGTGCAGGAATGAATTCAAGGAAGACTGACATTTTAAATGTGTCAGAATGCCACTGCTAAGCCAAAGGTGCATGGGTGTAGATTTGAGGATTGACGATAGAGACATGTCTCTGCTAAAGTTAAAAGACCATTGAATAACCCCTAGGAATATTTCTAGCAATCGCAGCTGTCAGAATGTAAAGTTGCAGGAAAATGTATATGTACCCTTCAGATACATTTATAATTTATCATAGACTTCTGAATAAAATTTTATCTGACCTTAAATCACAACAAACAGGGTCTGTCTAAACAAATATCAACTGGTGCATTTTCATTTTTTTGAACACGCAGTGTAAACATTCACATTTTGTTCCTGCAACTATAATATACAGCAGGTATTAAAAGTAATACAATTATATTTTTATATTATATTTTAAAAATGAAAGTTTCATTTGTTCGCACTAATGCATTAACTAACAAAAGGCAATATACATTTTTACAGCATTTTTAACCTTTGATGCTGTTAGTTAATAAAAATGTTAACAGTGCATTAACTATTGTTTAAAAATGTATTAGTTACGTTGAGATTAACAAAATAATAAGATTAAAATCTGTAGAAATATTGTTAATTGTCAGTTCATGTTAACAAATGAAGTTAACAAATAAGAAACCTTATTGTAATGTGTTAGCAGTTATTTATTTTATTTATGCATAAAGTATTTGATTGGACATTTTATTTTCCGTGAACAAATATAAATATTAAATATAGTTAGAAAAATGTATAATTATTATTCATTAGTTTGAAATAAAAATAGCTGCCTCAAGACTATTTATTTCATATTTATTTACAATAAACAAATAAATCAATGACTTTTCCAAAATAAGAACAACTGATTAGGAGCCCAAGTTATTTCACTGTATAGTTTGATTAAAACTAAACCTACATCTTTTCAGTGGTGTCTGTTCTGGTGGCTGTTAACCATTTTTCATCCTGTTGGCTTTAGCACCTTCAGAAGTTTCCAGAATGATTCTCGTTCTTACCTGAATCTAATTCTGCTGTAAAACAATGATATTACATCTCAGTGTGAAGAGCCCTGTGGCCATGTTCTATCTAGCAGTGTGACATCTCACTCATCAAACCTCTCATTGAATGTGCTCTTTCTTTCTCTCATTTCTCCTTTTAAAGTGTGCCGCCTCTCTCTTTGCTCTGGAAAAGAATGCATGATTTATGAAGCACTATTTTTACCAGTTACTGAGCAGAAGCGAGGGAGCAATGGCGACAAAAGAGAGAGAGAGAGGAAGAAAGAACAAGATTGAAAAGCATACTTTAAGGGTGCATGAAAGTGACGGAGTGAGCAGAAATATGGTTTCCGGAAGCCGATGTGTGCCCGAGGGACTGGAGGGACCTCTTCCTCCTCTGACCTCGCAGCTGTAAACGAGGAGGTGCAGGCAGATTCTGCTGTAGTTACTTCTCACCTGACACCGAGGACGTGTGCTGTTTCACACTGACTCATAGCACCTCCAAACTCTCAGACTGAACACCTGGGGGAACATCTCTCTTTTCATGAGTGAGCGACTGCGACAGCTCCCAATAGATCTGACATCAACTAGACATCTAAACTTATCAAAAACCTACACTATACTGTTTAAATGTTTAGGGCTGGAAAGATTTCTTAGACAAATCTCATGCTCAATTTATTTGATTAAAAATACAGTAAAAACATAAATATTGTGAAATCTTATTACAATTTAAACGAAGCTCTTTTCTATTATTTACATATTTTGTGGTAAGGTATTGTTTAAGATGTCATCATTACTTTGTGTGTTCACAGTTTCAGCCTGCTACCTTAAGACTCAATCTAAAATGCCGATTTGGTGTTTGAGAAACATTAATGTTGAAAACAGTTGTGCTTCATATTTTTGTGAAAACCGTGATACATTTTTCTAGAATTCTTTGATGAATAGTCATTTTAAAATAACAGCATTTATTTGAAATACATAAAAAAATCTTTTGTAGCATTATAGGAACGGGCTTTAGCTGTCACTTCTGTCAATTTTAATGTGTCCTTGCTGAATAAAACTATCATTTTCTTAAAATAAATAAATAAACTCTTACTGACCGTATACCTTGTATAAAATGGTATATTAAAAAATTTCTGCACGGGTAAAAATGATGGCAGCAGCTCGGGTCAGGTATAAAAGCACATTATGAGAATGAATCTGTTGTGAAAAGTCAATCTAGAAGGGTCTTTGTTTTGCTTGATTATTATTAACAATGTTATAAAACAAATAGTTTGTTACATTAAAGAAACAGTTCACCCAAAAAAGACATTCTGATGTTGTTGGCCAGAAACCGTTATATAATTCTGTCTTCTAAAAATCCAAATAAATAGGTATTTTTGAGAAATGGGTTAAGTAACCACAAACAGTTTCTGGTCCCTATTGACCTCCATAGTATTTTTTTATTCTCCATACAATGGAAGTCAATGGGGACCAGCAACTAGTTGGTACTACAATACTTCAAAGATCTTTATGTTCAACCGAAGAAATAAACACACATGTTTGGAAGAACTTGAGGGTGAGTAAATAATGACAGAAACTGCCACTTTAAGTATTATTCTTCCACCGTGGACATTGTTTTTACACAAAACCGCTAATGAAAGTACGACTCACATATACCCCACTGTTACTGACATAATCTACGTGACAACACTGTTGCTATAATTTTATTTTTTATTTTTTTTATTTTATTAGTCAAGATTCAAAGCTCTGGCATTTAAAGTATATTCTCTAAGCCACTCTGAATCGTGAAAGACAGGTCCAGGAAATCGCTGTATTCTTACTTAATTTCAATCTGACATGGCTCTTTCTACGCTTTCAAAATGCAGCTTACACATTACTGTACATCAAATGCTCTGTCAAAGCGATTTCTGTTTTATTGACACCCAAAGCTAAACTTTTATCCCTAGCTAAATCTCCGCTTATGGATCTTACTCCTGACATCTGATGAGATAAGCTGTATTCATTGTAAAATAGCCCATACAAACACACACACACACATACAGTGGTGCAAAAAAGTATTTAGTCAGCCACCAATTTTGCAAGTTCTCCCACTAAAAAAGATGAGAGAGGCCTGTAAATCTTTCACACTGGTCTAACCGCAACTTTTCAAGCGCTAGTGACCACAAATTGAAGAAAATCAAATATAGAAAATCACATTGTATGGCTTTTAAAGAATTAATTGGTAAATTCCTATGTAAAATAAGTATTTGGTCACCTACACACAAGCAAGATTTCTGGCTCTCACAGAACTGTAACTTCTTCTTTAAGAGGCTCCAATGTCCTCCACTGGTTACCTGTATTAAATGGCATCTGTTTGAACTCGTTATCAATATAAAAGACACCTGTCCACAACCTCAAACAGTCACACTCCAAACTCCACCATGGCCAAGACCAAAGAGATGTCAAAGGACATCAGAAACAAAATTGTAGACCTGCAGCAGGCTGTGAAGACTGAATCTGCAATAGGTAAGCAGCTTGGTGTGAAGAAATCAACTGTGGAAGCAATTATTAGAAAATGGAAGACATACAAGACCACTGATAATCTCCCTCGATCTGGGGCTCCACGCAAGATCTCACCCCGGGGGTCAAAATGATCACAAGAACTGTCAGCAAAAATCCCAGAACCACACGGGGAACCTGAAATGACCGTGCGAAGCTGGGACCAAATTACAAAGGCTAACCTCATACACGAAGCCTGGGGAATTGCAACATCTGCATTCCAAATCACACAGGTCCTTGATTGGGGGTGCTGGAAATCTTTCCTGCAATGCTTTGACACTGTCACTCATCAGAATCCTCCTGTCCTGCCCTCTCTGAGTTCAATAGGCATCACAGGATTCCACTATTCGCAGATGGTTTGAATCCTATCCTCACTGGTAATTCTTATCAGGGTGTCTTGGGAGGGAGTATCAAAGCACATCAACTTGGTCACTGTGGTTGTCCTCAGGATCCACGTTGCTGGACCCCTGGCCTCTGCTCCATATGATACACACATGCACTGGGTCCCATCATCCAGGCACTGGCGTTCTCCTAGCGAAACCATTGCTATGCTGTTGACACACAGCTCTATCATTAATTTCAACCAGACAATCCAATAGTGGCTGCATGGATCTCAGGCTGCCTGGCCAACATCTCGGCATGTATGAAGGAACATCACCTGCAGCTCAATCTGGCAAAGACTGAGCTTTTTGTCTTCCCTGCCACTCCAACTCTACTGTATGATTTTTCCATCCAGCTAGGTTATTCTACAATTACCCCATCAACTTCGGTCAGAAATTTTGGTGTAATCTTTGATGACCAGCTGACCTGCAAAGACCACATTGCAAAGACCGCTCGATCTTGCGGGTTTGCATTGCACAACATCAGAAAGTTCAGGCCCTTTCTAACGGAGCATGCTTCACAACTTCTTGTCCAGGCCCTTGTCAATTCTAGGCTGGACTACTGCAATCCTCTTCTGGCTGGACTTATATCATGTGCAATCAAACCTCTACAAATTGTTCAGAATGCAGCGGCCCGACTGGTCTTCAACAAGCCCAAAAGAACCCATGTTACACCTCTCTTCATCTCCTGGCACTGGCTACCGGTTGTGGCCCGAATCAAGTTCAAGACATTGATGCTTGCATATACAGTAGAACAGCCATAGGCTCAGCACCCGCCTACTTCCACTAACTACTACGAATTTACATCCCCTTCATAAGTCTGAGATCCGCTAGTGAGCGACTCCTCGTGGTACCATCACAGAGAGGCTCAAATTCACTTTCCAGAACATTCTCGTTCACCTCTCCTGGCTGCTGGAACGATCTTCCCACCCCTAACCGGAATGCTGAATCCCTGACAATTTTCAAGCGACATCTGAAAACGTATCATGCTCTTCTCTTTCGAAGCTACTTGACTTCATCATAATAAAAAAAATAAATCTCTTAATTTATTCCTTCTCTTTCTAGCTTGTACTTATTAGAACAATGTCTAAAAACTTGGTATTACAACCACTTCCTGTATCTGTTTGCCTCTTTAAAAAGAATCGCTTTATGTATCCCCCAATAGTAAGCCACTTTGGATAAAAGCGTCTGCAAAAATGACTAAATGTAAATGTAAAAAAATTTACACAACTGCGCCGCCAGGGGACTCAAATCCTGAACGAGTGGCCGAGACGCTCTTAGCAGTACAAATGTCCGGCCCGTCGCAGGTTGTGACTAGAGCAGCATTTGGATTATCCAGAAGAGGATTGGGAGAATGTCATTTGGTCAGATGAAACCAAAATAGAACTTATTTAAAAACTCAACTTGTCGTGTTTGGATGAGAAAGAATGCTGAGTTGCATCCAATAACACCATACCTACTGTGAAGCATGGGGTGGAAACATCATGCTTTGGGGCTGTTTTTCGGCAAAGGGACCAGGACGACTGATGTCCTTAGTAAAAAACCGAAAAATGATGGGTCCATGTATCGTAACTATTTTGTCGTGACAACCGTCCTAAATATCCATCGCAAGGCGTTGAAGATGAAACGTGGCTGGTCTTCAGCAGACAATGATCAACCAACACCACCAGCGGGGGCCGTGCAACGAAGGAGTGGCTTTCGTAAACTATTCAAGGTCCTGTGAAGCTTGGCCTCAGCGCAGTCTCCAATCTCAACCCCATAAAAAAATCTTTTGGGGGAGTTGGAAATGCCGTGTTGCCCACGACAGCCCCAAAAGCATTGAGCTAGTCTCTAGAGAGATCTCATGGGAATGCGCCAAATCACCAGCAACATGGGTGTGAAAACTTGTGAAGGCCATTACCGAAAACATTTGACCTCTGTCAGTGGCCAACAAGGGTATATACAAGTATTGAGATGAAATTTTGTTATTGACCAAATACTTATTTTCCAACATAATTTGCAAATAAATTCTTTAAAAATTGTACAATGTGATTTTCTGGATTTTTTCCGCTCATTTTGTCTCTCATAGTTGAGGTATACCTATATGACGGATTTCAAGTCCGTCTCTCATAGTATTTGAGGTGGGAGAACTGTGCCCAATGAGTGGCTGACTCAATAGCAATATTTCCCACGTAGATACACACCCACGCTGTTTGCTCTGCTGCCATCGCTGAAGTTTGGCAGCATTCGTAATCATCAAATTTAGTGCTAGTACTTTTGCAGCGCACTGAAAACTCATTTCGTGGCTAATCGTCTTTTGATATATTAGTGAATTAAAACAGTAAGTCCTAGTTACTCTAACCAATTTTTCTTTTGCTCAAATGCCCCCATGGTCCAATCACAATAATTACAGCTGCATGCTTCTTCAGTAAAACGCAGTATTATTAATTGATATGAATTGAGTCCCCTGTTTGATTTGTGTTTTTTTTTTTTTTATCATTATCATTTAATTTGACAATGAAAGTATTTGATTGCCGAATAGTAGTTGTTGTCAGGCATATAAGTTCTTGATTTTTTCACCCGTTGGTGGATTGATAGGCAATATTTTAATAATAAGTAACTGAAATTACTGTTTTTAATCCATTCCAATAGACGCCCCCGTTGGATGTTTTACTGATGCCCCCTAGTGGCCCCACGGGGCCACTGTTTTAGAACCGCTAACCCTCTTAACCAATTAAAATCACTGTGCATCAGTGTGGTCTATAGAATGGCTTATTGCTTAGATCTCATCAAAAATCCCGCATTGTCTTCTACTTGGGCACCATCGGTATTATTCAGTTAAGCCTTCACATATTATGGTGCATTGTTGTATTTTCAGCTAGGTGCTGATAAGTCCATTGTTTCAGCTTAGTATGTCATGTCGATGACAATTTCACACGTCATTCAATGAAGTTTCAAATGTGAGAGGTATGTTGTTTTATATTAATGAGTTTTATGTGTTGTGTCCTGGACCCTGCTCTCTCTATTGTGTTAAAATGAGGCACCGATAAACCGAGCCCGGATATTTAAAGAGCCTCTCTGTGAGACGCCGCTTATCTCAGTGTTACTGTTAGCCAGCACATCCTCTGTCGCCTGCCTGATATTAATACCCCTCTAATGAGAGAAACAATCACACAGTCTCACATACACAAACCCGCTCTATACTCCTGTGCCACAGCTCCCCAAGGGCCCTGGATAAACACACACACACACACACAAGAGACAACACCCACCCAAACACATTAATCAAAGTCGTAAAAGGACAGCAGTACCCGGCAACACAGGTAAACTTACATGCAGGAAAGGAGCCATGTTTTCAGACCGGGCCCAATATGGTGATTTCCCATAGAGCAAAACCAACCGAGTAGCAGTTAGGGACTACTGTGTGGGTGTGCTGTAGGATAAGATTATAGTTTACATTGCATAGTTTGCACAATTGAGTAGTTGAGCGTAGAATACCATTGTGAGAGTGTTTTTAACATGAGGCAAAGGAGACGTGTTTGTGATGTTGTCCAAGGTTTAAGCGTACCAGTTGCTTGGAACATGGCTATGACTGTTATAATAACTAAATTCACTTTGGCTGACATAAAGGGAGAGTGGATCACACATTGCTGTTTTTTAAATCATTAAGTGGTTGGGTCAGCAGCATGCGATTATTAAATATTATCATTTGAGCAAACAGACTTGTACAGTATTCTGTTGTTTAGATTTCTAGACTGCGTTGATTGTTACATAACGCTATGACTCTTCTGATTCGGTTCTTTTCAATAGGTCTGAAACATTTAGTCACAATTCACCCATTTGAGTTAGAAATAAATAAGAGCTGTTCCAGTGTAAATGATTTGGAGGAGGAACGATATTTGAGGTGTAGAACTATGTGCAGTCTGCATATAAAGCTGCTTTCCACGGCACAGACTTCCAACACAATAAAACAAGTAGAAAATCTCCGATTTGAGACAACAAGCAGTTATTACTGCTAACTAGTGAAATCACTTATGTCCATATGAGTGAGTTTGCATCCCAATACATTTTTAGAGGGGTTGTTGGGGGTTGAAAAGGGGTTTAAGGAAGAAGCGTTGTGTATTGTGATTGATGTGCTTGTTTATAGCTTATATCAGCGTTAAAAAAGCACTGGGACTGTAACATATTTTTATAACTCACTCCGCTTGCCTGTTACGTGTTTCAAAAAAATTGTCATTTACATCATTACTCCACCAGGTGGCAGCAAGTCACAGAGTGAGGCAATTAATCATTCATTCAACCGATTTGTTCAAAAACACTGATTCATTCAGCAACAAAGCAAGTGATTGTATTTAAAAGCGAGTCATTGAAAGCATAATCATTGATCTTATCACCTTCTAAAATACAGGATTCCTACAGGATCTGCCTTCATATGCCTGTTATACTTTCCGCATGAGCAATCCGGACGCCTACGCGGACAGCGCGGACGTGGACTACTTGTATTTATACTACGGAAAGCATTATGCTGATGGTCCGCTCAGAGGACGATGAAGGGGCGGGGTGATTCACATAACTATTCTCAGTAGAGTTTGGCTTTAACAGTAAACCAACATGTGAAGAAACAATGTCCACAGTTATTGCACATCTGGCTGTCTTTATATCGTTTTATCGACGGATTGTACAGGTTCGAGTTGCAGTGAGCTGCAATATAGTTCCGGGAACAGCTTGCTCATGTCGAAGTGGTTGGCTTTAATGTAGTCCTCCGTAGACAGCGCGGACAGTCCACAACAAATTGGAGGTCACGTCCAGCGCAAAACATCCAGTCGTCGGCACACTCTCCTATGATGATTTTTACGTCACGCATACAATAGCGTACTAGCGCACGCGGGGGGGGGGGGGGAGGAGAACATGGAGGAAGAAAAGGTAAAAAAAAGATGAAAAACAAAAAAAAGAGGAGAAAAGGAAGGGTGGAGATGGGAAACTATAACACAGGCTATAGTGTAACTATTTCGACTGAAAGTAACTAAAATGTAAGTTACTCATCAAGTCATGTTCTCGTTTATAGAATTACCTTAATTTTTAAAAATATGTTTTTTAAATAAGGGCATCATCATCAATATAAGCGTCATCCAATATTGGCTCATCAACTGGGTAGTGTTTTTCCACTTTTTTCATCACATTCTTTTTTTGACAGAGTAGCTTGAACATAGCTTGGCTATTTTTGTATAAAGTAGTTTGTAACTTCGATACCTGCACTTTTAAATAGCTTGGGTTTGAGTGAGATATCATATTACCTGTGGAACCACAGAAAAATACAAAAAAGCAATGGTAGAAAGTGTTGCAGTGCTGGAATATGTTGCGTCAGGATTGCATTTGTGTCGAGGCGCACTGATCCGATCTTCCACCGTACCGCTTTTGTCTCTGTCTGTCTTGTTCTGTGTTTTGCTCTTTTTCTTAATCTCTTTCACACACATACACACACACATTCATGCACATCAACAGTATCTATTTACCCTCCCCTGGGCTGTTTGCTAGAAAGAGCTTCTATTGATCTACTCTGATAATCATGTCGTTTAGCTCAACAGCAGTTTGTTGCTGTATTTGTTGGTGTGTGTGCAAATTTTATGAATGACTGTAGGGTGAATCCAGTCACCCCACCCACTGATGGTTCAGAACATGTTCAAAAGTTTATCTTCTTGTTATGTTTAGCTACAGCGACCAATCCCGCAGTCCGCATGAAGATGTCCTTGTACTATTGATCTCCTGTCCCAGATCCCATCAGAATTCCAGAGCCTGTTTACCCAGACACACACATATTCATTCATGAACAAGCAGGCGCAATATGACACAAGCATTACATGGCAAAATTACGCCCTGGACCAGTCCCCATGGGAAATTAAGCCAGCGGCAAATCATTAAACCACAAGCTAAACATTAAGAGGCATTTGCATTTTTATTGCACCTGAAAGAATGGCAAGACATTATCCATTATCTCACACAGCCAGTGTGGGAGAGGGGTATTACTATTATTATGTTGTCCCGTATAAAAACAATAGCGTTTAGCGCTCATGAGAAAGGGAATGAGAGGCTTGTTTACTTTCGCAACGTCTGCAAAGGGTTATGATTATTGAAAGAGCACAGCCAGAGTGTCTGACAGACCCAACAATGCCTTGTTTTGTTATGTAAATCCTATTGTCATCAAACCCAAACAAACAAACAAACAGGAGGCAAATGCGGCACCATCAGCCAGACAATTAGCTGAATGGGAAGGAAGTTTTGCAGGGACAGTTTGTCTCATTAATTGCTTTCTCAGCTGGACGTCTTCCAGGACTGTGTCCAAGAGTGATCACATTTAGCCCTCCAATCTTCTCCTGTTCACAGGTGAGCGGGATATGTGCACACGCACCCCCGCGGGTCTCTCGTGCCGCGGCGCTGTCGGCAGAACATGCAGTTGCCTCGTCGGTGCCCCACAATCGTCCTACGGTGAACTTTGACCCCGATGAGACCCTCTTTGGACGGCGCAGGTAATGTTATAATTCAGTTTTCAAAAACTTTGTATGTGAATTAAAAAAAAAACATCAGACAGTTAACATGAAAACTGTTTTCCTAGAGTAATAGTTTAAGTCCTAAAGTTATCTGTGCATTTGTTGTATTTTTGTAAAATGTCTGAACTTGATCTTGAATTTGAGCTTGAATTAAAAGAGAATGTTGAATTTTGTTATATTTAAAAAAAAAAAAGTTTAGACTGATGACAAATGAAAGAAAAGGTCTGTCACTACTTCCCTTAGATTGCAACTTTAAATCAACCTGAAAGTGTTGGGAAAAAAATTATTATACTATTATTTATATTAAAGCACCAGTAGGTGGCGGCAAGTCTTAAAGAGGTCATATGATGCTGCTAAAAATAACATTATTTTGTGTATTTGGTGTAATGAAATGTGTTTATGTGGTTTAAGGTTCAAAAAACACTTTATTTTCCATATAATGTACATTATTGTGTCTCCTCTATGCCCCGCCGTTCTGAAACTCATCGATTTTTACAAAACTCATCGTTCTAAAAAAGCAAGGTGTGCTGTGATTGGCCAGCTATCAGTGCAATTGTGGTGACGTTGGCCGAAAAGATACCATCAATACGTGTGACAGAAAAATGTTATGCCCCTTACCATTTTGTGATGATGCCCTGTCAGGCCGGAGTGATTATTCAAAAACATGAAAACCCATTATATATGAGGCATTCGTTGCATCCAGTGGGGGACATAATTACATATTATAATGACTTATACTCTCTTTTTATTACGCGTTGCGTTGCATCGCGCAACAAGCGTAAACAGAAAACCATGTCTGGCATTTGGAGGTCCGGAGAAAAGGACACCAACAGCCCACATCTCTAAACTGGCCCAAAAACGCGCTATAAATATATATATAAAAACTCTTTAAATATAAAAATTTACTTACAGGCTGTGAGTCAGAACAGGTGGCATTGTAGGCTACTGTTTCAGGAAACAGTCCTCCATAAAATGGTCTGCACACCTGAATATTTGGGTTGAAGTGTTCTGGAACCGTGTTGGAGAAATACAGAAATTAAACCAGCAAGAATTAATCGATATATCGTGCCATTTTGTGTAAGGCCAAACCAAGTATTTCAAGCTATGTGCACAAACGAACCAGCGTCACACACTGTTTCTTAGAGTGAGACGGCGGCGGCCATAGAGTGGAGCAGCGGGGCCGGAGGGCTAGAGTGATACCAGATGTCTTCGTGGATTCGACGGAAGGGGAGCGTGGCCGGGGAAGGGCTTGCTCAAGGCCACATGTTCGACCCCATGTTCTAATACGGGTCCGCTAACACCAGCGTGAAAAGCCGAGGTGGCTGGGCTAATCCACAGCGCAAAGTTTAGTATTTCCTCAGCAACCCGGCACGAAGATCACTCCAGGCTGTAATGAAGGCATAATCGTGCTCTAATTTTGGACTGCCCAACAAAGTATTTGGTTCTTCTTTCACAACGAATCACACAGTGCCTTCACGACATGGCGGCGGTAACAACAAAACTACAGCAAGAATAAAAGTTACGCCTTCTTTCTTTGCGTAAGCATCTTGGGTGCGGCGTTATGGCAATCGTTCCCACAGTGTATGGGTAGACTGTGAGGGGGGCGTGTTAGAACGAACCGTTTTAGGTAGATATGTCTGACTCTTAAAAACTTTTTTTATAAGAATAGGTGGGCATCTTTTGGATTTGAGACTTTAGTCTGGTTGCAACTTTACAGCTCTTCTTTATGCACCAAGGAGCGGTAACACTCCAAAGAGAAGGGAAAAATGTAAATTGCATCATATGACCCCTTTAATAAGTGAGTCACAGAATCATTAATTTAATGAGTCATTCAAACCAGCTGATTCACATGTGAATGAAGCAAGTGACCCCTGTATTTAAGAATTGGTCATTGAGTCATTTAAAAACACTGAAACATTCAAAATTAAATGTCACTCAGTGTTGCTGTGAGATGCAGTTGTTCTGCTTGGTTTCAAACTATTTTCGTTGGCAAAATAGTTTTTGCAAAAACAGTTAATCATCTTGTGATCTTGCATAATCAGAACTTAAATGCAGGCGCATACTTGTCAGGCACAAGCTTAATTGAGAATTGATGCCATGGGCCAAATTTAATTAAAAACTAATATATACATTTTTGTTTTTAAATCTTGCAGAAATGCCACTTATAAGTCAAAGACCAAAAGGGCAGGTATTTGTGCATCACTTTGGGTTTGGCGGTGCACGTGTCTGTTTGCACTTCCAAATATTCTGATTTCAGACCTTGTGCGACAGCTCTTAACACCATATTTAACTGGCTGAACACAAACAATGAATTAAATTCCAGTCTGTTTAAAATAAATGGACATTTTATGGCACTCACTGTGCTTTTGGAGCTCAACTGCCTCACTGATTCTAATGGCTGACCTTGTTATTCAGCCGTAATGAAACATGAGGATGACCTGACTACTCTACTAATCTTTTTTTTCAGCTCTTAAAAATGCCAATCAGCAGCTGAAAATACAAATGTTCTTGTTTTTATTTGAATCTTTTGAGAGTCCTCAAGTGCTCTAAACACTCCAAGAGGACTGCAAAGCATTGCTGTTATAGAATTGACAGCAAGTCAATTCAGTGAAAATCTAATGAGTGTATAATAAATCTGAGAAATAGGAATTGCAGTCAACCATAATGCCGTTCTCATGCATCTCTTCATACAGCTCACATCTTCTGATGCTGTTTGTGTGGAGTGCATTGAGATGCTGTGAAAGACTCTCCACTTCAGCACTCACACTCTCTCCTCCTCTGGCTCTCTCTCTTCCTTCATGTTTTTTCTGTATAGATCTTCACTGACCTTTTTAGGGGTCTTACAACCAAATCAAACAGTCTATTCTGTGCTTTTGAGTATTTGAGAGATGCTGTGTGCAGGGGCGACATGCACCTTTTTTCTATTTCTGTACTTTTCTTCTACTTCTTTCAACATCAAAGACAAGAAATTAGAAAAAAAATGTACTTGAGTGTAAGATGTCACATACTGCACACTACCATTCAAATGTTTGAGATCAGTACCTTTGAAAAAAATCTCTTATGCTCACCAAGGCTGCAATTATTTAATTAAAAATACAGTAAAAATTGTGAAATAGTTCTTATACTTTTTCAAGAACTATTACAGATTAGTAATACTATTTTATAGACTTTATACGAACTAAAACATATTTTAAAATTTAATTTATTCCTCTGATGCGAAGCTGAATTTTCTTTCAGTCTCTTTTCAGTGGCACATGATTCTTCAGAAATCATTCTAATAAATTGATTTGCTGCTCAAGAAACATTCTTATTATTAATGTTGAAAACAGATGTGCTGCTTAAATTTTTTGTAGAAACCTTTTTTTTCAAGATTCTTTGATTAACAGAAAGTTCGAAAAAAACTAAAGCATTTATTTGTAATAAAAATCTTCTGTAACATAAATGTCTTTACTGTCGCTTTTGAACAATTGAATGTGTCCTTGTTGAATAAAAGTATGATTAAAGAACAAATCAAACAAAATAACCTTTTACGACCCCAACCTTTTGAATGTATAAGTCTCACATAAAGACATATTAATTAGATTATTTGTTGTTTTCAAATCAGTCCAAATCTGTCACAGATTCCATTGTGGTTGTAGGTATGACATGAGTTGGAGAAATGCAGTGTGGTGTTTTGTATTTGGCTTTTTAAGTTGAGTGGGTGATGTTTCAAGCTGATAGTGACAGAGAGATCTCATTATAACACAGGCTTTGTCTCCTGCCGTGTGAGTGACATTGAGCTGCCTTCTGCCTCCGCTAATGATGGTCTGGTCGCTGGTGCAGTTCCAGCCACCAAATCTCCTCGCTCTGATTAGGCAGAATTAGAGTGGCCGGCCAAACACAGTGGTCTGTATTCTAAAATATCTGGTCTCGCATCATAATGTCAATTAACAGTCAAAGTGGCTCAAATCAACTTAGCCTGACAGGAAACGACAGTATCGGGAGAGATCACTTTTCACATTGGCTGTTTGGCGAGCCCACAAGCACCCTTTTCATTTTTCTGCATTTTTTTCCGCCTCGATATCTTTGTTACTCCATGCCCCTCAATTTTCCCATAAATCCCTGTATCTTTGTTTCAAAGATTGCACGAGAATTTTCATGCGTGGGATATTACCTGCCTTTTGTCCACCATCTAATTTAATTTATCTTTCTTCAAGTCCACTTTCTCTCTCTTTCTTCTTTCTGCTGCTCTCTTACTTTCTCAGTTCCTCTCTGTCTGCCCGCGGGATTATACTCGGTCTGAGATAATGCTTGTTAATCTCAGGGTTCTACAACAGTGGCCTCGGAGAAGCTCTGTGCAGCAAAGAGCCGATGGCACTCAACAGCTCTCTCTGCTGGAACGGACAGGAGATGACAGACAAGTGAGTGTTTCGATCTGATGACCGTGTAACTACATACTAATACTGTGTTCTTCCATTTTAGACTCATATTCACAATACAGTGTGATTTAGCGTATAATAAGGACATAAATGTTAATTCAAACATTAAGTAAATTCATTAAGTGGCATCATTATACTTGCAGATATATTCTCTGACATGTAAAGTAAGACTAATAGTTGGTGCTGTGCAGCAGAACGAGTGTTTTGCAACATTGCGGTTACTGTGGACCCTTGCCAGGGTAGACAGACAGCATGTTTAATTTGACACGGATAAAAATGAGTGCACAAGGGAGCGAGTACAGCCTGATGAATAAGTTGTACTGTCTTAAGGTCACGTTTAATTTCCACGGTAGCCCGTGTTTTCATTTTGTATGTGCATTTTGTCCACCGGAAACATTTTTTCATTGTTTTATTAGCCGAAAGATTGGCATCAAGAGACCAACAGTACAACCTATTAAATGCACTGTACAGCTATTCCTTTGCAGCCTTGTTTTCATTTGTGTCAGATTAAATATGGTGTATTTTATGATGGCTGGAATGCTATTTTGACCAATCAGCATCCAGAACTCCTTGAAATGTTGTATAATATATGTTATTTCAAAATGGAAGAGGTTGTTATCTCTCTACAACCCATGCACTCTCTCTATTAGTGTTTTTATTCTGACAGTTTTTGCTAAGTGGGTAAAAGTAGCATATATTACAATAGAATCAGTCTCCTAAATGCTTTCCAATATTACTACAATCTCAAAATGGCCCCGAAGAGACATATTGCCCCCGAGCTTGTCACAAATCTTGAAGTCTAAAAAGCTTTCTGAATAAAACGGAGACAGCGTAAGTGGCTGGTAGCTGAGCGGATGATTTTGTGTGTGTGTATCTAATGAGTTTGCCCAACTCCAGTTCCATCTGACAGGCAACAGGGTTGTGATTTGGTCTTTGTGGGGTAACTGATGTTGGGTGGTGGTGTGGTGGCTTCCCTGTGCTTGGCTAATTGTTCTTTTCCGTCATTCGCTCTGTGACTGCCTGTGCCTGGCTCTCCATGCGCCCTTTAGAACCCAATTTAAAAATTGTCATATTTCAGTACGCCGTACGCCATGTCCCACATGCTTCTGTCCCATAACTCTCTCACTCTCTCACAGTCCAAATCAAGTTAAGGTTGGCAAATGACAATAAATCAGTGCATGCCTGACCCAAACAGAAAAGCTTTAAGAGCTGCAGTATCTCATCCTAATGACTTGGAAATATCAGCTCAAAACTGAAGTGATCATTAAAGTCAGCATGAAATCAAAATGGATTCTATTGACTGTCTTAATGCTTGTTCCTGGTCTTATTGCACGGGAATGGTTTATCGGTGCACATTATTCAAAAGAAATCGGAATCTTTAATCAAAATGTAATAACTTCCTCCTGAGAACTGACGTTTCCTTTTCGTTAATGTTCTATTGGAATCCAATGTTAACACACATCTAGCTCAAAAATAAGCTATTTCGTTATTGTTTTAACAAACTCTCATTTAGTCCGGGCTCCATTCAAATATGAATGGCCCATTTTCCAAGCACAATTGATTCACCACCGATAACCACGGGATGTTTCGCAATTAATCAATTTTTTTTTCGACTTTGTGTGAATGCATCACATTATAGAACAAAAATGAGTTGACTTTTCAGTTGACTTTGAAGAATTGTTTCAAGGAAGCTTAGATGTTCACATACAGTATCTTGCATAGCCTAATAAAGAAATGAACAGGTGTATATTTTAATTAGAATTTCTTGTACGAATTATAACTCAGCACTAAATAAAGGATCGTTCACCCACAAGTGAAAATTTGCTGAAAATGTACAATCAATGGTGTGGCAAGTGGCAATAAAGTTAATCACAGAAATCATTCATTTAATGATTCAGTCAAACCAGCTGATTCATCATAGACCCCTTATATTAGAACGGGTCATATGATACTGACCTTTCATTCAACAACACATAGTGACTTAGTATCAGAAAAAAAAAGGGAAACACCACTCAGCGTGCTGTGATACCTCACTGTTCTGCTGGTTGGAAACTATTTTTTATCCGTAGTCAGAAATTAAGTCTTTGAAAACTGTTAAAGTCTTGTGGTCCTTTGCATTATAAGTTAACTCAATTTCAGGCACACACTTAATTTGAAAGAAATTTGGGTAAAGTGGCCATGGGGCCGAATTAGAATGAAACCTAAAGCATAAAATAATACTAGAAAGAATTCTTCTCACCTCATGCCTCCAAAATTCAGATTATTTTGTTCCTTCATCAGAACAATTTGGAGAAATGTAGCATGTACATCACTTGCACCCCCCGACTGAATCCTCTGCAGTGAATGGGGTTGCCATCAGAAATGAAGTCCAACCCTGATAAAAACTGCACAAAAATCGCAACATAATACCACATGACCTCCAACCATCTACTAATGGTCTATAAAGAAACAAAGCAAGCCCAAAAAAATCCATCATTAGATATACTTTACTTTATGCATGCAAGGTACTTGGCAAACGAAAAAGGTTTCAGGCATACCCTTCCGAAGACACTGTAGCATCAGTGACCTAATGGATAGAGAGTCGGACTGTGTTACCAAAAGTTAGCAGTTTTCAAGTCTCAGGTCCGGCAGGGATTGTAGGTGGGGGGAATGAATATCCAGCGCTCTCTCCACGCTCAATACCAACGCTGAGGTTAGACCCTTGAGCAAGACACCGAAGCTTTCCCACTGCTCCACAAACGTCGGACGCCTGAAACATGGCAGCCCCACTGCTGCCCGGATTGTGTTCACGTGTGTGTGCGTTCCTACTCACGTGTGTGTGTGTGTGCACTTGGATGGGTTAAACGCAGAGCACAAATTCCAAGTATGGGACGCCACACGCCACGCCATTTCCTTTTCCATAAATATTTATGGATCTCATATGTGTGTTTCGAGTGTTTTTCATTTCATACAGAGCTGAGTACAGGTGAGCATCTGAGTGTTGGTTATGTGAGTTTTTAATTCATATCCCCCTAATATCCATTCTTGCCCTGTCTGTTTAGTGTATCCATTTTGTAATTGTTGAAGGTGTGTGTCTGTGAGTGTATGTGTCAACATTACAGTATTATGCACTATTAGCTGCAGCTGTTTGCTCTCCAGTAAGTGCAGTTGAGGAGTAAATGGGGCTGAAATGGCCTGGCCACAACAGCATAGTGAACAGTTGGCCTTAGGGGACAGACAGCTGTGTCAGAGGGCTCTCAGGCCCTCGGGAGTTAATTAGGACCCAAGAGAGAAATAGATAGGGGAAGAGAGAACGAGAATAACGATACTGTGCCAGAAATGTCCACCAAATTTCAATGTCATTCCTTGGCTTCTAGTGAAATATCATAATTAATTCTGGAACGCGTTCAGACTCATTGTATGCAACGTATTGAAGACAGAGCGATCCTTCACATTCTGTGCTGGGAAGGAAGCCATCATGATTGTGCCAAAGAATGTCACTGTTTATGTGGCCCTGATAGATTAAATAGTCGATTCAAAAATGTCAGAGCATAAAGAAAATTAATTCAGTGCCACCGTCACATAAATACACTGAGCAGCTACAACTACATTCCTGCTCATGGGAAGGGTCTTTCCTCGCAAAAAGCAGACTTTTCTGAAAAATGAAATACTGAAAGCTTCAGGCCAGTTACTACAAAAGATGATTTGACTGTAAAGTTAATTCCTAGCATCCCTGGTGTTTGCTAGAAATTAGTTTTTCTCCTGTGCTGGAGGGAGTGCAGAGGAGCCCTCAATGTCAAGGATCAAGTCACCAAAACTCTGGCACAGATTTCTGGCTTCTAGAGAATCAATTTTAGCATCCTGAATATCTGCCCTTTTAGCCAGTGTTTCCTAACTGTTTTTGTCTTATGTGCTCCCACAGGCCCTTCAGTTCGACTCAAGTAGCCCCTCATCGACCAGAATTGTGCTCCTCATATTATACTAGATATTATTTGGTGTTATAAATTATATTTTTAAAATGTCATGAATACAATAATTCACTGTTAAACAAAAAAAAATAAAAAATTCTGTGGGTGAAAAACTATGACAGCATTTTAGTGGCATGTTAAAAAAAAACTAAGATTACGAGATTAAAGTCGTAATATTTTGGGGAACACAAGTTATGGAGATAAATTCCAATTACGCTAATATGTCCAAAAAATGAGTTTGAGAAAAATCAAAAATTATGAGAATAAAGTTGATCAATTAATTGATTCACATGAGGTGAATACAGCGATCTGTCATGCCACATTAAATAAATATTTTGAATATTCTCAAAATATTTCAAGTTTATTCTCATAATTTCGACTTTATTCTCAACATATTTTGACTTTATTCTCAAAATGTTTTGAAATTGTTGTCTCAAAATATTTTGACTTTATTCTCATAATTTCGACTTTATTCTAAAAATATTACGACTTTATTCTCAAAGTATGTCAACTTATTCTCGTAAGTTATTTAACTTTAGTTTCTCAAATCGTTTGAATTTAAGTCTCGAATATTATATGACTTTATTCCAAATATTTTTGGACAAAAATTTATTCTCAATAATTTGACTTCTTCGTCAAAAATAGTTTGTGGAGCTTTATTCTTGTAATTTCGACTTTATTCTCAAAGTATGTCGACTTCTTTTTGTAATTTTGACTTTATTCTCAAAATATTTCAACTTTAGTCTTGTAATTCCAATTTATTCTCAAAATATTTCGACTTTAATCTCGTAATCTTAGATTTTTGTCTTTATTTTTTAACGTGCCACTAAAACTAAATCTTATATTAGCTTGATTGACTGAGACATTTTATGGGAAGAAAATAGGATAAAGTGTTATACTCATGCGTGTGAGTGAGATTAAACAGCAGTGTCACAGAAATCTTCCGCTGTTTTTACACATGCACTTATGTTGTACAGTAAGTGTGATCCACACAAATTGACTAAACATAGGCCTGTTATTTTGTTTTCTTTCCTTAAAAAGTAGCAGAATGTGTGAAGCAGTTAATTAACTGCTTAACAATGTTATGACAATCCTAATAGTATTATTAAAAGTCCTAATTTAGTACTTCAAGAGGTTAGGAATCGCTGTTATTGCCTTCACCACCTCACCTTTTCATCTTTACGTTTGAAGGGAGGTTGTGGCAGACAGGCTTGTTTAATAATTAATTGAACTTCGAGAAATCTTTAACTTTAGGTCAAGATTGGTGGATATTTAGTATGTTTTACAAATCTTCCTCCGAGACCCAGAATGCTTCTCCTCCTCCTCAATAACCCCCTCTCCTTCAGTCAGCTCATGATGCTGAAGATACTCGTGATTGATTCTTGCCATCTCCAGCGGGTTTGGGCAGTGGGGCATGTTGGATCTCTGATGAGTGCGCAGTAGGGCCATGAGTCTGAGCAGGTTCAGCATGAGTAGCTGGTCCAGACTGTACATCCACCCGTGGGCGTGTGTAGGTGCGCTCATTTTCCTAGCTAGCACTTCAGCAGTTGTGGGTTGCTTGTGCTCCCGCTGTACCATAATGCCTGTGGTGTGTTGTTGTTTAATTGACTGTGTCTTGGTTTTTATGAATCGATATAGTTGAAGTCATAAAGTGGCAGATAAAATGAAGTAAATTTTACATTATAACATGCAGATAAAGCCAACAGCATTCTGTCTGTTCTGTCTGGAAGAGAACGTTTTAATAAGGGGCCGTTATGACTGAACAGGAAGCAGGTCTTATCACGCAATGATGTTCTGGATCCGATATGTTACATTGGAGGGACTGTGGTGAGGGGGCTACTGTGAGAATTCAGCTTGGTCCATCACAGGACATACATTACATTTGTATAAAATATTCAGAGAGAAAAACAGTTATTTTAAATTATATTAATAATATTTCACAATATTGCTGTTTTTGATGAAATCAATGACATTGTCGGTGTGTGTCCAAAGGTGTTTACAATCTTCTCCTACATTAACATGGACATATAGCAATTGATGCAGTCATTCACTCCGATGACATCTCCGTTGTTATTATAGTAGTCTCACTAGAATCAGATAGAAAGTTAATGCTGTGTGCGCTTTACATATTAATATGATTCAAGGGTTTTCGTGCAGTTATGATACATCTTTGTCTAAATCTTTATAATATCTAAAATCAAGCGTCAAAGATCTCAATTCTAAGCCACCAGAAGCCAGAGTCTAAAACCTGGGCTGCATTCATTCATTCATTCAATTTTGTTTCATTTCATTTACTTCCCAATTGCTTAAAACAAAGACTCAACATACAAGGACATTTTTAACCCATTAAGTAATTTGTGTAAATGAAGAGAATACCTGTTGGATATAAGTTTCAAATAATATTTCTTGTATATTGTGTAGCATTTCAGTGCTGCAGTGTGATTGGCCAAATAGAACTGAATCTTTTCTTTAATTTAAAACCTGTCTAATTAAAATGCATAAGATGTTTTTGTGCTGAAAGAATCCTCACCTCAGCTACCCATTACGTTTCGGGGGGGTGGGGGGGGGCAGGTGAAAAGATAGTATTATCATTTTGACTCCCACTGTTTCCCCACAAATCCCACATCCTATCAGAACAAAGCGGAGGTTTTTTCAATTGCACTCCGGACTGAGCGCTGTACCTTATGCTCCTCTCGCCCGGCCCGTGGGGATGCAGCACACAGCGTGCTCGCTTCAGGGGTCGGTACGTGAAGGTCTCCAGCTAATCTCATATCCTGCCATTAAAAGCTGCCCCGTCAGGGCTCTGACAATTCCTCCTCCTTCCTAATGGAGGCGCACTCTGTATATTTAAATGCGTTGAATAGTATTAAAAAAGCTTGAGGGAGTGCTGCCATCATAGGTACCGTGAGAATCAATAAGTAAAATAAGGAATGTAATTTTATGCTGAATGAATCATCAGCGACTGGCTTGTCCAAATAAGGGCCGGCCCTCCGCATATTCAAGAACATTACTTGATAAGAATTTGTTCCGGAGATTTATAGTCCTTTGCAATGAATGGAGCGAGGTCATGATGCTTTGGCTCAGACATCTAAAACATCACATTACTATGTGCAAAAATCTGTAGTTTTTCCCATATCATCTTCATATTTTTTCTAGCAAAAAGGTCCTTAAAAGTGCTAATGAATGCATTTATGAAGTAATAAAGAAAGATAATATCAGAAGAGTTAATTAAGTTTTTATTTTAGTTTCAATACTTAGTTTTAGTTTTTTTTTGTGTAAATTATCTTTTGCACACTATGACACAATACAGGAAATAAAAGCACAAAATACAAATCATAATACAGTGCAGGCAGAGACAAAATCCTTATTTTTATATGCGTCGTAATTAGTTATCTAATTTAAGGTTAGATAGATAATAACTACAGTGGGTATGGAAATTATTCAGACCCCTTTAAATTTTTCACTATTTGTTATATTGCAGCTATTTGCTAAAATTATTTAAGTTAATTTTTTTCCTCATTATGTACACGCAGCACCCCATATTGACAGAACAACACAGAATTGTTGACCTTAAAAATCTGCAGATTTATGTGAAAGAAAACCTAACAAATCGTCACCGTGGTTCCTAAGTTATTCTAGACCCTTTGCTGTGACATAGCTAAGCTCAGGTGCTGGTCCACATCCAAATTTCTCTGATGTTCGTTCATTATCAGCTTCTTATGATGGTTCGATATCACCTTTATTGAATCTTTCCCCGCTGTTGTTGTATTGTCATACTTATGTTGTACTTGATTAGAAAGCCACACACCTGGCCTATATAAGACCTTGACAGTCTCACATTCATTTCAGACCCAAATGGAACATGAAGGTCAAAGCTGTGGAACTTGGCCTGAAGAGTCTCAAGACCGAATTGGTGTGAGCAAGGCAAAACATGAGTCTGGTCCAAAGTTACAAAAAAAATTCGCTGCACTTTAAGTCCCCGTAAAGCACAGTTAAAACTTATATTTGGGACGACCAGATCCTTCCAGAGCTTGGCCGGTCCGGCAAGGCCAACTGGAGCTATCGTGGGAGAATACCTTGGTGAGAGATGGTAAAGAGAACCCAAAGATACTGTGGCTTAGCGCTCCAGAGATACATCGGAAGATGGGAGAAGTTGTAGAAAAATCAAAGGCCATACACTGCGCCCCCCAGTCGGGGCTTTATTCATAGAGTGGTCCCGGACGAAGCCTCGTCCTCATGCAATACACATAAGCCCGGCATGGAGTTTGCTAAAAAACGCAGCGAAGATCCAGATGGTGAGGAATAAGATTCTCTGGTCGGATGAGGCAAAGATAGAACTTTTTGGCCTTAATTCTTAGCGGTATGTGTGGAGAAAACCAGGCACTTGCTCATCACCTGTCCAATACAGTCCAAAAAGTGAAGCATGGTGGTGGCAGCAACATGCTGTGGGGGTGTTTTTATCATCTGCAGAGGACAGGAGCACTGTGTTGTCAAATCGAACGGGGAAAGAATGGAATGGGGGCAGGGGGGCTGGAATGGAAAAACGCATTCAAGCATCCAGGATTACATGCGTAAGGCACCTTCATACTGGACCAGAAATGATTTACCGTTCCAAAGAACAAGAACAATGACCCGACTAAACACACAGACTTAAAATAACTAAAGGAGTTGGGCTTCACCACACTCCATGTGACTGTAATTCTTGAATGACCCAGACCAGAGACGAGCGACTACTTAACAGCCAATGAGCTCAAGTCGTTGGAGAGACTAGAAATCCACTGGCTGCCACCACCTTGTTAACCATCCACGCTGACAGAACTGGAGAGGAATCTGCAACGATGAAATGAGCAAGAGGATACCACCCAAAATCCAAGTGAAAAACTTGAGTTGATCTGTCTCCAAAAAGATCTAAGGGCTGTATTAGAACTCAAAGTTGCATTCTAGACTAATATGAGCAGAAGGGTCGTTAATTACTTAAGACCATGTTGATATTCAGTTAATTTCTTTTTTTAATAAATCGCAAACAACTGTCAACAATTTCCTGTGTTTGTGTCTGTCAATATGGGTTGCTGTTGTACGGTGTACATGATTGCCAAAAAAGTTAAACTATAAATGCTAATGTTAGCAAATGGCTGCGAATATAAGATCCCCACAGAGAATGAAAAATTTAACGGGAGGTTCTGAATGAGCTTTCCGTACCCCACTGTATAATATATTTTTTTTTTAGAGTATTTTTTTTACGAGTATAAAAGTACGTACCTTGTTAAAATTAATATATTTGTTTGTAACTGTTTCAGTCAAATCTGTAATAAGTGAATAATATGTTTTATATAAATATATACTTTTTTACTGAAAAACAACACAGAAAGTACAGTGTATGTTCTTGATGAGCATGGGCTTTAGTGGATAAGTCTAGGTTGGTGTCATGATGGTATCGGATCTGTCACTCACTGTCTTTCTGTCGCCTCAGTGCTTGCACCAATGTGCCCGTGTGCATCAACACTAATTAGCTTTTAATAGGGAGTAATTAACTGGAACATGAGTCCAAGGGGCCCAGGGGGATTGGGGAGCACTTGGGCGCAGACACACACACATTTTTAGCAGTTGATGATGCCCAACATATGCTCCAGTTGCTCAGAAACATTCAGATGCCAGCACATGTCTGACCCAGTTGTGCTGTTTTACTGTTGGGTTAAGTGTGTGTATCTGTGTATCTAATAAGAGCTACAACAAAACAGGAATTTGGGTGGGAAAAGCATAATGCATAATTAGACCATCAATTGGAATCCACTCATATTCTAGTGTCGACTCTGCTTTTTTTTAAAAACCTTGAGTAATTTTGAACAATGGAAAACCAAAAGGGATGATTTCTTCAAAAAGCCCTGGGTATCTAGAATAAGTGCGGGGGGGGGGGGGGGGGGGTGGGGGGGGGGGGGGGGGGGGGGTGGGGGGGGGGGGGGGGGGGGGGTGGGGGGGGGGGGGGGGGTGTGGGGGGGGGGGGGGGGGGGGGGGGTGGGGGGTGGGGGGGGGGGGGGGGGGGGTGGGGGGGGGGGGGGGTTTATAGCCGTGATGGTGCCTTTGAAATCTTTGAATGTCCTTGTGCAGCGTGATTGAATGAATGTGCTGAATGGTAAAAATGAATTTAAAGGGTTATTGTGTTTCATTTTTGCTCAAATGAAATTCCTATGGTCACATGTTTGCCTCTAGGTGGCAGTAGAGGCCAATTTTAGTGCTCCTAGTCTTGTGGCCGTTCACAGAAGCTTTGGTCAAATACCTCTGAAAACCAGGAACTGCTGCTGAAAAGTGAATGATATGAAATCAATTATTAAGATGAGTTAATTCATTTAAATGAAATTTTTTTCTCATATACAGGAGATCGGGGCTAGTTGTCACATGGGAAAGGGCTTCATCTCGGTCACTGTCAGGTTTCAAGTCAAAAGTCCAGTTACACAATCGTATGTTTTCTCTAGTAGTGGTTTTGTATGTTGGTTTCAAACATGTAGTTCAACTTTTGTCCTAATTCAGAATATTGTTTGTTCTCTCTTTTAAACCAAAATTTTAATTTCAAAATGTAAATTTGTTTGAATTTTTGCTTTAGCCTTTGGGTAAACAAGTGAATATAATGAAACCATATATATTGTATTATATTTGTCAAAAATATATATTTTAAATATTTTAAAAATATAATGGAATATAATATACAATATGACAACTTATAAACTTAAATAGTATTTTATATTGCAATGTGGCAGATCAACTTGTGTTTAAATATTTTTTTCTAGACAGTAACAGTTTAAATGTTAATTGCTTTTAAAGCCAAGACCTTAATGTGTGTACTTACATAGAAATTGCCTTTTAAAAATGAAAACCCAAGAAATATTTACTGTAGTAAAGGTGCGACAACTAGCCCCGATCTCCATATATCACTTTCAATTCATAGACAGAGTGCATTAAAACCTGTAATTTTGTTTTTAATGTGACTAATGGACATTTGTGTCTATATTTTGCAGGTTTCCTGGTCCAGGGCTGAAGAAAGTCCATCCACACGGCTCAGAATCCAAACAAAAGCCACCTGAACCCGTCATCAGCCAGATCATCGACAAACTCAAACACATCAATCAGGTGAGTTACTGTTTATCAGAAAACATGCACACACTATTTTACATGTGAACTTCACAGTGCACATCTGTGAATAATCATATGCTGCCATGCTGTCAGTCAGCACACAGACATACAGCCGTACATAAACTCATCACCTCTGCTTTAACTCCATCACAACCGTCTGCCTGTCATCACACACACAGATGCACGTCTGCACGCTGTTTTATGGCAGTGCAGTCTTGTAGATTATCAGGATGTGTGCTAGGGGTTGCCGGAATCTGTACGCTAATGCAGACAAAGCAGAGGCTTTCATTCACTTTCTTCCTGCCTGCCTTTAAAAAACAACAGCTGCGTGTCATATCACCTTGACTGTGTGTGTGTGAGTCAGGGTGTGTCTGCTTATATTTCATGTACAGTTCGTTCCCTATTGTGACTGAGATCCCACAGTGATATTTGACCCTTTAGGGTTTTCTGTGTATATACTCTGGTAATCCTGAGAGAACAGCATCTGGCTCATCTACAGGAAGTTCACCGGGCGATCTAAAGGTCACCTCTTTCTGTGCTTCCTCTCTACCTGCAGGATGTGTGTTTTTGGCTTGGTTTAAATGTATGTTGCAATGCAACCTTATTGTGAATGGCTTATAGGGTCTGATGTCACTAGCTATTCAAAGCTCATCGCCCATTGTGTTGCTTTATGTTGTTGTGTGTGTGGTCTGGCAACAGTTTTGTCCTCCTCGAGTTTTTACATTTACATTTCCGGACCTCATCTTCTATTCATTTACTTATTTTAGGCTTTATCTGAAACAAACATGATTTGAGCGAATAACAACCAATCCAGAAGACTCAACAATAGTCCAAAGTAGTAATGGCTAATACAGGGAGGGATTTAGTGAAAATGGTGAAAGAGAGGAGTTTTAAAAAGAACCCAACTTCAGATAAAAATAAAACAATTCCTTATGAATACCTTTAAGTCTTAGATTTCGTTTTTCCCACATTTCTAATTTCCTAATTTAGTTTTTTGTTTGTTTGTTTGTTCTGCTTTATTTTATTTTTTAAAACTACTTTTTTGGTTTACTTTTTTATTGTTTTTAATTATAGACTGTTTGTTTTGTTTTGCTTGCTTTATTTCGTTTTTTATTACTACTTGTTAAAACTATTTTATTTTCTTCTGCTTTGTCCTATTTTGTTTTGTGTATTCCTTTTTTGTTTTGTTTTTAACATCGACTGTTTTTTTCTTGTCGTTAGATGTTCTGCTTTATTTCCTCTGTTAATACTTGTCAACTCCCTTTGCACTATTTTTATTTAATAATTTTTATTTAGTCTTGTTAATTAATTAAATGCAATTTCTTTTAATCTTTAATTTTATTTTAATTAAGTGAGAAATCATAGTAGTGCGGTCCTGTGTAATATCCTTCTGCCGTTACTAACCAGATTGATATGTATGTGACATCTTGCGATTGTCTTGTCAGTTTTGTGTTGTGGTGTGTTGTCTGTGTGTGTGTTGTGGTGTGTGTGTGTCTTACGAAAACCCACTGCAGCCTCATGCTCAATGGCCCCATCTGAGCGGATTAGCGCAGCGCTCTTGTTTAAACAGACCACCGAGACATCAGAGCGGCTCAGATGATTCGTGGGTCTCGTCTGCCCTCAGGCTGTGGAGAAGAGCTGTGAGGTCACACCTGCCATGGGACAGGCCCTCATTTTCTCAGTTACTCTACAAACAGACCTTCTCTTCTCTTCTCTTCTCTTCTCTTCTCTTCTCTTCTCTTCTCTTCTCTTCTCTTCTCTTCTCCTTACTTCTTCCTCTTCCCTCATTCTGCGCTCGTCTCAATCTTCTCTTCCTCTTTTCTTTTCTTTTCTTTTCTTCTCTTCTCTTCTCTTCTCTTCTCCATCTGTGAAAGACTCACTTTGACCTTCTTCCCATCTGTTTTCTTCCTCCTGCGCAGCTCCTGTGAAGTGTCCAGCTGTTGTTTTAAGACACACGTCACATAATTTATGTACATGACAATAATTCACACACAATCAAAATGAAGATGTACCCTAGACCTCTGTGTATTAGAAAGAGAGGAAAAAGCATAATTAAGCAATGTCACGCTTAAAATTGTGCAGCTGATCTGAATAGCAGCATGGTTGTGAACCTCATACACACACGCACACAGATGATATAGATCTGGTGACTGTATGATGTCAGTGCTGTTCATGTCTGGTAAGCAAATGGCAAGAGCATTTCAAAAGACCTCTATGTATATATACACACATCTGTGGCCCCTATAAACACATAAACAAATGTGTAGACGCATGTTTGTTTCACTGTATAATGTCATAGACTTCCATTGTTTTTCTTTAGGTTAGTGACAGATATCCTGCCAAATGTCTCGCCTTGTGTGTAACCAATTAATTTCTACTAAGCCTTTTTTAAACTAGCGTGAGCAGTCAAACAGGCTCAACTGCTTGTTTCAACCAAAAGTCAGGTTTCCCCTTTTCTTCTAGTGATGCGTTTTTTTTTGAACAGTGAGGACCTCACAAGTACAGTCATGTAGGAAAGATGTTTGTGTGGGTTGTTGATTAAACTGTGATGCTGTATGATACATGTCTCATCGTCATCTATTCATCTCTCTGACAAACATTATAAAGTAGTGCTGTCAGATCAGTTGCACATGTCCTTAAGCGCTACAAAACGGGACAAAACACAACAACAGCGCTAGCCGATTTCACAGAAATCAAAAACAGACCAAATTAAGCCCCTTTCACCCTAATAGACTTTTTTAAATCATTCATAAAAGATTCATTCTTTAATAATTCATGTTCAATTCGAGTTCCGGCTGAAGGAGATGGAGCTCCAGTGAGTCTACAAAGTTGAGAAAAGTCTTTAACCTTTTAGCACATACTACAGCTTCTACCAATGGTTTTTGGTTCATGCATTGATAATCCCATCGTCCATCAGTTTTTGTTTCACATTTGCGTAATGGCTCTTTTATAATATTCAAAACTTTCCCCTATAAAACATTCATTTAACATGAAGAAAACTGATTCCTTGTGAAAACATACTAACTCTCGCATGCACTTCGATGTCTATCGGTGTGACCTCTCATCCTTGGCGATTTTATGTCAATCGCGAACATATAGGCTTTAGTGCGACCCATTGTCGCCTAGCTGACGGTTGTATTGTTTCCGGGGTTTCCTTTACTTCACCAGCAGAAACTCAAACATGTTTTAATCAAATGTTCAGTTTAACTTAACCCTGTGATAATAGTTTGCATTTGGTCTTATCTGGCAACGTGCTAATGTGTGTTCTCATTTGTTTCCAATAGCCGGGGGTTTGAGTTCTTTCCCAGAGCGGACAGACAGAACACTCATATCAGACTTTTCCTAGCATTTCAGAAAGCCAAGATCTCATCTTCTAGCCTGGGAGGCTTGTTACTTTTAGTATGTGCTACATTTTCTAAGTGTTCTCCGGCAGTTCTATAAAACATTTTGGGTGTGGACCCATTTGATTTTATGGAGCAATAAGGTTTTTGGAAGCTCTTAACAGTGTTTGAAATATGTCTGTTCCCGGGGTATATAGCGTGACAAGCTTGTGTCCCAAAGAGTGTTAGTGTAGCGGCGCTAGAGATGGCTTGTTGGCTCAGATTTGGTCCTCTTCTGAAAGAGAGACACTGGGGAGTGCACTGAACACCAAAAGACAAAACTTTACCCTCCCTCAGCTCTGCAGACCCTGATTTCTCACGCCTAATGCGGCTGATGTAATGGCTGCGCGGGGCCAAGTTTAGAGTAAGCTCGTCTCTATAAATGAAAAAAATGACTTGGTGCTCAAGCTATTCCAACTGGGCAAGTGCTCAAAGAGTCTGTGTGTGTTCTTATCTGCATGCCTAAACATGACTCAGTCAGAGACAGATCTCTCAGGCCTAAATGTATGCGAGTTAGTGCATTAGCAGTGCTGAAGCTTTATCCTAGATATTTGATCAGGGGTTTCACATTTTTTTAATGCCAAGGACCCCCAAATATGATGCTTTGCAACAAACCCATACATAGTTTACTGAGGAAAAAAAGTAAATGTGATATAAAAACATATCAACATATAAAAACATTTTCATATTTCATATGAAATATTTTCAATAGTATATTTTCGTCCGTGTAATAATTTCAATAGTAATTATCAGTTATCAATGTTAAAACAGTTGTGCTGCTTAATACTGTTGTGGAAAGCGTGATACATTCCTGATTCTTTAATGAACAGAATCAGCGTTTGAATCAAATGGAGCAATAAAAAAAAACATTTATTTAAAATCATATATTAACTCTTTCACTGACCAGTTTGGCTACTGGCCATTCAAAACTTATACTAGCCAAAACCAAAATATCAAGACTAAACCAGATTATCAAAAACACAGCTTAGATTTAAATGTATTTATTATTAAATCTGATTCTGAATCAAGAAATGGTTTTCAGGTTTACGACAGTCAATCACAGTTTGTGAATACCATTACAAAAGTAATAAAAACAAAATTCCCTATGGCTTCTCTTATAAATCAGCATTTATGTCATTCTAATTTCCAAATTAAAGTTTAACGATGTATTCAATTTATAATCAATATTGATAATCAATCTATTGAAGCTTTTCTTCCATTGACATCCATTGAAAAATATGTTACAAATATTTGTCTCAAATCGTTGTTAATGCAGTTTAATAAAAGAAAAAAAAAGTGAGTTGTGCAGCAGGATTTTAAACAGCCTCTGGATTCGGGTTAGCAAGTGTTAAATTCAAACCCTACATATACTGTATAGTGGCAGTGCATGGCGGAATTTCTGCTTGGCGGAAATGGCAGAGATGTTCAGAGATGAAGCTCATATAGCACACACCCTCCGTCTGTCTTCATGTGTGTTTGTGTTTGTTCCCATGACTGTCAAACATTCACTCGTGCTGATCTGTAAAGTCTGCAGCGTCTCTTCGTGTTTATACAAGAATAGTGCGTCATTTGTGGACAGTTTACTTCTTTGAGGGGAGTTGTTAAACTACAAAACCTCCAGTTTGTTCTTAAAAATTAACCTTAATAAATGTGTAAAACCCTCAGATCAGTCTACGGCTAAAAATCCCCCTGCGTTAAACTTTTAAGGACTAACACGCTGAAACAGAGTTTCCATAAGTAATTTGTCTGTCCAGAATGAAAATGAACAAGCTGCACAATCAGAATATATGGTGTAAAGCCAAACATATCAGTGTTTATTTGTTTAGATATTTCTAAATGAATAAAGCTATAATAAGTTATCTGATATCTAGATATAATCTGACTGAAATAATGTGCTTTTTGGTGACATTATGGAGATAAACACGGAGGTGTAACCACTTGGAGTAACCGTTTTTACCGGAGCTTTACTGGAGCCTATATTGTTGGAGTAGCAAGGACAGAGGACCTCACATGTATAGTTTAATTTACGCGTATTGTTAAATTAGATTTTCATATTTAGGAAAATATGTCTTTCCGCTAGTGCCGTCATCAGGACCATCTGGACTTTCCAGGGTATTGAGTTACTGTTCAAAAAAAGCCTGTTCCCAGCGGAGCTCAGGGGATAGTGGTGAAACACCGCAATTATCTGATTGGTCTTTGATTATAGAAGTTCCCTCCAGCGTTGAGATGTGTCTACCATGTGTAGGGCAGAGAGGTGAGCATATATTACATGTCACTTCTCATGTTGTCCTAGATTTGTGGAATGTTCTGTGAAAAATTACATGCTCTGTTTTTTATTTTTTCACGTACTATGGGAAAGAACTCTAGGCTAGATCTTTCACGCACACTCACTTTTTCTCTCATTTCCTGACTGGAACTTTTCTCTGCACTTTTCACTTTTTCTTCTTTCTCTTTGAACTCCACCCTACATTTCTTATGGTTGGGGGGGGTGGGGGGGGGGGGGGGTGGGGGGGGGGGGGGGGGGGGGGGGGGGGGGGGGGGGATGCTTTTTTTCTCCCATGTTAATCCCACTTTCTTTCCCGCTCTCCTTCCTGACTGTGTCGAGTTGTATGTGACACACTCCAGTCCTGCAGCCCTCCTTCGCCCTAATTAGATCCAGCGGCAGAGATGGAGAGAGAGGGAGGGCCGCAGGTAAGGCAAGAGAGCAGACAGCAAAACAAACCAGAGCTCCACATTCCAGCACGCAGCCTCACGTCCTGCTGCCGCTGACTCCACACCTCATCTACTCGAGTAAAAGTACCAAAAAGTACCAAGCTCCAAAGGCCTCTTCACATCAGATATGAAAGTTAAACAAGTAGTCGTCTATCTAAATGAAAACTTAAGTTTACTCCAGGACAAAAGATGGCAGTGATTGACAAATTTACTCTGTGCAATGCAGTAGGTTTTATGTGAATTTGGGCATGGTAACAATATATTTTTTTAGAAATATCAAAATAATATTCAAAAATTTGGGGATGGAGGTTTTTTTGTTTTTAAATAATCAGCAAGGATGCACCAACGTTAATCAAAAGTGACAGTAAAGACATCTATAATACTACAAAACATCTATAATACTACAAAACATGCCTTTGCATGTCTCTGTTCTCAATGGCTTGATTTGACCAAAAACTCCCATATAGATAACTTTCCATTTTTAGAAAATATGTCCTTCTAATGCAGTCTTTTTTTTCTGACAAACTTAATGTGTCTCATGTTGTCTCTCTCCTCCAACTTTTTCTCTCTTATGCTTTATTGCTCTCAAACACTTCACCTTTTCTCAGAAATATTTCCGGTTTATGCCATTCATCCTTGTGTGATCACGTCATATCCATAAATAGAGAAAAAAGGTCTGTGGTAGGAGATATGCTACTTGATTTCTGTAATGATGTAGGTTTATTTTATACCTGCACTCTTAAAAATTAAGGTTCTTTACAGGCATTGATGGTTCCATGAAGAACTTTTTAACATCAGTGGAACCTTTTCATTCCACAAAAGGTTCTTTAGATTATAGAATGCTCTTCACACTAAGAAAAAATTGTTCTTTTAAGAACTGTTGTCTGAAAGGTTCTTTGAGGAACCTAAAATGGTTCTTCTATGGCATCACTGCAAAAGCTCCTTTATTTTTAAGTGTTGTAGGACTTTCTGTTTTTCTTCCTGTTAGCGGGTCTTGTAGTAGAATAACAAATCTGTTTCAGTATGTTGATCACAGGGAAACAACTACAATAACTGAAACTATCAGATTAATTCACATAGAAATCAGTGCTTTTGAAGCATCATGCAATTTCATGTCTCAGCCACAGATGGCGATAGAGAGGCCAAAGTTATGTAAAGTACAGTCAAATTGAACTTGAGAGACAGTTTGGTTCATTTTAGAGATTTTGCTGCCTTAAAAGCTTAGTTAACTGTAGTTACCCACTTTTTATTAGTAGCGTGTAGTTAAAGTTAAACTACTTTTCAAGTTTGAAAACTAATTTCAAAGTAGTTTCTGATTGTCTCATTGATGTCTATTTTTATTTCCACTAAGGAATTTTAAAAGAAATGTCTGAGACAAAATTGATAGTTAAATGAAACCCCATGAAGTCTCCTGAGCTATGAAATGGGCAACCTCTGGGCACTTTCTTACATCTCTCCAATGCCGTTCCCTCTCTCACATTCCCTTCTTCTCCTCCATCCCCCTCTCTTTTTCATCTATCTGTTCCTCTCTCCCCTGCTGTCTAGGAGGTCAGACTGAGCACATGAGAGGTCTTTTCTTTCCAATTAGTTAGCTGCTAATGAGGCTGAAGCCCCCAGACCCTCCTCCCAGCAGTGCTCTCAGCAAAGCCCCCTCATCCCGCAGGCCAGAAGTTTTGTGCCCCCTACTGCCACCAATCTACCCCCACCCACTGGCTACAATTACCACACAGCCAGCCAACAACTACCCTATAACCAGAGCTCATCTGTGCTGAAGGAAACGGGCTACACCTTACGTGGTCACCAGCAAACCTGTTTACTAATAGGACATATTTGTTATCCTGATCTGCTGGAAAGACTTCCTGTGACATGGAAATGTCACACAGGGCACTTCCTGAGCCACTGACTGACCAGAAATACGGTACTTACTATAATAGGGATGCAAAATAAACAAAAGTGCATGTATTGGCTGAAGTGTTCCCAAACACCTGTATCACCTCATCTACAGCTGTGCAGTTAAACAGATAGTCTCTGTTTCTTGAGCAGCAAATCAGCATATTAGAATGATCTCTGAAGGATCATGTGACACTGAAGACTGGGGTTATGATGCTGAAAATTCAGCTTTGCATCACAGGAAAAGTTGCATTCTAAAATATATTAAAATGAAAACAGTTATTTTAACATTGTAATAATATTTCACAATGTTACCATGTTTTACCTGTCACTTTGTTGGATTAAACCGAAATCGCGCGAAGCTCCTAACTTTGGTGAGCATAAGAGACTTCTTTCAAAAACATAAAAATAAAACTATTACAGACCCCAAACGTGTAAACGGTTGGGTATATTGAATGTTTTGAGTAAGCAGTGGAAATTTAGCAAAGCATGCTTAATTTGGTTAGACAGGAAATGACAAAAGCATGCAGAGATTCCCAAAAGTTCTGATTATTCTGCTATATGATGAGTGCTTAATGACTATGAAAACCTTAAATTATTTTTGATGATGATTATTATTATTTTTTGTGTGTGTGTAGTTTTGTTTTACCGTTTAACTAAGTGTTGTTAGTTTCGTGTAATTTTAGTTTTTCATTTAATTTACTTTTTTTAAGCTTGGTTTTACATGAGTAGTTTTGGTTAAGGAAAGTAACACTGGTCACCCCACCAGGAGCCGTGCCTCGCATCAGGGGGTCAGTGTTCCTGACAAACATGATTCTTGTTGCCTTATGAGCACTGTAGACTGAATCCATTGAGATGTGATTGTGTTCGAGGGAGAGAGGCTTACAGGTGGAAGGGTTACGGCCGTGTTGTTTCTCAGGCTGTAGTGTAACTCAAGCCTCCCCTGGGCTCTCTGTGAGATTTGCCTCTATGTGCTGTTTCTCACGACTCGTCCGTATCTCCCAGCGTGAGCCGAGAGAGGAACCTCAGAGAAACGCGGCGCTCCATCAGCGGCCTCGCTGGAAAACACAACAGGAGCCTCTCGACGGGTCAGAGGTCTCACTTCCTGTTTCCTCTCCGTGCAGGGTCATCATAGGGTCTCCTCTGTCTCTCTTTCCTTTTGTTACGGGGGCCTCACAGCGCAAATCAGTGTCTCTACAATGTAGCAGATTATTCGAGAAAGACAGAAGAGGAAGGAGGCAGCGCTCACACATGCAGCGTACTGCTCAGTGTCAGTGCTTAAGATAAGCCTTCAGCGAGTCCTGGGACGTTTCTGTAAAAACACCCATATTTCTAGACTGCATGTATGGATCTTTTCAAGCTGCTTGTATAGATCATACTCTTACATCTGTCTGCATAAATGTGAAAAAGAGGTGAGGTAATAGATCAGAGTTGTCAGACTCATTTTAAAACCAAAGGGAGCTTGAAGAATTATGCGATACACAAGAGGATTTTAGATAACACGGGGAGTTATACTAAAAGACATTTAATGGGAAATTACGGTCTATTATCTTATTAATCTAACAGCAATGTTGACCAAAAAAAAAGAGAAAATCATACACTTCTTTTTGCTAGATAACTGAAGCAGTCTAAAATCATACATGCATAATTTGGGCTAAAAAACTTTATTTTCATTCTCAAATCTAGCTGAATCAGTATTAATGTGTTATGTCTAATCAGTAATTAAAATTATGAAACTGACTGTTTTTTTTCTTCAAAGAATGAATCCTTCAGCCCACTAATAGGGAAGATTATGATGAAATAAGGACTTAAATGTCAGTTTAATTCTCACACAAACATATTGTGTGGCTCTAGTGCATATATACGTAGCACATGAATCATGTGGACTACATTTAGCATTTTTGCACATTGTAAAGGGAAAAGAGCAGCCAGCACATTCTTCAAAATATCTTCTATCTATATCTTTTTTATAAAAATGTTTGATGTAAAAATTTAAATCTTTAAAGGAAAAAAATTTTTTTTTTGAGGGGATGAATTAAAATAAGTTGTTTTAGATTGTTTTAATGATTGTTTTAATGATGTTTTGTCTTGTTTTAAATCATTTTAAGTCCGCTTGGAAGTTTGCTGAGGCTCCCTAGTTGAGAACCAGTGCTTTAAAGCACACAATGTGTGTCCATGAGAGAATGCTGAGCTGGGAATCAGATGGTGATATCAGATGCACTGCTTTCAGACCACATGACTCTGGGAACGATGGCGATAACATGTCAAGCCCTGGAGCAGAAGACAAGCGAAGCCTGTCCTCAAACACTAATTAGATTTAGCCAGCAGCCCTCATATCAGAAACTCTTTTAGCTCCCACTGCTCTGTCAAACAATTGCCTGCATTTACTGCAAACATGCCAACATTTACACCGCTAGATAAAAGAACTGTGAATTCTTTTCTCTTTCTTTGACTTCAGTCATATATACATTTAATTTCATCACAGCTCTTCCAGACATATTTTTATACAAACATAAACAACAAAAACAACAATGAAGCCCACCTTTCTGAATCTGTGTAGCTTTGCCTCCCCTTTTTTTTTCAAATGATCAATTCTTCAACAGATATCTTTGTTCAAATGCACACAAATCTGTAATTTGTTTTGCTTTCTTTGATAAATGGCTTTGTTACAGCACTGGGGAAGCTACTACAGAGACTTGTTTAGATTGTAAAGGAACTGATTCAGACGAATGTGGTAAAACACTCATAAATCATCTTTGGAGAAGCCCACACCCAGGCCGCTAGAGGAGGCCTGCTCTTTGTGCTCCTGTCCCAACAGGTATTAGTTCTAGGAAATGAATCTGTCTCTTTCATCTGTTTCAGACGTACTGTGTCTTGCGTGACTGCCTCTGCTTCAGACAGGTGAGAGGGGATGCCGGGACAGAGAAAGGGAATAAAGGTCCACAAACTCACCTCAAATGTTGAGTAATGCATGAAATGTGTGCGCATGCGGGTTTGGATTGAAGTTTCCATGACTCACACAGTGAAAATGTACCGGGTTGATCCCTTCTTCCCTCAAGTATGAACCACAACAACTAAAGTGGTTGTAAGGTTGTAAGGCCGTTTTTGTGTGTGTGACCTTTGGATGGTTTCATATAAATGAGGAAATTCAAAAGCGCTGTATGTAGGGCAGAGGTCATAATGTAATCATTTTAAGAATGCAGGAAATTACAATTCAAACGAAATTACACTGAGGTTAAGCACCAGGCTTATTTGATTATTCAGATTCTTTTCTAAAGAACGATGTGCGCTGCGAGCATTTGAGAGTGTTCATAGTGCTCCAGTTTAAAGCACAGCAGTGCTGTACATTAAGTTTGGGATCAGTAAGATTTTTGAATGCTTTTGAAATATATGCTTACCAAGGCTGCAGGTATTTGAGCAAAAAAAAACAGTAAAAATAGTAATGTTGTGAAATATTATTTCAATTTCAAATAACTGATTTGCATTTGAATATATTTTAAAATAGAATTTATTCTCGTGATGCAAAGCTAAATTACTCCAGTCTGCAGTGTCACATGATCCTTCAGAAATCATTCTTGTATGTTATGTTATATTATTGTCAATGTTGGAAACAGCTGTGCTGCTTAATATTTTTGTGGAAACTGTGATAGATTTTCTTCCAAGATTCTTTGAAGAATAGAAAATTCGAAAGACCAGCATTCTTTTGTAATACAGATTTTTTGTAACATTATAGTTGTCTTTACTGTCACTTTTGATCAGTTTAATGCATCCTTGCTGAACTAAGTAAACCCTCGGATCTCTCTCAAGACAAATCTTCCCCGCAACATCTGAACTGTAGTGCATTTAATGTAGCGGTTTCATATATAAGCACAACACAAAAAAAAAAAAAAAAAAAAAATGCAAGCACCATATAAACGTGACAACAATGCGAACGCAAGTCCAGACATGCTCGTTTTTCCTCTTGAACAGGCACAATAGACGGTATGATGCTAATCAGAGGTAGGATGGAAAAAAAAAAGTCTTCGCTACATTTTATCCGGTTTTCTCGGTTTCTCTCTCTCGCAAACACATAAACATGTAGGCTGCTGTAAAGGGAAGCCGTGTCCCTGTACTGACCCTGTTGGGTTTCACTTCAGAGCGGTGACATGCTGGATGTGGTGCTGCAGCGCGAGGGCCAAACCACAAGCTTTATCTCCGTCCCCTCTTGGGTCTTTATACCCCGGCCATACACAACCCTCAGCTGCTCACTGCCGCCCCACAGCGTGTGTTGTGGTTACCAGAAAGAGAGATGGAGAAAAAAAGTCTTGTCCTCTCATGTTTTCTCCACAGTAGGTGGATTTGTTTTTTTGTCAGTGTTGGAGATGTATTGCAGGACTGACTAAAGGAAGAGATCAAAAGAGATCTTTTGCTGCAAAACTTGTTTTAGATAGGAAATGGAAAGGGATGGAATGGAAGCCACATTTCCGATAAAGAATAAAGACATTTTAAAAAGTAATTGCGATTTTTTTTTTAATCTTTTACATTAATTCAGACTTTTTTTTCATGAAACTGTAAGAATTTTTTTTTTTTTCCTTGCACTTGTGAGCTTATATCTCACAATTCTGAGTTTACATCTCGCAATTCTGTTTTTGTGTTTCCATCATGGAATCAAAAATAAAAAGGTAATTGCTACCTTACGATTCTGACATTTTTGTCTCACAATTGTAAGTTTGTATCTCACAATTTTGAGTTCATATCATGCAGTTTTGAGTTTATATCTCGCAATTCTGAAAAAAGTCAGAAACCTGTTTTGTGAGATAAAAAGTTGCATTTTCTACTTTGTGGTGGAAACAGGCTTTCATAAAATGGAGGTAATCTAGGCATATCTGAGGTGCTTATTCTTATAAGGTAAGAATAACTTAAAATTTTTAAAAAATCAGTTTAAAGATTGAAACAAACCCCTAACTTTAAGATTAAACTTCACTGTATAACACACTCTTCATGTTTATGCTACAAATACATGAATATCTCAAATCAGGGCTTTTCAAGGGGTTGCAAGGGAATGTAGAAAAACATGATATATTTTTATTTACAGAATCTTAGCAACCCCAAAGCAATACTCACCCACAAGACCATATCATCGCGGCAGCAGGTTTTCTGGATGAGATCTGAGCTGGGCTAATCATTGTTTAGTCATGGTCTTATAATTTCCAGAAACCCGTCAGTGAGTTTTCTACTCTTATACGCTCCATTGCTTGTCTGCTTGATTAAACAGTAAACTGCCATGTGGCATTACTATATTGCTCTGAGCGCTGACCCTGAGCAGAGTTCAGGCCTGGTGTGGGGCTCAGCGACAGGTCTGTGGGCACTGCGTCTCTCTCACCGCTGAGCACTTTGCCATGTGTTGGCCTTTTGTGAGTTTGTGAGCAGAGTTTTCCTTTGTGTTCTGTGCAGTAAGGGAAAGAAGGGATCGCATGGCTGAACAGATTGTTCATTTTTTGCATTGAGCTTCGCTGCATTCCATGAGCTCTGTGTTCCCGAAGCCTCTGGACCGCAGAGAGAAAGAGGAGGAGGGGAGTCCTCAAGTATGAGGCTTGTTCTTGATTTATCAAGCATATTTTATTTTATTTGTGTTCTCTGTGCATCCTTGAGGCTCTCCAGTACATGCCAGGCTTGTTTTACAGCAGCAGCGCTACTGCATCTGACACATAGCATTGTGTCCTCACACTGACAGTATTGATCTAAGAAAATGAAAGTGATATCGCGCGTTAAATATATGAGTACTTGAAAATATTTATCGTGTTTACATGAGTTGGCCATTGAGTAATTGTTACCGACAGGTATACATGATTTATATGTGTTATCTGGACCACAAAACCAGTCTTAAGTCTGGGGTATATTTGTAGCAATAGCCAACAATACATTGTATGGGCCAAAATTATAAATTTTTCTTTTATTGCCAAAAATCATTAGGATATTAATAAATATCGTGTTCCATGAAAATATTTTGTAAATTCCCTACCGTAAACATGTCAAAACTTAATTTTTGATTAATAATAATATGCATTGCTAAGAACTTCATCACACAACTTTAAATGCGATTTTTTTCAATAGTTTTTAGGATGGTTTTGCACCCGCATTTCCAGATTTGTCAAAAAGTGTGTAGCTTGCCAATCTTTCCTATTCCTAACAAACATACTCAAGGGAAAGCTTTTTTATCGGTAGGTAAATCTCAATTAAAAAAAAAACTCACGCTTATGACTGTGGTCCAGGGTCACATATATTCTACATTTGATTTGATTATAGATATATCTTGAAAATACACTACGATTCAAAAGTTTGGAAAGATTTTATTTTTTTGGAAAGAAAGAAAGACAATTAATACTTTTCATTTATATATTTTTTAATTTAATATTCAAATATTCAAATAATGGAATGCAGTTTTTTTTTTTTTTTTTTTTGTTCCTTTTATTTAACAAAATCTGAGAAATAATACGAGTTTCACAAAAGTTTAGTAAATATTAGTATCCCTAACTGTTTTCAACATTGATAATAATCAGAAATTGTTTCTTGAGCAGAAAATCAGTATATTATAATGATTTCTGAAGGATCACATGACAATGAAGACTGGAATAATGGCTGCTGAAAAATTAGCTTTGCATCACAGTACTATTGATGTTTATTAGATTGGTTTCAAAATTACATTCAAATAGAAAGGCGTTATTTCATACTATTACTTTATTTTTTATCAAATAAATTCAGTCTTTGTGAGCATAAGAGATTTCTTTCAAAAATCTTATGAACCGACCATCGTCCAGCATTCAGTATTGATCCACCCTATCTGTCAGACCACAGCTCCACCTCTGATTATTACAAATTTGCTCTTAATAAAATCTCATTTACATAAGGAAGTGGGCCACATTTACCAAGGAACCAAACCCAATGTTTAGAGCATAGACTACATACTGCTTAAGTTGTCTGACTTGCTGAATAGACAGTGTTTGTGCGTTTGTCACGGTGTAACAGATGTCTTTTTTCAAACAATGGGTGAGTAATTCACTCCATTATTTTATATAGCTTCATAAAAGCCTATATTGCAAAATACTGAGTTGTTAAATAGGTTTATGGTGCATTTTCATAGTGTACCTGCTGAATTCAGCACACAATGTGTGACAAAAATAGACTCCAGAATACTAGTCGTCGCACATGCTCTTCTGTTACACAGCATTGTGTACAGTGTGAACGCTGTAACTCGTTAACATGGACAAGCAAAATAAATGCATACTGCCTTTGCATTCAAAGTGAGTTTATTGCTTTAAAGCATGAATAAATTCCCCTTTTCCTTCACTGTAACACAGTGGCACCAGAAATGTACTCTAACCAGCCAAACCAAAGCATCCTGTGCTACCTCAGCTGGGCCACTGTCATGTGTGTGTGTGTGTGGGCAGCAAGTGCTGTGCTCCATCGCATGTAGGATCGGGCCTACCTCTCATACACCCAGTGCAAAGCGGAAGGCCAACAGTTGTCCTTAAAGCTTTTCTCTCTTTCTTTTCTCGAAAAAAAAAATCTCCCCCCTTTCAACTTCTCCCCCCTCCCCTCTCCTAAGCCGCTTTTTTAGAGTTTGTTTTAAAATACCCTCGACCACATTTCTCTCTCTCTCTTTCTCTTTACGACTGTTTGCTTTCAGAGTTTAAATGGTTTGTGGGGACGGCCCGTCTCACATCGTTACTGGGCAACGGTCTTCAGGAAGGAATTCAGAGCCCTCAGTAAATGTGCTTAGGGCTTAGACTCATGCAGCTCTCCAAAAACATGCTGTTGAAACAAGAGCGCCGAGTGCATTAAAGGCCCATTCCTCGCACTGGGAAAACAGGCGCGTTTGTTGTTATTTCAGTTTCATGAACAGCACAAGTCATTGAGGGAGTGTGGTTTCACTAGGTGGCGCTATCCCAAGCTCATTTTCACACCGTTATCAGGCGTCTTTTGTCCGTTTTATGCTTTTCGGTGTCATTGCCGGTGGGCAAGCTGCGTAAATGAATCAGTTTCTCCTTTTTTTCTTCTCTTCACAAAAACACATGCATAACCGGCCCTGCGGACTTGTTCAAACAGAAGCGGTCTGTGCCTCCCGTGTTTCGGGCCTGAATAGAGGCCTGTTTGGAGATCTGGTGGAACATGTTGTATGACTTTCCCTGCTGACCTCCTGAGAATGCACTGACATTAAATCACAGATGGAGGGGTTTGTATGTTTAGTAAGGCCTGTTTATCTTCTGAGGGTTATAATATAATAATTATCAATTTTTTAGAGAGAGAGAGAGAGAGAAAGCTGTGTGCTGGTCAGAAGCTGTTGCTCTATGATTTGTTTCAGAGCGAAGCCATCCATAGCCAGACCCATCTGATCTCAATTTTCTCCTGTAGACAAAAAACAACAACAGCGACGAAAAAAACCAACAACAACAAGCACATGCTTGTGTCCGCACATCGGAAGGAAATCAATAAAAGAGGGAGACAGAGTAGAAAGATTAAAGGAAAAGCAGAAGACGGAGGGGGACGATGGAATTTTCAGCAATTATAGTTTGGCAAAACACAACAGCGGTTGATGTAGGAATCAACTCATTTAACGTTTATCCTTTTATACCTGACTCTATTTCAATGCAGTACTGTTTAAAAAGAAAGACATGAAAAAGCCTTTTGGAAATGAATGGCTTGATGAGATCATTTAACTTTATATATTTAACCTTATCATGCTCAAAATCAATCCTCAATGTGAAGTTTTATACATACCACATATGCCACATACCACACATAATGCATATGGAGCAATTTATGAAATTTCATTCTTGTCAGGAAACAGCTGATCTGTTTAACCCAAAATTAAATCTAAATAATTGGTGGATGCATACTTATCAACATCAAGAATTTATGTTAAAAATAATACTGAAAGTGAAGGTTTTTCATCTGGTCAAAGTTGTTTTATTTAAAAAAAATTTTTTTTTAAATTTCACTTTTTAAAATGGTCCTGCAGAGTGACAAATGCATTTTTAAAAGTATAAATTTAACTTGTATTTAAAAAAAATTATAATATTGTCACACCCCTGTGGACTGTGGATTGTGGTTTCTCCCTTTGTGTCCTTATTTGGTTGTTCCTGTTCTCATTTATTAGTTAATCACCTCATTGTGCTTACCTGTCTGCCCCTCATTATCCACCCTATATCAGTTCCTGTCCATTGTGTTCCAGTTTGTCAGTTATTGTGAATGTTACCCTGTGCGTGTGCTCCTACCCGCTTGTTAAGTTATTAAAGGTTTCTTGTATCCTTCATCCTCGTCGTCCTGCCTGTTCCCTGGCGCAACCTCAACGTGACAGAATAACTGACCAAAGAAACAGGATGTCAACGGCTGAGGACAGGCTTTGGTGTCTGTGGCAGGGTGGTCTGGATTTGGAGAGGTATGTGGAGGAGTTTCTAGAGCTCTCTCACCAGGTGAGCTGGGTGGACTCTGTCCTCGGGGTCTTTTTTTTCGGTTGGGGCTGGATGATGACGTCATCAGCGGTGCGGTTCACACGTATAGCTTTCCCCTGATCGAGCTTGTTAATCAGGTCCTGTATCTAAATGGAGTTAATCTGGAGGTAGAAGAAGTTGGGAGCGATCATCCAGTCCCTCCCGAAAACCACCAGGCCTCGCCAGCTCACCCCTCGCCAGGACCCTCCACATACCCATCCAAACGTTCAGGTTACCCATCTCATCCCAGCACCGTCTCTGTCCTCAGACCAGAAGTGCGGGCTGTCCCCGAGTTAAGCCCACGGAAGACTCCTGTTCCCGAGTTAAGCCCACGGAAGGCTCCTGTTCCCCAGTTCAGCCCAGGAAGGGCTCCGGATCCCCAATCCAGCCCAGGAAGGGCACCTGATCCCCAGTCCAGCCCAGGAAGAGCTCCTGATCCCCAGTCCAGCCCAGGAATGGCTCCCGGATCCCCAGTCGAGCCCAGGAAGGGCCCCGGATCCCCAGCTCGGCCCAGGAAGGGCCCCGGATCCCCAGAGCTCGCTCCCGTGACGGCTCCAGCCCAAGAGCTCGCTCCCGTGACGGCTCCAGTCCCAGAGCTCGCTCCCGTGACTGCTCCAGCCCCAGAGCTCGCTCCCATGACCGCTCCAGCCCCAGAGCTCGCTCCCGTGTCAGCTCCAGCCCCAGAGCGCCCTCAAGTGCCCGTTCCTCCAGAGCGCCCTCAAGAGCCCGCTCCTCCAGAGCGCCGACCAGAGCCGGCTCCTCCAGAGCGCCCCCAGGATTCCTAGGATCCACCATTGCCTCGCGGTTCCCTGCTCGCTCCCCATGGTTCCCTCCGATCCACCCTGGAGGCTCTCCGTTGCTCCTGCCCGATTCCCAGTCCTGCACCACCTCCAGGGCGCCCACCCCCTCCTCCCCCCCCGGATACGGTTACGGCGTCAGTCGCGCCTTTCCGGGAGGGGGCGATCTGTCACACCCCTGTGGATTGTCTATTGTGGTTTCTCCCTCTGTGTCCTTTTATTTGGTTGTTCCTGTTCTCATTATGTGTTAATCACCTCATTGTGCTCACCTGTCTGCCCCTCGTTATCCACCTTATATCAGTTCCTGTCCATTGTGTTCCAGTTTGTCAGTTATTGTGAATGTTACCCTGTGCGTGTGCTCCTACCCTCTTGTTAAGTTATTAAAGGTTTCTTGTATCCTTCATCCTCGTCGTCCTGCCTGTTCTCTGGCACAGCAACACCGTGACAAATATAGAATAATATCAGCTCACATGTTATGCATAATTCACGAAATGCTGTTTAAAATAGTTTGCTGTTCTGTAAAAGAATAGAATGCCAACTACCAATAAAATTCAAAACCAAATTCTGTTATTAGTTCTGCAATTAAAATATTTTGTTTTTTATCTTCCACAGTGATCTCTCAGATATTACTCGGAGTCTGTCCAGTAAATCTAACTAGCTTCCACCCATCGTGTTGGCCATTTTTCTCAGTATGCTGAAATTTTGACTTTTAGCACTAACAAATTAATTTCACCATGACTTTGTTTGACAGTTTTCATCTAGCGTGTGATTGTGATCTGAACACAAATCCATAAACCTAATCTCATACTGATATACGATGCATGCTCTAGTGCAGGGATTCCAAACATTTTTTCAACCGAACCTCTTTGACCAAAAATATTTACTTGAAGTGTCCCTTGAGTTTTCAAGTTAATATTTAAACAAATTAACACATTTCCACACTGCAGTTTGGGAAGCCATGTCCTAGAGTAGCATCCAATAGCGGTTATAGCATATCTGTTCATTAGAAGTGTAATGTTTTTTTTCTATTTTTCCACCACACTCTCTTCTCTGTAGCTTTTGCGGATGGTGACGTTGCCTGAAAAGCGACGGAGGGCTCGACCAGGAGGGGGCGCTGCGAGGAGAGACCCAGCCGGACAGGGCCAGGCAGACGAGGATGAGGAGGGTCTAGAAAGTGGGGATTGTGATGATGAAGATGAGTGTACTGGTGTTTCTGGACTCGGGCCACCTCCGAGACGCAAACGCCTGCGCATCTTTGCAGGTCAGTGATATAGTACACGCTGGAACTAATTTTTTAGTGTCAGTGAGTTTTTAACTGGTGCTACTGTTAATTATATTGCCCAATCTATGTTAAAGGGGTCATATGATGCGATTTAAATTTTTCCTTTCTCTTTGGATTGTACAAGCTCTTGGTGCGTAAAGAAGATATGTAAAGTTGCAAAGTCTAAAGTCTCAAATTCAAAGAGATATGCTTTATAAAAGTTAAGACTTGTCCACGCCTTCCTAAAATGCCTCGTTCTAACACGCCCCCACATATCTACGTCACTGTGTGGAAATATTAGCATAATGCCGCCCAAATGTGCACGCAAAGAAAGAAGGCGTGGTTTCAGGAACAGCAATAGTGTTGATGCAGCCATGTCAGGGAGTATGGGATGATATTAGACTCAAAATGATTAATAGATGCACGCACATTATCCATGTACTGGATACATTTTATACATTTATCTACTAACCCACAAACAAAGTCCTTCAATTTGGATCTGTGAATGCCTGGATTAAATGATTGTGCAGCGATTTGTACAAATACAGACATGTTTGCGAATAAAAATGTTCTGTTCTGCATTAATATATCATAAATTGCTCATGCAAAAAGGAATCTGTGCATATGTGGATCAGGTGACACGCGTGCATTAATTGATGTCTAGTTCGAGTCGATCTTGTTCTGTTCATTTCGATTTTGAGACTTCATTTTCGCAGTTTACAGCATTTCACGCCCCCCACACACACAACTACCAAAGAAGTGCAATTCATTAACGTGTTCACGATTTGAAAAAATCGCAAATGTGCGTCACTACATTGAAACAAATGCTTTTCAACCGGTGTCTGTTAGATTAAGGAGTTAATAATTACATTAATGTGCATCATTTTGTTCAAATAGAGACATATTTGTGAATACAAATGTTATAGTTTGTATTAAAGTATCATGATTTGTGCATGTAGCGATTAAAATGTGCATTTGTGGATCAGGTGACACGTGCATTCATTCACGTCTCTTCTGAGTCGATTCTATTTGATTCATTTGAATTTTGAGACTTTCGTTCCGCCCTTTTATCCTTGCCCAATCCACACACACACAGCGCGCGATCCACGCGCAGCTGAGCCACAGAAAATCAGCCACCACTAGATGGCACTAGCCCCACTCACATGTGCGCATTTCCATTGTGTACAGTTTTATGAACGTTACATTGTGTTTTCTTTGTTTCTTTTTGGTTTTGGCTGTTCTCCTCTACCTTAGAAATATAATAAAGATGTATTATTTAACTGTTCTAACTTAACTTGTCTTAAGACACAGAATAGCTTATATTAATTTTGCCAAACAAGAACTTCGTGATGGTACCTTGTTTTTTTCTTTCTTTCTGTAATTCAACGGCACGTTGTCAGTTATTCCTTCCTTGTAGGCTATTATTATTATTATTATTATTATGAGCAAAGATAAGTTGACGATGCTGTTAGCCATCTCTACAGGACAGAGAAATGCCCCTTTCTATAGGCCTACAGCATTGCAAACGCTGCAGCCTGTTCATTATCAGAATAAAATACAGTCAACCAAACATAAAGATACACAAGAGAATCTAGATACACTGCTTAATTAAAACAGTCCATAGTACAGTCCGTGCCCTTCAGCCTTAGCTCGGGCCAAGCATATATGAAGCAGATGGTTTTTTATGTGAAGACCATGATTTTTTAATTTTTTTTTGGAAAGCGGGTTAAGTAGGCTACAAATCCTGGTTTACATAGGCCTAATAAATAATAGTCAGTTGCATTCAAATTCAAATAGCCAACATTGTGAACATTTGGATTCGTGCCAAATGAGAGTAAGAAAGAGGATTATAGGGCCAAACAATAAAAAAAAAAAATCTCCAGAATAAAGTCATTAGCCTATAATGCGAGATTAAACTAATTAAATATCCAGAAAAATGTAGAAATAAAATATTGAGACTAAAAATAATTACATTTCGAGAATAAATTCATCAGCATGGTCAACTTCATCTTTGCAGCTGACACTGACTCAGAAAACAGTTTAGTAGCCTAAGTAAATAAAATATGTTCTAGCTATTTTATGCGATCCGCTTGAGCACAGAATAGGCTATAGCCTATAAAACACTTGTTTAGCATAGTTTAAGTTCATTTAATAGTTGAATTCAATATAAACGTGCAATTACTAATGGCTTAAATAAGCGACTACTAATAGCCCGTTTAAATAACAACAACACGATTAATAATAATAATAATAGCCTACAAGGAAGGAATAACTGACAACGTGCCGCTGAATTACAGAAAGAAAGAAAAAACAAGGTACCATCACGAAGTTCTTGTTTGGCAAAATTAATATAAGCTATTCTGTGTCTTAAGACAAGTTAAGTTAGAACAAGTTCAATAAAACATCTTTATTATATTTCTATGGTAGAGGAGAATAGCCAAACCAAAAAGAAACAAAGAAAACACAATGTAACGTTCATGAAACCGTACTCAACGGAATGCACACATGTGACTGGGGCTAGTGCCATCTAGTGGTCGCTGATTTTCTGTGGCTCAGCTGCGCGTGGATCGCGAGCTGTTTGTGTGTGGATTGGGCAAGGCTAAAAGGGTGGAATGAAAGTCTCAAAATTCAAATGAATCAAATAGAATCGACTCAGAAGAGAAGTGAATGAATGCACTGTCGCCTGATCCACAAATGCACATTTTAATCGCTACATGCACAAATTATGATATTTTAATACAAACTATAACATTTGTATTCACAAATATGTCTCTATTTGAACAAAATGCTGCACATTAATGTAATTCTTAACTCTGCAGACACCGGTTGAAAAGCATTTGTTTCAGTGTAGGGATGCACATTTGTGAATTTTTCAAATTGTGTACACTTTAATGAATTGCACTGGGCCTTGTTCGTTGGTAGTTGTGTGTGTGGGGGACGTGAAATGCTGTAAACTGCGAAAAGGAAGTCTCAAAATCCAAATGAACTGAACAAGATCGACTCGAACTAGAGATCAATTAATGCACGCGTGTCACCTAATCCACAAATGCACATTTTAATCGCTACACGCACAAATTATGATACTTTAATACAAAATATAACATTTGTATTCACAAACATGTCTGTATTTATACAAATCGCTGCACAATCATTTAATCCAGAATTCCACAGACTCAATTGAAAGGCATTTATTTGTTGTAGTAAGATACATGTTGAAATGTATCGTATATGATAATTGTGCTGCATCTATTAATCTCGGTCTAATCTCAGTCCCATAAGGGAGACGCTGTGTTTTTCAGTGCGAAAGCAAAAGCACTTTGTTTGGCCTTCTGGAAGTAGATGCAATTAGAAATCATTGGTTACGATTTATTTACAACAGAACAGCATAACCCAGATGTTCGAATTTGTGCAACGCATTTTATGGAGGACATTTTTTTTAACCTAGAAGATTACAAGGCTGGCTGTGCACAAAGGCTATTTCTAAAAATAAAAAAAAGGTCAATTCCGACTTTGCTATTACAATCTGGCGCTTCTGAATCAGCGGCCGTGAGTTTGTTTTGTTATTAGTTTTAAGTATTTGCTATTGACTGTTTAAATAAGGAGTTTTGCGCCGCGCTGAGTACGCGTCGTGTGGTGTGGTGTGTGTGAGGGGAACAACAGGTTCCATATCACAGGAATGCATGCCTGTCAAAATCATAGCAGCGTCGCTGTCTTATAACCGTGAGCTTGTGTACATGCATCAATCACTTTTGTCGTCACGCGACTCTGTTGCCCTTTCGGGCTTGAACTGATGGTAAAACTAACTATTAACTGTCTTGATATTTACTTTGAAAGCTGAAGCTCGTGATTATGGTAAGTTGCGTTTATCATTTCCGACACATGCGTGTGATTTTCGGCCCATCAAATGCACTGGTCCGCTGCCTAGCATAGCAGACTGCGCTTTTTAAAGGAGGGGGCTTTGTTGAAAACGACGTGTTTGAGAGAGGCGGGTCATAGAGGACCTACAATAATGTACAGGATTTGAAAAAGAATGTGTTTTTTGAACATTAAAGCATGGTCAACATTCTGTTACACATAACATACACAAAATAATGATCTTTAAAATAGCATCATATGACCACTTTAAAGGTTTAAATCACCCAAAAATGAAAATTCTGTCATTAAGTACTAACCCTCATTTTGTTCTTTGGAACACAAATTAAAGGGGTCATCGGATGCCCATTTTCCACAAGTTGATATGATTCTTTAGGGTCTTAATGAAAAGTCTATAACATACTTTGGTTAAAATTTCTCAATGGTAGTGTAAAAAACACCCTTTTTACCTTGTCAAAATCAGCTCTGTTTTCAGCAACCCGTTTTAGTGCATGTCCCTTTAAATGCTAATGAGCTCTGCTCACCCCGCCCCTCTCTTCCGTGGGGAGACGAGCCATTCTCATGAGACTGTAAACTTTAGCCACATTTAGCCACAGAACTTGCTAACTAGCACATTATTAGGAAAGGCGATTTGCAAAGATTCATAAAAACCCTTATACTCACTTCTTCTGTAGATGAAGCTGGATCACGCATGATTCGCGCGAACATAGACCCATTTAGATAGATCGGGGGCGCATTCCCTTCAGAAACAAATGTAATCCACTGCGTCTTCAGCGGCTCAGATGTCAGGAGTAAATGATGACTGCTATGTTCATTATTACATCCAACAACAGAACACCTCAATCGCTTAATCGGAGACATTCTTGTCTTCCCCTGCACCGGAGTCGACACAATGGCGGACAGCTCACAGCTCACTCAGGGCGGGTCTAAGGTAAGATGGCCTTGTCAATCAACTATCGTGGGAGGGGCCTGTGCAGAACTACGTCATTCTCACAGGAATCTCAGAACAGCCTGATTTGAGAAAGGGGATTTTAAAATAGGGATTTTTTTTTTTTAAAAGCACTGGGTGGATTTTTCTCATTATTGGGTGGATGTGTACACACACTTCCAACACACATTTATGTTCAAGCCAACTGTAAAGTGAATTTGTATCCGATGACCCTTTAAAGAGAATTCTTAAAAGCTTTCTGACCCTCCATAACATCACCAACTAACTACCACGTTCAAGGCCCAGAAAGGTAGTAAGGATATAAATGGGAATCCTTCCTGTCCTCTGTGGCGTGGCCTGCCCTGGTAGTTTCGTCGGCCAGGTCATGGTGATCTCAAAGTGGTTTCATGTTAGTGTGCATGATATAATTAAAATTGCCCATGTGATGTCAGCAGCACCGCATGCATGTGTTGTCATATTCTTGTGAACTTGCATCGAAGACTGACGCGGAAGAGAGGACATTGTTGAATAAATGTTTGTTTCTTTGTGCACAAAAAGTATTCTCGTATGGCTTCATAAAATTACTGTTGACCTCTGATGTCACTGGACTATTTTAAAAAACCGAGTCCTTACTAACTTTCTGGGCCTTGAACATGTCAGTTTTGTTGCTGTCTATGCAGGGTCAGAAAGCTCTCGGATTTCAGCAAAAATAAGGTTTTTAATAATTTAATTTAATAATTTTTGGATGAACTAACCCTTAAAAGTTGCCCCAGCTTCACAGGTTATAGGTAGCCATGTATTATCAGTGACCTTGCGACCCTATCATTGTCTGAGGGAACAAACAGGGTACATGGGAGATGTTCCCTTTGATGCAAAACAAAGCACAAAAGAACCAACAAACCATGTTAGTGCAAAGAAACTAAACAGAGGCAAAGAATAACAGTAGAAGGGCAGGAACAAGGAGTTTGATACTGACTGACAAAGCCGAACCAGCTGAGCAAACACAACAGAGGGAGTTGTCGTCCTGGTTGTGTTGTTGTGGCAGAGATTTGGGCTCTCAGGGTAGCGCCGCAAGGGGCCCAGGGTTACACTGAGAATCCCACTTATAAAGCACATGTGGAAGGACAGGATAATGCACATATCAGCACTCAAATTTACACAGAAGAAGTGAAGCGGTGATAAAACGTCCAGCATCAAGCGCTGAGGTCTGAAAGCTCTCTAAACTTCTGAGCCGGTGGTGTTTGAGTGTGCGTCCTCCCTCCCTCTTGCAGAAGATTTACTGCTTTAATTATTAAGAATGAAGAGAATGCGTTTTGGGCGCTGGGATGAACAGTTGGCGATATATCTTTCCTGTCTTGGAATTTTATATCCCGCTCCTCTTCTCCAGTCCTCTCTCATTCTCATGTGTGTGTGTGTGTGTGTGTAGATGTTAGGTCGGTGGGTCGTGACCGAAGAATGAATCACAGGATTGTTCTGGTAGTGTTGTGGAAAGCAGGGCAAAACAATGCTAAATGCTAATAATAAAAAACAACCATACAATAAATAATTCAGGTTAAGACACTTAGAAGGGAGGAGAAATCACTTCTGATATCTCTTATTGTTGATGTCAAAGGCTGTTTAATTTAATCTGCTAATATGGCTAATGCTAATACAGTATTTTTAGCCCTGGGTTGATTCTGTGTGTTAATTAGCTACATTTTGGCAACATTATGCAGGCAAAAAGGTCCGTTGTCAATTGTCAATAGTGTAGTGATGTAATGAAGCAGAGCTGAAAAGTCACTTTTTTTATATAAACAGCTTTCCTTTGGTTAGCTTGGCAATGTTGAGTGACCAACCTGAACCTGTTGCGAAATCTGCATGGGGAAATTGCTTATTAGCATTATTAGCATATTTATTAATAAGCTTATAATGCTTTAATAAGCTTATTATGCTTATTAACATGCCTATTACAAACATATTGGTCGTTTATTAGTATTTATAACCCACATATTAATGCCTTATTCTGCATGACCATATTTTGGATCCCTTAATCCGACCCCATACCTAAACTTAACAACTAACTATTAACAAATGAGCAAATGAGGAGTTTGTTGAGGGAAAAGTTGTAGTTAATAGTAAATATGAGTATCCTATTCTAAAGTGTTACCAACAAACATCTCTTGCTGCTTTTTCAGCATAAAGGCACGAGTGCTACATTTTTAAAGACATTTCAAGTCATGTTTAAATATCAGAGGAGGCTGTTTACTGTAACAAGGGCGATTAAAGGGATAGTTTGAAAATGAAAATTACCCCACTGATTTACCCATCCTAGGTGTATATGACTTTCTCTTTCAGACAAATACAATCAGAGTTAAATAAAAAATATGTCCTGGCTCTTCCAGGCTTTATAATGACTGTGAATGGTGGTCGAGATTTTAAAGCAAATTAAAGTGCATCCATCCATCATAAAAAGTGCTCCACACGGCTCCGGGGGATTAACAAAGGCCTTCTGAAGTGAATCAATGCATTTTTGTAAGAATAATATCCATATTTTAAACTTTATAAACCATAATCTCTAGCTTCTGCTAACATACGCGCGTTACCGAGAAAGTGGCATTCCATTGATATTTTTCTTACACAGATGCATCAGTTCACTTCAGAAGGCCTTTATTAACCCCCCAGAGCCATGTGGAGCACTTTTTATGATAGATGGATGGGTTTTTGGGTTTCAAAATCTCGACACCCATTCACTGCCATTATAAAGTTTGGAAGAGCCAGGACTTTTTTTTAAAAATATAACTCCGATTGTATTCGTCTGAAAGAAGAAAGTCATATACACCTAGGATGGCATATAGGTGAGTAAATCATGGGGTAATTTACATTTTTGTTGAACTATCCCTTTAACTTTCAAAAACAGTAGTGATCAATTCTTCTGTTCTGCTGTTTATGCATTTACAGAATTATCAGTTTTCCTATTCGGCTAATATTATGTTCAAAGTTTTACATTTTGTCATACCTATGCAGTTTACAGTCTATATGTTGTTCAGTATTTGACCAATATTCTTGCTCAAGTATTGTTCAAATATGTCTGTTTGTTTTAATGTAGACCTTTAGGCCTCTGATGAAACAGGTACACAGATAACAGCAGATAGTTGCAGATGACCCAGTAAAACACGCTTCAGCCCTGCTGTCTTTTCATCCCATTTTGGTTGTTTGGGGAGGGGTCAGGAAGCCAGAATGCCGAAGGTCATCCATAGGCAGGTTTACTAATGGAAGTCCTGTCTGTGCCTGGTGCGCTGAGATGGACGACGTAGATCTGGTTTCTCAAAAGAGATGCAGCTTCGGCGCTGCGCAGGGGCCTGGGGAGCGTGACAGACAGAACAACAACTTGGTGCAGACAGGCCGCACCTCGGGCCCAGACCCCTCCGTAAATCAAAGCTGTCAGCTGGACAGTAATTTTGTGGATGTTCCGAATGATCCGGATTGATTGATAAATCGTCATTCGCTCTGGGAAGAGATTCCAGGCCTCCTCGCCCCCCAGGACTGCCCCCAACCCCCATACCGACCCACGCATTCCAGGCCAGCAGAGCTATTCCTGGACACGGGCTGTTGTGTCCTGTGCTCACACCCCGAGATACACACAGCCGGCGCTGAGGTCGTGTCATCTGCCTCACCACGCTCACTTTAATGTCAGCCGCCCGCTTAGGACAAGATTATGTGAGCGGCGGTGCAGTCCAGCACTAATCAAACATGCTGTTATCACATATTTAATAATGCTCCATGAGAAAGGGTTTGTATGAGAAACTTTAGTTGAACTGAAATACTGAAATATTGATGTCGGTATGAAATACTGAAATATTTATGTCAGTATGGCATCATACTTAAACTGTTTGTAAAATAAGTGTATACATCACAATAAGTGTATAACAAAATCGGAATCCTTCCTGTCCTCTGTGGTCAGTGCCTGGTAGTTCGGCCAGTCATGTGATCTCAAAGTGGTTTCATGTTAGTGTGCATGATTTTAAACATATGTTTTTAAAAAGTTCTGTTTATTTCTTTGTGTGCAATTGACTGATTTTCGCCTTTGTACAACAGACCTGTTCCAAGTGTGATATATATTTTATACAGCAGTTCTATAAACAAGACATTAATAATGAATAACTGGCTAGTTAATAAGTTTATTTTTTGGCTGCCAACATAAATAGTTGCAAAAAAAGCAAAAGCGGAGTCAAGTGTTTTCAAAGAACAACACAAAGACTGAAATGCCACGGATACAAACAGTTAGAGTGATACAAAGTGAAACGGCTCAATTGGTTTGGTTTGTTAACATTAGTTCATGCAGCTGGTATTATAAACTAACAATAAACAGTGACTTTTTTATAGCATTTTATTAATCTTGGTTGATGTTCATTTCTACATACATACTAGAACATGTTTAACCCTTTAAAAGCGGGATCAAATTATAATAATGTATTATATTTTCACATGAATGTATTGTGTCTAATTATATTGTATAACATTATACTATATATTATATATATAGAATTATTAATATATTATGATAAATTTTAAAATATTATGCAACTGTTCTAATTAGCTCATAATAACAAATATACTTTCATGTTAATCAGTTGAAGTGTTAAAAAAAACATGAAAAGTAATATCAACACTCTTGGTGATAATGGTGCTTGGCCAATCAAATAAGAGGAATGGATTTCATATTTATTTTATAAAATTGTATTCGATGAGTGGAATTGAAAACTGCCGTGCGTAGCGGTGAGTGTTTGAGAGAGATACCAGACATAAACCTGCTCTCTCAGTCTCATCACTTTTAGTTAGGACAGCACGCCGAACCATAAACCCCGTGCCCAGCTGTCATCACTGCCTTTCATTCTTTATGAGCTTCCACCCCTTTCTATCACACTTTCTCATCTTTTTCTCCATCCAGACCCTGAACGATCACCTCATTTTGTGTCTCCAAACAAAGTATCTCATTCAGCCTATCTGATGCAAGTGCTTAGCTGCTTTCCTGACATTTCCCACCCTCTCTGCGCTCCTTGGTTCCTTTCTCATTTTGTCAAGGAGGAGCCCAGGAGGAGTTGATGAATGTAACTATCACCGAAAGGCCAAACCCCTGGAGTCGGGGGATTTTGGAGAGGGCCGGTCAGAGTGTGCAGCCTTGACCACTCCGCCGCACAGCATGGGCCCTGTCAAAACAGCTCTTGTTATTTTCCAGTGCTCAGCAAACGTTTGGTCACTGTAAGTGCTGAGGAGCATTTTTTCTTTGAAGCTCTTTGGCCCTTTATCAGCAGGCGAGGGTTAGCAAAATACAATGTGGAAATATGCCTGTAATGTGAAACATGCAGCTCGCTGTGAGAGCCTGGGCAGGGCTCGAGTCTCAGGTCTGCTACAGATTTACTTAAGATATGGAGAGAGTAAGAGAGATGGAGAGGAGAGGAAATTTTGTGATGGATGGTGTGAATTTGTGAGGCGAAACGACAGGCGCAAGCATTCGAACGCAAGCACACTTTTCTCACAGCATAAATAGTTTCATCCTTCCTCTGATGTTGAGGCTGGAATGCTAACAGGCTCCATGTGTCACCTCTGACCTCTAGCACCTGATAGGTGAGGAGCAAAGCACACGTTTTCCATTACAGCACAGGCTTTCTGCAGCCGTAAACAAGCTGCATATGAGGCCGGCCGGCCTGCCTAGTCTTAGTAGCATGCGCTGTCAATCTGTGTGTGGGAGATCCTTGTTACGGTTTGTGGTTTTATGTTGATGGAATATACATTGTAGTTTGGGTGGTGTGTGTGGGTGTGGTGTGGGAGTGGGTGGTTTGAAGGAAGGCTGGGCGTGGCGTTTGAGGAGGAAATCGGTATCCTATAGGGGGAAAAAGACCTGAATTAACTGTTAAAAGACGTGTAAAAATGCTAGCCTGAAGGGGAAACCTCGTGTTTTCAAGTGTGTAGGCGGGGGGGGTTAAATTCCCCTACTATATATATATAAATAAAGAAAGTTCAGGAGATAAGCAGTTAATAAGATTATGCGATATGAGATCGCCGGGCCGTTCCGTAACTCCCCAACCAGACCTCACTGGACAATGGCACCTTTTTTTTTTTTTTTCTTTTGTTTTTTTTAACATAAGGGGGAAGTTACATGTTGAGAAATCTTCCATCTGGTGTCGCGGCTGTTAAAACTCTTTTTCTTAGATTTCGTACTGATGTAGATGTTATATGTGATTTCTGTGGGACTGAGAAAGAAAATGTTTTGCACTTATTTTGTAACTGCATTTATAGCTAAATGTTTTGGATAGATTTGGAATGTTTCCTTTGTAAATGCCTGGGCATGAAAGTTTACTTTTCTGAAAAAGATGTATTTTTTTATTTTAATAGACAAAGATTACCACCAAATGTTGCCTTTATTGTTAATCTTTGTTTGATTATGGGCAAATACCATATACATAAACAGAAATGGGCTAAAGGAAAACCCAACTTTTTGTTATTTCAGATAGATATGAAAAATTATATTGAGTTACTACTTGGGTTGAAAAACAGTAAAGCAAAACGCACTAGGTCTCTTTGTGAGCTTTTCTGTTATTTATATGATGATCTCATACCTGGTCTGTTTTTCTGTTATTTATTTATTTATTTATTTATTATTTTAATTTATATTTATTTATTTATTTATTTTTACCTGTATTATTATTTATATAATACTGTATATTTTCAATTTCTGTTTTGTAGTTTATATTTGTTCAGTACCTTTATATTATATGTTGGAAATCAATAAAAAAACGTCACTACCTCCTCCTTCCATGCGAATTTCGAGCCCCGGGATGCCACCGTTGGCTAAAACAAAGCGATAGAGTAAAATCTTTCCCCGGCGCTGCGCTGAGACGGCTCGCAGGAGGGAGCTTGAGGGTGATTCCCGTTTATATCATTAAGCAGAGGTTCAAACTCTAGTCCGAACACCATTGGCCACGAGCTTTGGGCTCTGCTCTCAATGAGAATATTTATTTATATAGCATATTTTATTTTAGATCAACTAGAAACAATGTTTAATTTATAATGTTTTATTTTGAATTGTAAGTCAATAACAATTGGCCGAAGCCAGAGCCAATGGTGAAAGTCTTTGCGCGAAGAGACCCCGCCCCATTTTGGAGGTTCTGCCCACTTTTGGAGTTCACGCCCCATTTTGGAAATCTCCGGTCTGCAGTTATACCTACTTGATTATATACGGTGAATAACTGTATTGGACATTACATGTATTAGACATACATTTTACTGTATAATAAGCCTTTTTTGGAAGGAAAAGACCGGGATATTTACCGATCTACCGTAAATTGACATTCCCAGAATTCCCTGCTTTACATTTCACATTTGATGTTTTTTCGTTTAAGTAACTATGTTTCTTCTTAGTTTTTTCTATCAGTTTTGTATATTAGGGTTGTGAGTTACACCTAACGTTGTTAAATGAATTTTTATTGCATTATTTCAGTTTCACATGTGTTACCATGATGGTGTTTATTATTTGTGTTAGAGGAGCACTTTGCCCTTCTATAGGTAGGTGGGTTTTGCTGTGTAAAGCTGCTTGTGAGGCTTTGTGTAGCGTCTGTGCTGTTCGCTGTGTCATCCACCACCTGCATTTGTGGGTTTCTGCAGTGTATTACAAAGACAAAACAGATTTCAGTTACTTCGCGCGGTAAGTGTTTGGTGCAGGATGAAATTATACAGTTCCGTCGTTGAGAGGGTTATAGAGCGTAGTGTATACGTATAATTTGTAATGTTAGAAAACCGGTAAAACCGAAAAATGTTGGTCGTTGGTCAAGCGCCGTATTTTTAACCACAGCTGCCGGTTTTTTACAGTAAATTTTACCGGTTTTACCGTAATTTTTTTTTTTTTACAGTGTATCACTAGAAGCTAGTTAAATATGGAAACATCTCCCTTTTGTGTAAACATACTTTAAAAATGATTCATAAATAAACTAAATTAACGGTTTTGGTAACACTTTACTGTGAGGTTCGATTAGTTAACATGAGGTATAAACTAATAATGAACAACTTTTTTACAGCATTTATTCATAGTTAATATTAATATATAAATATACGGTAACACTTTATTAAGTGTCCTTGTTACAACGTACTTACTCTTATATAACATAATTATTCATATTAAATGCAGTAATGCATGAATCCTAGTATTTAATTAATATGACTCAGTACTTAAATGTATAATTACAATTACAAGGACACCTTAAAATACAGTGTTACCAAATTACTATATTCCGATGTGTTTTTACTTTATGCAACACTGTTTATAGCACATTTACACACTGTAATTTTGGTAACACGTTACAATAAGGTTTCATTAGTTAACATGGACTAACAATGAAAAAAATATTAATCTTAGTTAATGTACATTTCCTGATATTTACTCATGTACATTATCAATGTAAATGAATGAATGAGTTTTTGAATGAGTTTTTATTGCCAGGTATGTTTACACATACGAGGAATTTGTTTTCATGACAGAAGCTCCACAGTGTAACAGAATGAAAGTGACAGAACAAAAAAACACAGATAATGAAAAATAGAACAAGTAACTTTAAGTAACTAAGGAATAAAAATATACAAATCGACAATTGTATGTACAGGTATATAACAATAGACAGTTGTATGTACAGGTATATTATGTGCAAATTGAAATGTAGACTGAGTATGTGTGTTAGATAAATAAGTGTATGAGTGAATAAATAGTGTGTGTTCCACAGTTATTGTCAAGTGTTCATGAGATGGATGGCCTGAGGGAAGAAACTGTTCCTGTGTCTGGTCGTTCTGGTGCTCAGGGCTCTGTAGCGTCGACCAGATGGCAACAGTTTAAAGAGGGAGTGTGCTGGATGTGAGGGTCCAGAGTGATTCTGCCAGCCCTATTGCTCACTCTGGACGAGTACAGTTCTTGGAGAGAAGGGAGGGTTGTACCAATGATTCGCTCAGCAGTCCGGACTACCCTCTGAAGTCTTCTGAGGTCAGATTTGGTAGCTGAGCTGAACCAGACAGTTATTGAAGTGCAGAGGACAGATTCAATAATGGCGGAGTAGAACTGTTTCAGCAGCTCCTGTGGCAGGTTGAACTTCCTCAGCTGGCGAAGGAAGTACAACCTCTGCTGGGCTTTTTTGACAATGGACTCAATGTGTTTGTCCCACTTCAGGTCCTGAGAGATGCCCAGGAATCTGAATGACTATACTGCAGCCAAAGTGTTGTTCATGATGGTGAGTGGGGGGAGTGCTGGGGGGGTTTCTCCTTAAGTCCACGGTCATCTCCACAGTTTTAGCGTGTTGATAAAATGGAGTATGGAAAAAAAGTGCCAGTTGTTGATACTGCACCAGACAAGCCATCTGCTCGACCTCCTGTCCTGTAAGCAGACTCGTCACCGTCCTGAATGAGTCCGATGAGTGTGGTGTCGTCTGCAAACTTCGGGAGTTTGACAGAGGGGTCTTTAGAGGTGCAGTTATTTGTGTAGAGGGAGAATAGCAGTGGGGAGAGAACACAACCCTGGGGAGCTCCAGTGCTGATTGTACGGGTGTATTTGTGTATTTTCCCAGCCTCACTAGCTTCTGTCTGTCTGTCAGGAAGCTGTTTATCCACTGACAGACGGAGGTGGGCACAAAGAGCTGAGTTAGTTTGGGCAGGAGGAAGTTTGGGATGATAGTGTTAAAGGCCGAGATGAAGTCCACGAACAGGATCCTCACATATGTCCCTGGTCTGTCTAGATGTTGCAGTACATAATGCAGTCCCATGTTTACTGCCTCGTCCACAGACCTGTTTGCTCTGTAGGCAAACTGAAGAGGATCCCGCAAGGGTCCAGTGATGTCCTTTCAGTTGGGCCAGCACCAGTCTTTCAAAAGACCTCATGGAGAGGGGGAATGGAAGGTAAGATGCGACCACAGACTTATATCCACAGTGTCTGTAGTCTTATCCAGTAATTTTGGTTTCTTTGGACTGGGATATGGTGGAGCGGTTTGAACATGAATGGACTTCCGCACAGCTCCAGTTATCTTTTGAAGATCTGTGTGAGATGGGGGCCGATCTGGTCAGCACAGATTTCAGACAGGCTGTGTACACAGTCTTGGGCCTGGGTGCGTTCCTTTTCTGTTCGGAAGACCTGGGCGGCACCTCGTCTTTCGCTGATCTTAATTGCATTTTTGGGGTGAGAGGGGTGTCTGGAGGTGTGAAGGTTGTGGTAAGGTGTGTCAGGGCGGGTGTGGGTGGTCTTTCAAACCTGCAGTAGAACTCATTCAGGTCTTCAGCAGGTTTTTGATTGGCCTCAGTGCTGGGGGATGTTGTCTTGTAGTTGGTGATTTCTTTTAGACTTTTCCACACGGATGCCGAGTCACTGGAAGATAATTTAATCCTTATATTTTCTGAATAATTCCTCTTTGCCACCCTGATCTCCTTTTCCAGTGTGTACTTGGCCTGTTTATACAAGAATCTGTCCCAATTCCTGTGAGCATCTTCTTTGGCCTGACAGAGCGGTCTGAGTTTTGCAGTGAACCATGGTTTGTCATTGTTGTAAGTTAGATGAGTCCTGGTAAGTATGCACATATCTTCACAGAAACTGATTAAATATGTTACAGTCTCTGTGAGCTTGTCCAGATTGGTGGCTGCAGCTTCAAAGACGCTCCAGTCAGTGAGGTCAAAACAAGCTTGTAATCCTGCTCTGCTTCATTAGTCCATCGTTTTACAGTCCTTAATACAGGTTTAGCTGATTTCAGTTTCTGCCTGTAGGTCGGTATAAGATGTACCAAACAGTGATCAGAGAGCCCCAAAGCTGCCCGTTGAACAGAGTGATATGCATTCTTTATTGTGGTGTAACAGTGATCCAATATATTACTGTCTCTGGTGGGACATGTGATGTGCTGTCTGTATTTTGGCAGTTTACGGGAAAGATTTGCTTTATTAAAGTCCCGAGAATGATTAAAACAGAGTCCGGTTGTTGTTGTTCTGTGTCTGTGATCTGATCAGCGAGTTTCTGTAAAGCTGTGCTCACGTGCGCTTGCGGAGGAATGTTTGACACTGACGAGAATGAACGAGCAAATCTCCCGTGGCGAATAGAACGGCTTGCATTTAATGAAGAGCACTTCTAGATCTGAACTGCACATCTTCTTTAACACAGTTACATTTGTACACCTCCTCTCATTGATGTAAAAGCATGTCCCGCCACCGCGCGATTTTCCCCGTTGATTCTGCGTCGCGATCTGCTCTGAACAGCTTAAAGCCCGGGAGACTCAACGCGCTGTCTGGAATGGTGTCTTTCAGCCAGGTTTCTGTGAAACATAGAGCAGCAGAGTTTGAAAAATCCTTCTTTGTCCGGGAGAGCAGAAGGAGTTCGTCTGTTTTGTTGGGTAGAGAGCGGAGGTTCGGCAGATGGATGCTTGGCAACGGCGTCCTGAATCCGCGCTGACTGAGCTTCACGAGCGCGCCGACCTGCTTTCCCCGTCTGCGCGTCCTGAAGCGCTTAATCAGCACCACAGCTCTTCTTTCTACTGCCTCTTGTCTCTCTTGCTTCTCGTCGCTGCTCTCTCTTTCTCTTTTCTACTCTACTCTCTCTTGCTCTGCTTCTCTGGCTTAGCTCTCTGCTGCTGCTTTGCCTGCTTCCTCTCTTCTTCTCTGCTTTTTTGCTCTCTCTAGCTCTTCTTTCCTTCTTTCTAGCTCTGCTTCTCTCTCTCTCTCGCCTGCTGCTCCTACTTCTGCTCTCTCGCTTCCTCTGCTGCTCTTTTGCTTCTGCTGCGGCTCTTTCTGCTCTCTTCTTCTGGTCTCTCTTTCTGCTTCTCTGCTCTGCTGCTGAGCTGCTCTCTCTCTCTTCCTGCTCTGGCGTCTGCTGCTGCCCTCTTCTTGCTCTGCTTCTTCTTTCTCTCTGCTGCTACTTCTGCTCTCTATTCTCTCTTAGCTCTCTCTTTTTCTCGTTCTTCTCTGCTGCCTTGCTCTCTCTCTGCTCTCTCTGCTCTACTCGTTCTGCTTCAGCTGCTCTGCTGCTCTCTCTGCTCTGCCTGCCTCTTCTTCTCCTCTCAGCTTCTCTGCTCTGCTCTGCTTCTTAAGCTCTCTTTTCTTCTTGCTAAAGCTCTCTCTCTCTCTCTCTCTCCTAGCTCTTGCTTCTAGCACGAGCTCTCTCTCTCGAACTAGCTCTCTAGCTTGCGCTTCTGCTCTGAGTCCTCTCTCTCTTGCTCTCTCTTACTACTCGACTGTCTCTCTTCTGCTAGCGTCTGCTGCTGGCTAGCTCTTTGCTCTCTCGAAGCTCTGCTGTCTCTGCTTCTCTGCTTGCGCCTGCTTGTCTCTCTGCTCTGCTCTTCCCTCTGCTCTTGTCTTCTTTGCTGCTCTGCTCTTCTCGCTCTTCTTGCTCTTCTTGTCTTCTGCTGCTCTTCTCTCTCTCTCTCTGCTCTCTTTCTTCGCTTCCTCTCTCCTCTCTTTTCTCACTCGCTGCTTCTCGCTCTGGTTCTTCCGCAGCTTCTCTCTTGCCTCTGCTATCTCTCTACTGCTTGGGCTCTCTGGCGGCTTTCCTGCTCTCTGCTCTCGGCTCTCCTCCTCTCTGCTCTGCTCTTGCTCTCTTCTTCTTTCTGGCTTAGCTCTCGTGATCTCTTCGCCTCTACAACAATGTCCAGCAAAACCTCCGAATATTCGAAAACCGGTGAATATTCGGGTGGTGTGTACTTTCCGAATGTCCAGCAATTTGTCTCTGGTGAAACTGATTGCAGGGATATACTAAAGACAGGACAAACTAAAAAAAACATAAAAACAACTGCAGAGCACGCCACGGAGGCAGCCATCAGCGTCGGCGCCATTGTGCAAATTGATACATAAACAAAATTTGTATCTATTTATATTTTTTATTAGACCTGAACTATGAACTAACATTGTACAGTTGTAAACATATAAAAGTATATTTATTAACTAAATTAAGATTTATTAAATACTATAATAAATGTTTTGCCTGTTTTTATTTAATGTCATTTAATGCATTAGCTAATGATAACTAATGGGACTTTATTGTAAAATGCTACGGTTATTTTTCATTAATTCATGTTAGCTGTTGCTTTAACTAATGTTATGTGAACCTTAACTTTAAAGTGTTACCAAAAACATTAATCTGATTAAATTTTCATGGTTACATTAAGTTATTTTACTTTATTAAATAAAAAAATACCACTATCTAAATGTATTTATTTATTTAATTTTTAAGATGGATTTAGAGTTTGAGTTAATCGGCAATATTTATGTTTAGGTTTATATAAAAACAACAGAAGTCTACGGTGCGTCCTGATTTAGATAAACAGTGTGTACGTGTGTGAACGTGCGTGTGTTGCTGTTGTATGGGAGTTTGTATGCAGGTATGAGAGTGCAGGTCATGTTTGTGTGTGTAAGGGCATATTCAGTGGTGTTTGGACTGCAGATGTTTGGCTGCAGTGGCCCAGGTGCTTGGAGCTACAGACAAACACAGATGTCTGCTCAGTGTAATGTGGAAATCAACTTGAAACACACCTGGAAATGAACAGGGCCAAAATGTTCAGGAAATGAGCAAGAGTAAAGTCATTTCTCAGTTATCTTTAGCTTCCCCTTATATATGGTGAATGTCAACCCAGTAAGACCAAAACCAATAAGACTGAGAATGTTTCTTGCCGCTCACCAAGGCTGCATTTATTTGATCGAAAATACAGTATATGAAATATTAATTGTATTAAATATTTAAAAATGCACATTTTTTTCCTTTGATGATTACTCCAGTTTTCAGTGTCACATGATTTTTCAGAAATCATTCTAATATGCTGATTTGATTATTAATAATGTTCAAAACAGTTGTGCTGCTTAGTATTTTTCAGTATTCTTTTATGAATAGAAAGTTCAAAAGAACAGCATCTTTTATATTACAAATGTTCATAAATGTCAGTGTTATTGCCATTTTTTATCAATTTAATGCATTCTTAATTGCAAACTTTTTAATGGTAGAGAAACATGATGGTTGTTTATGGATAATATATGTTTTCTAGCATTCTCTAACATCCTAATGCAGTTTTAGAACCATCTGGTGTACCGGTGTGCCACTTCCTGTTTCTGTTTCTTTGTTCTCTTTCCTAATTTGTTAATTGTTTTGCATTAAGTAGCTTTAGAAATGATTATATCTTAGGTTCTTTGAGCACACAACTCTTAAAGGGATAGTTCACCCAAAAATGAAAAATCTGTCATGAGATTCCCAACCTATATGGCCTATTTCAGCAGAACACAATAGGAGAAATTATGAATGAATGGGCACTGAAGCGTTCAAGCTTCAAAATGAATTCAAGGATGTTAAGATTTCTAAACCTAACAAGCAAAAAAGGGTAAAAACTCAGCATTTATGACCTGTAGAGTTAGATTAAGGCTGTTTCCAACATGAGAAAAGTGAGATCAGTAAACGGAAAAGAGAGCAGATGGTGGTTTTTTTCCTCTTTGAGAAAGAAGCAATGGCACCATCGCATCTGCAAATAATCCTGATCATAGAGAGAGGAAGTTTGCCATGAGAAACAGCCCAGTGGATCTGGCTCCTTCTACAAGGGGTCCTTATTTCTTCCTCTGTATATAAACAACAATCCCTCCCCACACACACACACTCAACCGTATGCACTTAACAGATAACCACATACACAGAGAAATAATGATACCTAACCAGCATTTGTGTAAACAGTGCCTGACTCGATATGCACAAGAGCTGGATGGATTACATCTACAGTCATTCCCATTGTGGAGGGCTTAACATAGTTAAGGGGAGTTTATGGCGTCTCACCAAACAATGTTGTATGCGGTAGGCTGGCTTCAAAGACTCAAAGGTGATGTTGTCACATTAAAGCAAGAGGATAGTGAAGGAAGCCTGACAGTTGTGTTACAAAAAAAAACAAACATTAGAATAAAATTTCACACCTTTTTTCTCAGTCCAATACATTTTTGTGCATGAGAGTTCTCAAAAGAAAGTGTTTGTTTGTGTAAGAGTTTTATTTACATTAGCAGGAGCTTTTGACGTCCAGAATTGATTCCAGACATCTTCCTGCGTCATGTCTGTCAGCCACCACAACGTCTGGAAACACAAACTGTCTCACCTACTGTGGGTCATCCATAAACTGGGAGGCACAGAAAGAGCCGTGAGGATGCTTTTGAGGTTAATAGGGATTTATTATAGGGATGAAAAATAGTTATAAAAATACAAAATATCATCATAGTAACCATAGTTTTTACCAAAACACCATAGTTAGCGGTGTTTACTATGACAAGCATCGCTATAGACTGTAACAGTCCGGTAATGAAAGTAAAAATCCCATTCATTTACTCCATAGAGAAATTGTTTAATGATAACAACATATAAATCCGTTGGTTTTTCTGTAACTTTCCTGGCCTTAAGTGGGCAAGGATGAAGGCACAGAGAACCCAAGTGTAGGTTTATTTAAAATTATAATGATCCAAAAACAAACTATGAACTTAATCCAAGACATGAAACAAATCGATGAGCTATGAGCTTGACAATAAACAATGACCTAACACGTGGATACAGAACAGCATAACTTTTTTCAATACACGACAAGGCAAACATGAGGACTTAAATCTCCAGGGAACACATGACAAAAACCACCAGTGACAGAATAGAAAAAGATATCAAGACAATGACTGTGAACCAGTGAGAAGACAGAACTGATGACAAGATAGTAAGACAATGAACCAGTGAGAACATGACCCAGGAAACAAACGGGATACAGATCATATGACGTGAAACCATGAACGAAACTATGATGATGAGGCATTACAAAATAATGTTCACAATGCTTCTTGGGCTGTTTCTCAGAGTTCCAAATTATTTGCTTCAAAACTAAGTTTGTAATGTTATGATATTCATCTCAGAGGTGGTTGGTTTGGTTCATGGTTTAAACTCTTTACTGATTTTAATTTTTTAATACCTATGAATGAATTGATAGTATATATTCATTCATATATAATAATGAATTAAGAAATGAATGGGAAAAATACTTCTGGAACCAAGACTGACAAAAGTGGACAGTGATTGTTGCACTCATACATAAAGTTGTGAACTTTGCCATGAGCATGAATGATACCTTAATTCACGTTGCTTGTTGAAGAGCTGTGTGCTAGCAAGCATCAAACAGTGCCCTAGCAACCACATAGCCACACCGTGGCAACCACGCACAACACATTATTGTGACGATACATGCAAGCATGACTTGCATTTTCTTGGCATTAGTCATCAAAATTAAATAACAGAGCAACTCACAGTTGGAGTAACCTCTCATATCCCATTTTTGTAAAGACCTGCCATCCTCATTCCCCTGTTCATGAGATTTCAGGTTCACCTACTGGGCCAATCTTTAAATCTCATCAGCATGTTCCGCCTTCCTCTCTGGTCTGGCCGCTAAACTGTAGCTGGAGAATTTAACAAGCGTCTGAACGTGTTTTCATGTATCCATCAGCCTCATCTCATTGAAAATGGCCCTTTGCACCATGTCACTAAGGCCTACACCATCCCACATAGAAATCATTCCCACTGTGGTAAGATCTGTCTCTGAATCTCGTTGATCCCTCTTTGTTTTGTGCGTATCCATTTCTTCCTGTGTCTAATCTGAACTTTAGAGCTAAAAGTATGTTTGAGAAGATCTCATTAATGTTCAGATTTAGTGAGGGAGCACTCCTATCTGACCCAGTTGGCCTCGCTCAACACTGGTTTGTGCTAAGTTAATATGTGTTTGACTTGAAGTTGGCCCCAGACAATGCACCCATTGAGATTGATGGGGAATGCGACATGGGTTATTGAACGGTTCACAAGAAAAAAAATCTGTTATCTTCACACCTACATTTCTTATACGTGTTAGCTGTTATTTTCTAAAGAGTTTTTTTTCCTAACTTTACCCTCCAAGAAAGCCCATTTGTTCCGACCTTTGACTTCCTTAGCCATATATTAGATGAAATCTTTCAATGCAAATCAGAGTTCATGCTTAAACTTTTTTCTAACAAGGCTGCATTTATTGGATACAAAAATACCGTAAAAATACCGTATTTTTAAATAACTGTTTTCTATTTTAATATATTTTAAAATGTAGTTTATTTCTGTTGTAAACAGTTGTGGTGCTTTTTTTTTTTAGGATTCTTCAGTATGATTAAAAGAAAATTCAAAAGAACGGCATTTGGTCACACTTTATTTGGAAGGTCCAATTCACGCCATAATAAACCCTTAACTATGACTTTTGCCTCAATAAACTCCTAATTTGCTGCTTATTTATAGTTAGTAAGGTAGTTAAAGGTAACATATCATGAAAATCTGACTTTTCCAGGGTTCTTTTTAAGTGCTATAATCAGGTCCCCGGTGCATCTACCAACCAAGGAAACATGAAAAAGATTAACCCAGTAACTTTGTTTTGGTAAGCCTTTTTCTGCAAGCGTCTGAAAAAAGAGTGCGTCAGATTTTGCTCCCCTAGTGACGTTGCAAAGGGATCTCATTATAATATTACTGCCCCTTAATCTGTAAGTTTCCACCCACGGCGCCATCATTTTGATTTTGCAAGCGACAACAGTGTACCAGTTCTAATGCCATGGCGAAAGTTTGGCCAAAACATGCTAACTGTTCTGTCTTTGGCTGCACAGACGAGCACAGAACACTATTTAGAGTCCCAGCCTCAGAGACAAGAGAGCAGTGGAGCCGGGACTCGAACTCGGGATGCCCAGAGCGAATTAGCGCTATTGCTATTGGCGCCGACAGAACAAATAAACGGTTGAGAAAATCTAAATATACCAATTGTGATAGGTCGTCTTACATGTCATCCAGAAAACCCTTTCTTAATGATATCCCAAGCATATCTCAAGCAAAAGAACCATTGCCGCTACTGTAAACAACATAACAGCGGCGTCTCTGTGTACTCTAGTTGTGTCTGGATGTGCTTTAGCTGTGTCTCAGGGCTCTGTAACTGTGTCTTGGCCTCCTCATGGCTGGCTAGTTTTTCTTGGCTAGCTGCTGGCTGCCTGCTGGAGTGGGCCTGTGGTCAGGGTGATGGGTGTGGAGACATACGCTCACATTCCTCCCTCTGTCCTCACCAGAAGCAGCAACATCAGCCCGAGACTCTGTGTTGTATGAGTGTGTTTACTGAGGGTCTTATGTGTTGACATCTTGTTTTGTATATACAGAGGTGTGGAAGCTACTGTAATACTATATTTTATATATGATATACACTACCGATTTTTTAACTGTTTTTAATGTTTTTCAAATACAGCAATATTGTGAAATATCATTACTATTTTACGAATGTTTTTTTTATTTTAAAGGGGTCCTATTATGCTCTTTTACAAAGTCTTGATTTTGTTTTGGGGGTGTACTAGAACAGGCTCTCATACTAGTTTGTTCGAAAAACACATTATTTTTCATATTTTACATTATTACAACACCTCTCTCCCCAGTCTGGCATGAACGGCTCGAATAGTTCCTGTATCAAATGAAGGCCCGCCTTCTGAAATACGAAATGTGCTGTGTTTGGTTAGCTGGACCAGTGTGTGTTGTGATTGGCTCCACTCGGCGCCTGGTCGGGAAATGTCACACCCCTTACCATAGCCGCCTGCAGCTTCAGTGTAAATATTGCGTTTAAAAATCAATTTGAGTGCGATTTAAACCCGGATGGTTGTAAGCACTCTAAGTTCGTCTGCCTTGGAAAGCTAGCACTCCTCCGCCATAACACTCGTTGCCTTCTCTAGTGCAGCTCAACCAGGTCTCATCCCATTTGTCGATATTTGTGATATCACAAATCCCGGAAAATATGCGTTGTAGTCCAAACGAGTCATTCGTTGTAGTTTTTGAAAAGTGATTTGTTTAATAAAATATCTCCTTTTGAATTGGATTTTGAGCTTTGTAAATTTGCAGATCTTTTTTATTGCTCAAACATCCACATTACAGGCTAACTAAAGTTGAAAAAGTGAAAAAGCATAATAGAACCCCTTTAACATTTTTTAAAATGTAATTTATTCCTGTGATGCAAAGCAGAATTTTGAGCAGCCATTTTTTTTTCAGTGTCACATGATCCTTCAGAAATCATTCTAATATGCTAATTCGCTGCTCAGGAAATGTTTCTTATTAGTGCACCGTGTTGTGCTGCTTTGCTGTGTTACTTAATATTTTTCTTGCAAACTGGGATCATTTTTTAGGATTCTTTGATGAATCAAAAGTTCAAATGAACAAAAATATAAATCTTTTGTAGACGGAATGTCAGTCTCCAAACACAGGTGCTCCTTATGAAAGTGGCAAATACTGCTTTACATTGCTGCTACATTTGTGGTGTTATGAAAAAACACAAAACGACAAAAATGTAATAGAGCATTCCTTCAGCATAAATGTCCTTTATATGTCAGACATCTGATTATTAATCTTTCCAGATATCTTTTTTATTTTTATAGCAGTTTAAGTATCATATATAAAGGCACTTTATTATAAATCACAAAGTATCATTAGACTGTGCTACTGACTTATGGTGATTTAGATGCGCTGTCTGGAACCAATAAAGCATGTTTTGTGCTGCGCAGGTGTCAAATGGGACATTTTGATTTCCAACTGCTTTATATCAATATCCTCTCCCGACAGACATTAAGATACAAAGCAAACAGAGTCTTATTGCCCAGCCCAGAGTATTGCTCTAGGGTTACACTCGATGGGCATAAAAGTGATTTTATTGCAAAAAGCAGAAATACACACAAATGTTCAAAGATTTTTTAAAAGAAAATAATGCTTTTATAAAGCCAGGACAAAAGTGACCGTATTAAGACTTTATAATGTTACAAAAAATTTCTGTTTCAAATAAATGCGATTCTTTTGAACTTTCTATTCATCAAAGAATCCTGAAAAAAACCACACACAAAATTATTAAGCAGCACAGCTGTTTTCAACATTGATAATAATAAGAAATGTTTTTGAGCACCAAACCAGCATATTAGAATGATTTCTGAAGGATCATGTGACACTGAAGACTGGAGTAATGATGCTCAAAATTCAGCTTTGCATCACAGGAATAAATTACATTTGAAAATATATTACCACAGAAACTGTTAGTTTAATTTGTAATAATATTTCACAATTTTACTGGTTTTTTTAATCAAATAAATGCAGCCTTAGAGACTTCATTAGAAACTTATTTCAAAAGCATTAAAAAAAAAAAAACTTTGACTAGTAGTGTACATGGCAAAGCTAATAGACATAAAGTAAAATCAACAAAATGTCATTTTAATGTCAAAAGTTTTTTTGATATATACGGCTAAGTTGTTAAAATCTCTAACCCAAACAATTGTAGTAGTAGTAGAGTTGTAGTAATAGTATGAAACATCCTAATAAGAATCTCCACACACTACATGCAGCAGTTTGTTTGTTGTTTAGAAGTTGTTTGGAAGAACAAAGATTATCCTCTTGAGTTTAGATGAGCAAAGCATATAGTATTAGGCACTTAAACACCCTCATCACCTCTTTTTAAACCCTAAGAGCTTATAAATCTTCTTTAACCAGGTCTTGAAACAAACTAGTCTTCTAAAGCAGTCAGCTAGTGTCTTATTCTTACTATGGAGGGCTGCAATAAACATTTAAAACTTGTTTCTGTGTTCCTGTTTGCCGTGCCTGTGATGTACTGCACTGCGGGCATTGAGCCGGTCCAAGCCCACCATTACCAATCAATGGCTGACTGTTGACCTCTGACCTGTGTCGTAACTGGAGCTCGTAACTCTGTGATAAAGCCAGTCAGAGCTCCGCTTGCATGGCAGAGACCCCTGGAGACTGATACTGCTGAAAACTGATAGGCTTTGCGAGCCTTTGTGCTATTGGTCAGGCTATCTCATGCTCATTCGTTGTCCGTTGGATTGTCTGTTTTCTATATTTAGCATGCCAGCCTCCACACATCCATCCCACTAATTGCCATCGTGTGGATATCAGATCCAAAACAAGAGTCAACCGGACCGTCCGCCATTCTGTGGATCCCGTCACTCACATCATTATTCGCACGTGGTCGCGGCTCATTATAACAGGATATTATTAGTCACATTGTGGAGCTGGGTTATACATGGTTTGCACTCTGTGTCATTTCTATACTCTCCATTCCTCTTATTTTTATGAACATTTTGGGTTTTACTCGCACCTCTCTGAACTCGCACGGCAAACAATAACCTCACACACATGATCCTCACTTTCCTGCCTATACCCACTAACACATCTCGTCTGATTTAGGGTGTAGTGTGTATAAAAGCTGTATTGAATTACATCTCGGCTTTAATTGGACTAGTGGTACAGCTTGCCGCTGTCACAATGAAAAATCGGCCTTTCAGGGCCCGTGGAATGTCTAACCGCTGGCTTGTCAGTGGACGGAGGGAAAGAAGAAGTTAATCGTTCTCTGGCGCGCGTTCAAGCTCTGTCGTAATTGCACAGAAATCTCGAGAAGGTTTCAGCACCGAGGCTTTATTTATTTGCCTCCTTCCTCTGTTTTAAAGTCGACTGTGCTGAAATGGGCCCCCGGGCATCCAGGGGACCCCCTGAGAGAAGGCCTCCATCTCTTTTCCTGCTCTCGGCCTGGTTCTCACTGGCTGGCATGCTGAGTTCAGGGCCTAGAATTAATTAAGTCGCATGCCTTCCTGTTGATCCTACCACTACACAGCCGCTGATCCAAATGGTGGACTTCCTCCCTGTTGGGTTAAAATTCCCCTCAAACGAAGGAGGCAATGTGAAGTCGCTGGTGTGGAAGGTATTAAATATGGCATTTGATCTTAGTAGATTAAATACATCTTTCCTGTCAATTTAATTCAAGATGGAGAGAATAGTAGGCTAACATATGGACATAACAGAAGTGTCTATAATTAAAAATCTCTCACTATGTTGAGTAAACTGATTTCTACAGACCCTTCAAATGCTCACAGCCTTCCACCACTGTTGAGGTAATCACTACATGATAAACACAGATTGCATTTGTTATGTTCGGTTATTGTGTGTACATCTGTATGCATATATAGTGGGGTGAAAATGCTTGTCTCATCCTGGAGTTTGGATAATTAAATGAGCTCAAAAGAATTCAGATAATTGGCAAATAAGATTCTATTACAGAAACAAATTATTAAAAATAGATATATGAAAAAATACAACATTTAAAAAATATGTTTTATGCATTTAATTTTCTTATTTTTGTAGTTCTGTTTTAGGTATGATATTTGTTTTTTGTAAATCACTTTTTAAAAGGTGATATATATATAAAAAAAAAAATCAATTTGTCTAATTTAATACTTTTTTAGCTTGATTTGGGTGAAAGGCTGAACTGTGAAAAAACAAATGCGAGTTTGAGAAGTCTCTATTTGGTTTGATCCCCAGCAGCATTCAAGTTGACATGCACTCCATGAGTTTGTGTACAATCTGATAATCATGTTCTCCAGCGTGATTTGAAAATTAACCAAAGAGCTTGCACACATTTGTACATTTCAGTGACCTTGAAGTCTTTTCTCATTCTTTTTATGTCTTTTTTACATTTAAAAGTTTTCTCAATTTGAAGATTTTTTTATTTCCATTTTTAAATCCCAGGTTTTTGTGTGTTTCATGTTTTCTCTGTATATTGCCTGTATGGTTTAGTTATGTCAGACTGAGAACAGGAATTTAAGGTATGTGCTACATAAGGCAGAGGAGCATGTGCGTATATATACATGCAATAACTCATCTGTGTGTTAAACGAATACGATTCTCCTCAGTTTAGATGGACACTTCACAGGGGACACATAGCTGGCGTGCCTCTCCATACTTGACTTTATTACTGATATCCGCTTTCCTTTTTCATAATTTTCACCTCATAGTTATGTCTCCCTCATGGCTGACATTGGCCAGACAGTACACCTCATCTGTAGATGCTGAGATAAATGAAAAGATGTTTTAGTTTTAGTAAAGAAAAAAGATTGTTAAATGGTATTAAGGTGGAATGCTGCCATATTCCTCACTCACTCCAGTAAGACAACAACATAACACAACTAATGACTGGTTATTAGACAATGAAATTAGTTATTTTTCCAGACTGAATAAGCACACATACGTCGCCGAGATGACTGGAAATGTTCATGTTCATGTTATAATCATGAGTTAGAAACATCTTAAAAAGAGCATATTCACATACATTCTATAATAAATGTCACAAAAAATATCTACTGAACATTTTAATGACATATTGCAGTTGAGTAAACTGTAAAAAAATTATTTATTTATTTGTTTGTTTCAGAAAACAAACATTAAATAGTAGATAAGTGAATTGTAACTAATTTAATTTTGCAGTAGTTTTAATCTAAATATGTTTGATTAAAAAAGAACGACTCATTAAAATCATTCATTCTGGATTCAGGCTATACACTGGTTGTGCTGCATGTGTTTGATTCACTCAAAAGAACCGACTCATTAAAGTAATTTGTTTGGAAATCAGACTACACTAGTTGCACTGTATGTGTTTTGCTTTACTAGAAAGAACAGACTCAGTAGAATCATTCATTCAGGAACTGGACTACACTGATTGTTCAGAATTTCTTTGATTCACTAAAAAGAACCCAGTTATTAAGAGTCATTAATTCAGGATTTGGACTACACTGATTGTTTGAAATGTGTTTGATTCACTAAAAACAACAGACGCAGAGTCATTTGTTTGGAAATTGTGCTACGCTTGGTTAAATAGCATGTGTTTGCTTCTCTAAAAAAAAAAAACGACTCATGAGAGTCATTCATTCTGGATTCAGGCTTCACTGATTGTGCTGCATGTGTTCGATTCACTAAAAAGAACCAAGTCATTAAGACTCACTAATGCAAGAAGTGGACTACACTGATTGTTCAGAATGTGTTTGATTCACTAAAAAGAATAGATTCAGAGTCATTTGTTCGGGAATCAGGATAAACATGGTTACAGTGGGTACGGAAAGTATTCAGACCCCCTTACATTTTTCACTCTTTGTTATATTGCAGCCATTTGCTAAAATCATTTAAGTTTTTTTTTTTTTTTTCCTCATTAATGTACACACAGCACCCATATTGACAGAAAAAACACAGCATGTTGACATTTTGCAGATTTATTAAAAAGAAAAACTGAAATATCACATGGTCCTAAGTATTCAGAACCTTTGCTCAGTATTAGAAGAAGCACCCTTTTGATCTAATACAGCATGAGTCTTTTTGGGAAAGATGCAACAAGTTTTTTTTCTCTGCCATTCCTCCTTGCAGATCCTTCCAGTTCTGTTAGGTTGGATGGTAAACGTTGGTGGACAGCCATTTTTAGGTCTCTCCAGAGATGCACAATTGGGTTTAAGTCAGGGCTCTGGCTGGGCCATTCAAGAACTGTCACAGAGTTGTTGTGAAGCCACTCCTTCATTATTTTAGCTGTGTGCTTAGGGTCATTGTCTTGTTGGAAGGTAAACCTTCGGCCCAGTCTGAGGTCCGAGGTCCTGAGCACTCTGGAGAAGGTTTTCGTCCGGGATATCCCTGTACTTGGCCGCATTCAACTTTCCCTCGATTTGCACCCAGTCTCCCAGTCCCTGCCGCTGAAAAACACCCCACCGCATGATGCTGCTGCTACCATGCTTCACCGTTGGGATGGTATTATGCAGGTGTGAGCATGGCCTTTTTTTTCCCACACATACCGCTTAGAATTAAGGCCAAAAAGTTCTCATCAGACCAGAGAATCTTATTTCCCACCATCTTGGAGTCCTTCAGGTGTTTTTTAGGTGTTTTTTCATGTGTCTTGCACTAAGGAGAGGCTTCCGTCGTGCCATTCTGCCATAAAGCCCCGACTGGTGGAGGGCTGCAGTGATGGTTGACTTTCTACAACTTTCTCCCATCTCCCGACTGCATCTCTGGAGCTCAGCCACAGTGATCTTTGGGTTCTTCTTTACCTCTCTCACCAAGGCTCTTCTCCCCCGATAGCTCAGTTTGGCCGGACGGCCAGCTCTAGGAAGGGTTCTGGTCGTCCCAAACGTCTTCCATTTAAGGATTATGGAGGCCACTGTGCTCTTAGGAACCTTAAGTGCAGCAGAATTTTTTTTGTAACCTTGGCCAGATCTGTGCCTTGCCACAATTCTGTCTCTGGGTTCTTCAGGCAGTTCCTTTGACCTCATGTTTCTCATTTGCTCTGACATGCACTGTGTGAGCTGTAAGGTCTATATAGACAGGTGTGTGGCTTTCCTAATCAATCCAATCAGTATAATCAAACACAGCTGGATTCAAATGAAGGTGTAGAACCATCTCAGGATGATCAGAAGAAATGGACAGCACCTGATTAAATAGTATAGTGTCACAGCAAATGGTCTGAATACTTAGGCCATGTGATATTTCAGTTTTTCTTTTTTAATAAATCTGCAAAAATGTCAACAATTCTGTGTTTTTCTGTCAATATGGGGTGCTGTGTGTACATTAATGAGGAAAAAAAATTAACTTAAATGATTTTAGCAAATGGCTGCAATATAACAAAGAGTGAAAAATTTAAGGGGGTCTGAATACTTTCCGTACCCACTGTATATAGCATGTGTTTGATTTACTCAAAAGAACCGACTCATTAAAGTCAGACTACAGTAGTTGCAGTGTATATGTTTGCTTAAGGAATCATTAGACTCATTAAAATAATTCATTCAGGAATTGGACTTCACAGATTGTTTGGAATGTGTTTGATTCACTAAAAAGAACAGACTCAGAGCCATTCGCTCAATATGAGACTTTTCGTCTGAAGCCATATAATAGCTTTATTTAACCAACATTAGTATTACAGAACTCAGTCAGACTTTGATACAATTGTATGTTCTGCATGTCCGTCCACATAATTTTTTTTTCTCCCTCTCTTTTTCTTTTAAGACTTGGCAGATAACTTGGCAATTGACGACTTAACGCTTCACGAGTTGCTCCTGACTCCCAGACTGGCCACAGACCCCCACAGCGGCGCATCCGTACCTGGATCGGCACGGGCGGCACATGTTCCTAGTGCAACCTTCATCTTTGCCATCATCATCTTCATAACGTTGGGCCTTCAGTGATCGCTCCTGTTTGAAGAGAAACGCTAATGATGCCCATGTGTACATACAGCTCCATAATTTTGGCCAAGGACAAGAACCTTTCCTCTTCTCAGCCTCAAGTCTTACTATATGAACCTCTTCTTTTCTACATTTTGTGTGGACCTGAGGCTCAATATCGACTATGAACTCATTCTTCTAAAGCATGAAGAGCATTACTTATACATACAAGAATCAAGTTCTTTCCCTCCGAACTCGTATGCCACACAACAGCCATGTGTTTTACATTGAGCATCGCCTCCCCTCTGCTATACACATGCAGTTTTTCACAAAAGCCAAAGCCTTCTGGAGGAAAAGGAGCTAAATCGCTTTTGAAAAGACAAAGAGGCTCAGCTTTTGTGAGTGAATGGGCACACTTAAGGAGAAGGAAGCGTGACTGACAGAGTCTGAGAACACGTACGATTGCTCTAGTGCTGTCTCTCATACATACACTGCAGTGAGCTTCTCCTCTGCCACTCATTTCCTGTGCAGTAAATGACCCTTGGAGTGGAGGACATCAAGGCATTGGCATGTCGTTGTGAAACCCTCTCCTTACAGGGCGACACAGCTGTACTTCATTTACAAAAAAATGCTTTTAAACTGTTTTATTAGAATGCTGACTTTCCCTTTTCAGAAATTGTGGTATTTTATAATCTCTCTTTGATTTCGTCGCTCATTATCTCTCTTCCTTTTTCTTTCATTTCCTCTATTCTTGTATTATAAGCGTGTGATTTAAAGCGTTCTCTTAAATGGACACCCACCTCCCTCCTTTCGCAGGTCACTGTAGCATTTGCATTCAGTGAAAGATGGCTTGGATTTGTGCATCTGTAAAGTTTTCTTGTTTCTGGACATCTTGATACACAAAGGGCTAAAGCTGTCATTTCAGATCAGAATTGGAAAACTAGTGTTTACAAATGGACACAGTTTTCGTTTCATAACCTGTGACGTAATTCATTACTGATCTCTGTACAGTCCTCAAAGGCATGTCATCATCTGTTACGTGTGTTTTAAACAAACTGAAAGAATCAGCTTCATTGTGCTAGACGTCCCCCAACTGGAATGATACACAGTGTCCTGCAAGTTTTCAGATGATTACCCATTTCAAATCATAATTTTTTTTCTGTTGTTGTATTATTTCAAAGCACTTAAACTCAAAGTCGTTTTGAAGATGAAGAGTGTAATGTATTTATTTATTTATTGTGTGTTTGTGCCTCCTTTCCCAGCTTCCCAGAAAACCATCCAAATCCATTTGTAGATTGACTTCCTCAAAGATTGTAAACACTGGGCTTTTTCAAAACACTGTTTGTTTGAGTGGTCATGTCAACCTTTGATTCAACCAGAGACTCGAGTTTGGATCAAAACTGTCTGTTTGTTCAAAGTGTTTTGGGAACCTGTTTGGGTTTTTTTGGCAATTCCATTTTGTACCACTAGTGGCAAAAAATATAAATTTCAGCTAGACAGTTTAAAAATTGACTCTCAGGCCATCCAAGATGTAAAATAGTTTTTTCTTCATTAGAACAGATTGTAGCATTACATCACTTGCTCTCCATGGATCCTCTGCAGTGAATGGGTGCCGTCAGAATGAGAGTCCAAACAGCTGTTAAAAACATCACAATAATCCACATGACTTCAGTCCATCAGTTAACATCTTGTGAAGTGAAAAGCTGTGTGTTTGTAAGAAACATATCCATCAAGGCGTTCCATTCTGGTTGAAATACAAGTACATACTCAATAGTAATGTTTACTCCAATGATAAAGTCCATCCCCTGTTGTTGTCTAACATCAAAATCCACCAACATATTTATTTAGAACTGTTTTGGACTGTTTTTGCTTATAAACGGTGTTTGATTTGTGCATATTTTTCTCCTGAGTCAGACAGAGTGACTTTTTCACTGGAAAGAGCGCAATATTAAACGTCTTAATTATGGATTTGTTTCTTGCAAACATGCAGCTTTTAATTTTACAAGATGTTAATTGATGGACTGGAGTGGTGTGGATTACTTGTGGATTATTGAGATGTTTTTATCAGCTGTTGGTCTCTCATTCTGACGGCACCCATTCACTGCAGAGGATCCATTGGTGAGCAAGTGATGTAATGCTAAATTTCAACAAAACTGTTCCCATGAAGAAACAAACTCGTCTACATCTTGGATGCCCTGAGGATGAGTCAATTCTCAGCACACATTTTAATTTTGGGGGTGAATTATTACGTCAATGCATTACATTTCCATAATATTTTGTATTAAAAAATAAGGACACTTGGATCAACTGAGGGGCGGTACCAAAATCAAAAATTAATTGAGTGAAATGAAGTTTTTGCCAAAAAGGAAAGTCACAGCTATTTTTCTCTAGTCATGTATCACAGATTTCTGAAAATGTTTCGCTTTCTATAGACAGCCAAGTTTTATTAAAATCCCATCTTGCCAGCTGTAAATTACCCCTTTAAATATGAAATATTGTCTGATACTAATACATTTAAAAAATCAAATGGCTGAAATTCAAAGTTTTCTGCAGAGTTGAGTAAGCATCACCATGATACATCATTCAACCATGTGTTCCTGTTCTGCTAAAAAAAAAGAATTTTCTTTTAGTTTAGTTTTGTAGCAGACTAAATAATGTTTTCTTGCTTTACTTCTCTGTATTCTCCAACATCAATTCTTTTAGTTTAACAAGATGCCCCAGACTTTACAGCATTATAGTCTTTATATTGAGAATGATATTTTCTTAGTGATTTACACCACACATATCATGCCACATATGTTAGTCCCATTTGACTAAGAAATCTTTTCACACATTGCAGCTCAGTCAATATTATGCTTTTTGCCAGGCTGCAGCTATGCTTTTATGTGATTCTTTAGGAGTAATGGGAGCTTTTGTGCCCCTCTCCCCAACAGGCCAGTGATACGCAGAGCTCTAGATATGGTTGACTGGTGCACCTTCACTGATCACTGGCCTCTCTGTAGCTCACCTCACAGCTCTCTTGTTCATGCACAGAGCCTTGAGGGACAATCATTTTGGGGCAATGTCTGGAGGGTTGGATTTAGTGCCCGCTGGGACATCCAGGCACTTGGTTAATGTTTTGTGGTGAATTCCTAATTCAAACATTTGTTTTAGTCCAGCTCAAATTTCTCCGTTAATGCTCTTTTGTCTTCATTTTCACAGCTGTCCTTCACATTAACAGCCTAGATAATGATCACTTAACTGTGGGGTTTTATCCAGAAAATGTGGTGGTTATTTTAATGAGTCACAGGTAGAGGCCAATTGTGAGGCAATGGTTGCAGCAATTGTTTTGCATCTGTGTAAACGCAGAGCTTCTGTTTATTTGAGCTTTTACTTTTATTTCACAGTATATAAAACAAGTACATTTGAGTTTAAGTGCTTACAAATAAAAATACCACAATTTATTCGAAAATAGATTTGGTTAAGTCACTGGATATTTACAGTAATATGCTTTATGTAAAATTGTAAGTAATATAAACCCTAGGCTGCAAGGAGGCATAATACATTCATTTTGAAAGAAAAAAAGCATACCAACATTTAAAAACAAACTATGGCTAAATGATTGATATGCAAAAATCTCAGTTTAATTGAAACAAATAGCTTATTGTCATACAGTATGTATTGAATGAAGGATGTGCTTCTGCCAGTAATGGAATGTGTTGAGTGCCGTAATTAAACTCTGAATTCTGCAATACTGTTTATACTGGTACTGATTGCACAGTGGGGGTGCATTCAGGGGCCATTTGGCACATTTGAGTACTTGAGCTTGTTCAATCACAGAGCGCCGGGGGAGTTTTCTAAAACGGTAGCCCTTCGATTCAAGCCAGGGTCAGTTACTCATACCTTAATTAATGGAGGAAACGTCCTTTGGTACCGTGTTTGTTACGGGGCTGACGAGACGTGAGACGTGCGGATCCATGTGCAAACTTTATTGTGGAGAAGACAGAGACGTGGTCAAAACAGGCATGGGTCAGATAGAGGCAGACAGGTATATGGTGGGCAAAACACAAGAATAGTCCTAGGGCTAGCGCAGGTCGACAATCGGAAGACAGAATCAAAAAGGGGCAAGACAAAAGGGGTGAATCCAGGGAACCAGGCGAAGATCAGAAAACGGGAAGGCTAAGGCTAAGGCTAAGGCTAAGGCAAATGACAAGGGCTAAGGCTAAGGCAAATGACTAGGGCTAAGGAAAATGACTAGGGCTAAGGCTAATGACTAAGGCTAAGGCTAAGGCTAATGATAGGGCTAAGGCTAATGACTAGGGCTAAGGCTAAGGCAAATGACTAGGGCTAAGGCTAAGGCAAATGACTAGGGCTAAGGCTAAGGCAAATGACTAGGGCTAAGGCTAAGGCAAATGACTAGGGCTAAGGCTAAGGCAAATGACTAGGGCTAAGGCAAATGACTAAGGCTAAGGACTAAGGCTAATGACTAAGGCAAATGACTAAGGCAAATGACTAGGGCTAAGGCTAAGGTCGAAACAGACAAGGCAAGGCAAAACTAGGCTTAGGCTAAGGCTAAGGCTAAGGCAAATGACTAGGGCTAAGGCAAATGACTAGGGCTAAGGCAAATGACTAGGGCTAAGGCTAAGGCAAATGGCTAAGGCTAAGGCTAAGGCTACAAACGAGGGCTCTGTAGAGTCGCTATCGCTAGGGGAGTGATAAATGCGGAACAATACTCGGCAGAGGGAAGGGATAAGAGTGAGTGTTATATAGTGAGGGAGTGATATGAAACAGCTGGGTGCAATCAGTGTAAACAGGTGTGTGCAATTAGTGCTGAGTGCAATCAGTAATGCATGATGGGAAATGTAGTCCGGGGTGATGTGCAACAGTGTGTAGTGCGAGAGTTAATGAAATTGGAAGTTCATGGACCGGATTTGTGACAGAGCCCCACCCCACAAGGAGCGGCTTTCAGACGCTCAAAACCCTTTATGATTCTGGAGGGCGGTGGAGTGGAGGCGGAACAGGGTATGGCCGGATGTGCCAGGTCCACGTCACAGGAAAGACCTGGACTGAGGCAGAGCCGCGGAGCTGAGGACCACCACCCCGCAAGAGCAGACTGGACCGAATATCCCCACGGGGAGCAGAAGACCACCGGATCCCAGACAGTAACCACCACGTGGGGCTCAGAGTAACCACCACTTCTGGGCAGTAGTACCACCAGAGACCAGACAGTATACCACCATGTCGGGAGCAAAGGACCACCAAACCGACAGGTAACCACCACGGCGGAGCATAAGGACTCACATTAGCAGACAGCAGACCACTTCTTCTCCCGGCGGAGCGAGGACCACCAAAGCCATACAATAGACCCAACCACGTGCGGAGCAGAACAAACCACTTCATGAATCCACTACCGTAAGACCAACCGGCGGTAAGAGTCCACCAGAAACCAGACATATCACACACGCGGAGCAGAGACCACCCGAGCCAGACATAGACCCCCACGTCGGGGGGAGCCGTAGGACCACCACGGCGGCCGCAGAAGGAACAGGAAACCCTCTTTGTGAACGCACACCGATTCAGGAGACCATATCGTAGACGTAACAACGAGAGAACAGAGACATACAACACAGACAGACATTGGGGTTGATAAACAAACTGAGCATTCAGGGTCAACCTCCCGGCAGACACAAAGCACACAAAGAATTCACAAACGGCCTCCATAGCCAGGGCAGGACGAGCAGGGAGCTCGCAAACGTCCTCTATAGCTGTGACAGGACGAGCATGGAGCTCGCAAACGGCCTCTATAGCTTTGACAGGACGAGCAGGGAGCTCGCAATCTGCCTCTATAGCTGTGACAGGACGAGCTGGGAGTTTGCAATCGGCCTCTATGGCTGTGACAGGACGAGCAGGGAGCTCGCAAACAGTCTCCTTAGCTATGACATGACGAGTCAGGGAGCTCGCATCGACCTCTATAGCTGTGCAAGACGAGCATGGAGCTCGCAAACCGCCTCTATACTGTGACGTGGCTCTGACGAACAGCTGAGAACGTGACGAGGTCTCTGGACCGAACAAGCTGAGACTGGACTGGACCATAATTCTCTGTGACGTTTACTTGCACAGGCAGGATCGCGGTGACTATAGTTGGACTCAGTGATTACTGACGTGTCAACTTGACATGACTCACGAAGATTAACTGTGACTTGACTAGACTCGTGAAGATCAGCTGTGACTAGACTAGACTCGTGAAGATCAGCTGTGACTAGACCTGGCTCATGATAATGAATTGTAACCTGACCGGACTCATGACGTGTAATGTAACTTGACTAGACCATACCTCATCACTGTGACCTGACTAGAAACTCATGATCATAAAACTGTTACTCTTGATTCTGCCCATGACTATCAACTGTGATTTGACGCGACTCATAACCATCATCTGTACCTTGACTCGACTCATGAAAATGACTGTAACTTGACCTGACTCGTGAAATCCCTGTGGACTTGACGGGGCGCTGTTGTGTCCGTCATTTTGTGATCAGGCTCCTCTGTCGCTGCCATCTTGTGAGCATGCTTTGATACAGCCATCACTTCAGTCACAGACATGGTGTCGCTTCCTTCCTCTGCGACACCCACAGTGAACGATGAACCAGCAGTCAACAAAGCATAGTCCATAAGCCTCTAAGCTCCAGTTAATGTTACTTTTTGGGCATCCAAGATTTTGGGGGGTTCACAAGTCCAAGCGTAACATTCCTTAATACAAATTTCCATCATATAGGGTTACCTGGTAAATAGTTCACGAACCGGGTTAACAATATTCCATCAATTGAACGACCGTCCTGTCGAAGAAAAATGTAGTAGCTGTTGACTGGGTCATACCAGGCAGAGTCCATTGAAAAGCTGCTGGATCCTGTGTGGGCCGAGATTCTGTTCGGGGCTTACGAGACCGTGAGACCGTTGCGGTCCATGTGCAAACTTTTGTGAGAGAACATAGTGGACGTGTTCAAACAGGCATGGTCAGATAGAGTCAGACAGGTATATGGTGGGCAAACACAACGATATCCTAGGGCTAGCGGCAGGTCGACGATCGCATACGAATCAAAAGGGGCCAGACAAAAGGGGTGAATCCAGGGAACCAGGCGATGATCAGAAACCGAGAAGGCTAAGGCTAAGGCTAAGGCTAAGGCCAATGACTAGGGATAAGGCTAAGGCTAATGACTAGGGCTAAGGCAAATGACTAGGGCTAAGGCAAATGACTAGGGCTAAGGCAAAAGACTAGGGCTAAGGCTAAGGCAAATGACTAGGGCTAAGTCTAAGGCAAATGACTAGGGCTAAGGCTGAGGCAAATGACTAGGGCTAAGGCTGAGGCAAATGACTAGGGCTAAGGCTGAGGCAAATGACTAGGGCTAAGGCTGAGGCAAATGACTAGGGCTAAGGCTGAGGCAAATGGCTAAGGCTAAGGCTAATGACTATGGCTAAGGCTAGGCAAATTACTAGGGCTAAGGCTAAGGCAAATGGCTAAGGAAAATGACAAGGGCTAAGGCTAAGGCTAATGACTAAGGCAATGACAAGGTAATGACTGGGCTAATGCAAAAAATGACTATTGCTAAGGCTAAGTCAAATGACTAGGGCTAAGGCTAAGGCTAATGGCTAATGGCTAAGGCTAAGGCTAAGGCAACAATCGAGGGCTCTGTAGAGTCGCTATCGCTTGGGGAGTGATAAATGCGGAACAATACTCGGAAGAGGGAAGGGATAAGAGTGAGTGTTATATAGTGGGGGAGTGATATGAAACAGCTGGGTGCTATCAGTGTAAACAGGTGTGTGCAATTAGTGCTGAGTGCAATCAGTAATGCAGGATGGGAAATGTAGTCCGGGGTGATGAGCAACAGTGTGTAGTGCGAGAGTCAATGAAATTGAAAGTTCAATTGACCCGATTTGTACCTGCTCTTCTGGCTAACCCAGTCTACAGAATGTTTGGTGGTCAATACTGCTCAAAACTGAACGTTCAGAGTGCAAATGCTGTTTATTTGTGACAATAAAGTACACGTTATAATTTAATAAAAGTTTCCATGTACAGTAAATGGTTATTAAATAAAATGTTAAAGTTGCAGTTGTGATGTTGTTCTAACAGTTTGTTGGTGAAATACTGGAGTCTTAATGGAACAAAAAAATGTGGTTTTGATGTTACGTACCAGTGTGTGAGGTCTATATGTTTTCGTGTCTGTATGCAATTCTCATTCCAACCAGTCGAGGGGTGTTTTTTCGAAATCCAGTGTCTCAGTAGTATCAAAAAAATGCATGTTGACCTAATTACAGAAAGTGAAGGCAAATGAATAGCATATAATCAACTCCACTCATCTCCATTTAGTCTTGATGAGCTCCTCTCAGCTGACTAAAGCTGTCAGACACACCTGTGGTGCCTCACACCTACAGTTGCAAATTAAACCTTATTTAGTCTGTGTTTATATTCTGTCACCCCTCCCCACCCACCCGAAAAAACACTCACACAACAATCCCCCTGGTGTGTTTAACAGACTTTATCTCGTTATCTGACTTCAAGGCTGCTATGCTCTTATTTTCACACTCATGTTTTTCACAGATCCAGATCCTGTTGCGTCCCTCTGGTCTTTTCTCTCCTAAAGTGGTGAAGGGAGGCTGGTTATCAGGCGAGAGAGCAGCAGAGGGACTGAGCAGGGCTGTTGGTTACACTTTGAATGTTAATGGACGAGTAAGAATGGGCAAACAGGCCCATTGAAATGCGCAGGTTGAATGTTTTCTTAGGGTAATAAAGTGGCTATACAGGGATCCCCCATTTTTAGGACCAACTGGTCTTCATTGTTTAGGATGGCACAGTTAGTCAGACTAATTGTGTTCAACAGAAATTGTTACTAGTTTATTGCTGTTTTTGTGATTCTGTTGGTGAAAATCATCTCCATACTAATGGACCACTATGGTAATGCATTAAAAAAAAATTGATTTTTGTCACTTTCGTTAATTAAAACAAGCTAGAGCAACACATCTTTTATCACAATTTCATTGTGTGCAATCAATTTAGGTTTGTAAAATGTAAATGTAGGCTACTTCATCGATGTTCTTTCGGAATTCATAAATAATTTTTCTTGGCCATAGCCAAATGTAAAGAAAATTGATAAGAATAAAGATAAAGAAACGATATATGAAAAATAAATTTAAGCATTATATTTCTTTTTAATCTAATAAATTAATTGTTTAATTACCCAGTATACCACTAAATTAAAATACGGTTATTTGCTTGTTTGTATGCCAGAAGAAAAAAAAATACAACCAATAGACAATGGCTGGTAAAAGCCAAAAGTAAAAAAAACAAATGTGTTTATGAAATATTCATAAATGAAAAGTGAACCGTTTAAAAATTTATAGTATTTAGTGAATTCATCACATTTAATAAACTAAAATAATTAAAATGTATATTTCAGTAATATAATGTAGTAATCATTTAAAAGTAAAACATTTAAAAAATATTAATTTAGTGACCACATCTATACCACTTTTTTTTCATAATCTTTAAACGTTAATTTAAACACAAATACCCAGATTTAGTTTACAAAGTTCATTCTTTTTTAAGTGTGGTTCACTGCTTAACTCCAGTGTTTATGTTAAACACTGATTCAAATGTATTTTAAAAATGTACAAACAAAATTATATTTTATTATATTTCAGTTCAGATCAGATCATGCGAAATGTTTAACATAAGGAGTTTTACATGTAATCGATAAGGAACTGATGAACGGGCAGGGATATGAAATAGATTAGTATAATCTTACATTTACATTTAGACATTTAGCAGACACTTTTATCCAAATAATAATTAATTAATGAATAATCTTAACTGCACAGTTGCTTCGCATAGCTGTGGATTTGTCCGTTACTAAGTATTCTGGGAAAAAGAGCTCTCACCTTTTGTTTTCTATTGAGTGTAACACCGGTCCACTCTCTCATATCCACAATCAACGGACCCCAGAACCCCTCCGCAGATTCTCATTGGCCACTGGCTTTCCCAGCTTTGGTCACACAGCATGAATGGGGTAGGCTGAGGAATGCGGGGACACAATAATTGGAATGTCAGTTTGCTAAGAGCTCCCCCCTAGACCATACACACACACACACACACACACACACACAGCCACAGCAGCACATGGAAACATACACATGCTCCAGCACATCCAGACATGTCAAAGTGTGCTCTCTGTGCTCATACACTTCAAGGTTAACAATGAACGGAAAACGATTAGCAATACACTGCGTATAATAAAGGCCCCACTTCCACGTGAAAAGCAATTGAGAGAGCATCAGGCATCATTGCAGATAGCAATGATACAGAACAATCTGAACCATCTATGACTTTCTCATCTATTATATAAAGATTGCATAAAACATAGCCTAGGCCTATTATTTTTATGCATTATACTTAGACAGAAGGGTCTACATATGCAGAAAAATATCTGTGGTTTAACATCTTTACTTTCCGAAAGAGCTCAAGTCTCAGGAGTTTCAAAACAACCACACTTATGCACAGTTCAAAACCGCTCTAATTATGGCCTGTGTCGTTGTTGGAAGGACGGGCTGCTGTCCCTGAGGACTGTCATAATCTAAGTGAGATGTTTCAGTTATGATGCTCGTCATAGGAGCAGGGCTGAGATTCCACCATGTGTGTCTCTGTCTCTCTCTCTCTCTGTTTCTTTTGGCCTCTCTCTCCCATTCCTCCTAACTGTCATTGGGACTTTAGCCACACCACAGCCCTTACAGATCTGTGTCACATTTCATGACATGCAGACATATCTGAGGTTAAGTTCTCACCTATGTTTAGAGCCCTTCCTGTGAGCTGTGATTGATGACTGTAGACAAGAGACTGACTATCTATCTATCTATCATCATCCTATCTATCTATCTATCTATCTATCTATCTATCTATCTATCTATCGATCTATCTATCTATCTATCTATCTATCTATCTGTCTGTCTGTCTGTCTGTCTGTCCTGTATGTCCGTCTCTCTCTCCTTTGTTTTTTTTTTTTGTCTGTCTGTCTGTCTGTCTGTCTGTCTGTCTGTCTGTCTGTCTGTCTGTCCTGCTGTCTGTCTGTCATCTATCTATCTATCTATCTATCTATCTATCTATCTATATCTATCTATCTATCTATCTCTCTATCTATCTATCTATCTGTCTGTCTGTCTGTTTGTCTCTCTGTCTGTCTGTCTGTCTCTCTGTCTGTCTGTCTGTCTCTCTGTCTGTCTCTCTGTCTGTCTGTCTGTCTATCTGTCTATCTGTCTGTCTGTCTGTCTGTCTGTCTGTCTTTCTGTCTGTCTGTCTGTCTGTCTTTCTATCTATCTATCTATCTATCTATCTATCATCTATCTATCTAACTATCATCCATCCATCATCTATCTATCCATCTATCTATCTGTCTGTCTGTCTTTCTTTCTGTCTGTCTGTCTGTCTCTCTGTCGTCTGTCTCTCTGTCTGTCTGTCTGTCTATCTATCTATACTATCTGTCTGTCGTTCTGTCTCTCTGTCTGGTCTCTCTCTCTCCTGTCCTGTCTGTCTGTCTGTCTGTCTATCTATCTTCTATCTGTCTGTCTGTCTGTCTGTCTCTCTCTCTGTGTGTGTGTGTGTGTGAGTGTCTGTCTGTCTGTCTGTCTGTTCTATTAGCTACTATCTGTCTCCTCTCTGTCTGTCTGTCTGTCTATCTATCTATCTATCTGTCGGTCGGTCTGTCTGTCTGTCTGGTCTCTCTCTCTCTCTGTTTCTCTCTCTCTCTCTCTGTCTGTCTCGCTCTCTGTCCTTTCTGTCTGTCTGTCTAATCTATCTATCTCTCTGTCTGTCCGTCTTCTGTCTGTCTGTCTGTCTCTCTCTGTCTGTCTGTCTGTCTTTCTGTCTGTCTGTCTATCTATTTATCTGTCTGTCTTTCTATCTATTTGTCTGTCTGTCTGTCTCTCTATCTAATCTATCGATCTTCTATCTTTCTATCTATCTATCTATCTTCTATCTATCTAATCTATCTATCTATCTACTGATATATCTGTCTGTCTGTTCTATCTATCTATCCTATCTGTCTGTCTGTCCTCCTCCTCTCTGGCTGTCTGTCTTCTCTCTGTCTGTCCTGCCTGACGGTCTATCGATCTACTATCTATCTGGTCGGTCTGCCTCTTCTGTCTGGTCTCTCCTCTGTGTCTCTCTCTCTCTCTGTCTGTTATCTATCTGTCTATCTGTCTGTCTGTCTGTGTCTCTCTCTCTGTCTTTCCTGTCTGTCTGTCTGTCTGTCTATCTTATCTATCTGTCTGTCTGTCTATCTACTAACCTATCTGTCGGTCTGTCCTCTCTCTCTGTCTTCTGTCTGTCCTGTCTGACTGTCAGCTATCTATCTATCTGTCGGTCCCTCCTCTCTCTGGTTGTCTCTCTCTCTCTCTTGTCTGTCTATCTACTATCTGTCTGTCTGTCTTCTCTCTCATCGGTCTTTTCTCTCTCTGTCTTTTTCTGTCTGTCTGTCTGTCATTATCTATCTATCTTTCTGTCTGTTGTCCTGGGTTCTATCTGTCTGTCTGTCTGTCTGTATATCTATCTATCTATCTGTCTGTCTGTCTGTCTCTCTCTCTGTTTGTCTGTCTTTCTATCTATCTATCTATCTATCTATCTATCTATCTATCTATCTATCTGTCTGTCTGTCTGTCTGTCTATCATCTGTCTGTCATCTGTCTGTCTATCTATCTATCTATCTATCTATCTATCTATGTATGCTCTTAAATTTAATTAATTACTCACCCTCATATCATTCCAAACCTGTAAGACCTTCGTTCAGTCTGCAGAACCACCATTAAGATATTGTGTGGGAATCTGAGAGGGGCACAATGTGGGAAGTGTTGAAGCCATTGAATCTCACCATGACTTGTTTTACCGATGTCCTTGCTGTACGTTTCTGTGACTGGGAACATTTCAGTTGCTTTGCTGTCTATGAAGGGTGAGAGAGCTCTCAGATTGCATCAAAAGTATCTTCATTTGTATTCTATAGATGAATGAAGGTTTGTATGGACATGAGCCTGAGTGATTAATATCATAATTTTCATTTAGGGGTGAACTATCCCTTTAACTATCAAAAACTCCTATAAAATGTCAATAATATATTTACTCAGTTCAAGACTGATTTGAACATTATGTACTGGCAGACTGCACATGCTGATAGAAGTCCTGCGCGCGTCATGCTCCACCCCGTGTTTCGCGTGGCCAGCGCTCTTTGTCCGGAACTCAGCTGCGTGCACGCGCAGTCCTGACTCTGAGCGAGATCTCGCCGCGCGCACAAGCGACTCCTCGATTTCCACTCTGCGTCCAGACTGCACAGCAGCGCAAGAGGGGGAAACTTCCCTAAAACTTTTTCTCGCAATTGTCTCGCTTCTCCTCCTACAGAGCAGAGTCAGCAGCGGAGCTCTTCAACCGAAGAAGAAACTGGTTAAGAAGCGCCTCAGCTATACAACATTGAACATGTGTGCGCGTGCATAGCTCTGGACGCAGCGCAGATTTGCTTTTTGTTTTTCGTTCCCAAAAAAAAGTCGCAACGAAGAGCGCAAAAGTCTTGAGCACTTTGGTCGCTTTTTATTTGTTACACACACACTGCGGGATTGTTTCGCTCGTTGTTCTTCAGAGGCCCGGTTTTTATTGCTCAAGAAAATCCAGTTCGCGAGATCCGATCGGTTAGAAGTCAAACAGAGACGCCGCATCCCCGTCCCGTGAGGACACCAGAAGAGCGAATCGAAGAGATTTCGTGACTTGACTTTTCGTTTTGTTTTCTTTAACTTTTTTTCTCCTCGATTGCTCAAGCAGTCAGCGATGAAGATGTTCGTTGTATTCGCTGTATGCCTGTCGCTGGTGCTTTTGGCGTCGGCTCAGGCTGACCAGAAGGTAAAGAACTGCAATGAAGTCAGAAGTGCCTACAGCTCGAAAGGTTTCAACGTCAACGATGTGCCCAACAAAGGAGTTCATGGTGAGTTGCACTGATTTTATTAACCAAGAATAGTTTGTGGCACTTGCAAATCAAATGTTTCAGAAAAATCGGAGCACCAAGGCTCTTGTACTAAAAAGCAGCAAGTTATGTAAATACACAGTTATACGGTAATAGAATGAAGGCTGCAAATGTCTTTTCTACTTTTTCAAAGAGTGTATCAATTGTATAGTTTATCTCTCGCCCATTTCAAATATTGTTTACACATCATATTGTCCTCCAAAAGGATTGCTTTCATTAAGGTGACTAACATATTACTTGCAAATATGCTGTCTACACGTCCTCATTTTGTTCTGTACTTGTATTATTTTCTTTCTTTTGTGGAACTAGGTGATATTATGGAGAATGACGGTCTCACTTGCATTAAATGAATAAAATGAATGCAATTATAGTGAATGGCGAGACTGTCATTCTCCCTACGTAATTTGTTGTGCTCCACAGAAAAGTTTTGAAAAACTTTTTTTGTATGAACTGTCCCTTTAAGTCGCTTTCTCCGGCTAACATGTAGGTTACCGCACTTCGGACTGCAAGTAGGCATTACTGCATCTTTTAAACGGGATGCAGCTCGTGATTTAATTTCTATAGTTACAAGTGTTCCGTCGTTCCTCCCCTCCGCACCCCCAGCTGCTGGCTTGGTTTCAAAGCGTCGTACTTTGTCATTGTAAGCGAGAGTCGGTCATCGGACTGTGATTGTCATTCAGAAGCGCTAATGCTCATGTAAATGCAGTGATTTTATCTGGAGCGGGAATGGGGGCGGGGGAGCGTAACAAGTTGCAGTTTTTAGATCCTCTTCAAGGCCTGAACGAGGAGGGGAAACTAGCCCCAGGACACGGTTTGGCTATAACCACTGCCTTGTTTCCCCGTAAATAAAAGAGAAAGTTTTCCTGACTTGGACGCCGGTCAGAATAGTTCATCTAGGAGACCTTCTTCTATGCTCTGTATTTTAAGGCGTTGAATCTACATGGCGTTGTGAAAATGTATAAACCAATGCAAAGATATGAAGGAAACTCACTGGATAACTTGCATCTGAAATCTGAGACTGACTCAGTGTATGCTTTATAAAGTGTTAAGCAATATCTAATGATCAAGAGTGCTGCATGAGGCCACAGGTAATCACAGCCATGCTGATATTCAGGTCAACAGCACAAGTGCATACTGCAGTTTACAAGTATTTACAGCATTCAAGTAGTTATTAAAGACTAATTTGAGTTTCAGACTAAAAAATGAGTTTGTATGTTTCTTCTGCACCAGTGAAAATATGTTATGAAGCAGTTATGAAGCAGAGTCCATGTGTGGAACAGAGTTTCTCCTCACTAGGGGTGTAAATCGAACAGTTTATCACAATACAATCTGACATCAGTTCAATATAGCATTTGCAAATACCTCGTACAAAAGCAGGTCACAATACAATTACAATTTGATTATATTCAGGGGCCTGCAAACCGTATTATGTGCATAGTTTACGTTTTTATGAACTGAAAATTGCAAATGCTGTATCCCTATAAAGGTCTCAAAAGTGGGTTTTCACAGTGATACCATTTTTGGTTCCTCAAAAAAACTTTCAGTGAACAGTCCTTAAAATATATATTTTTTTCTTAATGTGAATGCATTTTAATAATCTAAAAAAAAAAAAAAAAAGCCTTTTTTTCACCACACAGAGCCTTTTGTGCAATTGAAAGCTTCCATAGAATTTTAAAGGTTCTAAATGGAACCTTAGATGCTAATGAAGAACCTTTATTTTTAAAAACGTTATGTAGCAAAATAAGTAATGAGTAATATATATTGACTGGTAAATGCTGTGCATCGATACATCATATGATTTGTGATTTGATCAATCTGAGCTCATCACTGCTCTGTGCTTTGTAATCAATCCTTTTTAGCCACATACTATGAATATATTGCAATGAATACATGCAAGCTTGGTGATATAAACTAAATATCTGTGCTCTTGAAACGTTGTTCAATCAAATTTAAGGACCAGAATGAATTGTTGCATAATATCTAGTGTATTCCTGTAATTCTTAATTGAACAGGCTGCTTGCATGACTGCAGCTAGGTGAAGGGGAACAATTGAGCCTTAATTTTCCCTGTACTTTACACCAGCCCAACCAGGTCCATTGTCTTCCCAGAGGTGTCAATGTAATGCAAACTTTGAGTGTTCCCCAACATGCCTGCATTTGTCATGTTTTATTGTGTCAAATCTCTAGTTTTGTTTTGATGGCTTTAAAGAATGAATTATAAAGGCTCATTTAGAGGGTAGGTTTGGGTGCAATACGTGTGTGCCTCTCACAATGGTGCACAATATGCGTCGGGACCCTGTGCAAGGCTAACCTTAGTTAGCATGCCTTTGTCAATAAGAGACTGAGATAATTGATACAGAGAAAGTGACAAGGTCTGCTGTCGCTGAGGGGTGGAGGTCCTTAGGAAGCACAAAAAGCCCTGCTTTGGCTTAACAATGTCTCCTGTTCCTAGGGAGAAAATGGTCCACAGGAGAACCTAATTGAACTGGTAGTGGCCCCCCGGTTTTGGCTTTCAGAGCTGGCCCTCTTCACCTTGTAGTCAAAACATGTCTTCTTTATTCTTCTGTAGTCCTGAAGCACAGTTCCATCCTCATGCTTTGAGCCAGTCCTACACATAGCACTAATCAGGCAAATTGTCAAAATTACATCCCATGCATGACGATTTTTCTGCGTTCCAGCAAAGGTATTATATTATTTATACACCGAAGCGTTTTTCGTGTGACTTATGCTAGTCAAGAAAGGCCATTCAAACCAGCAGTTTCATTCAAAGACCTGTTCACTTGAATGTTGTTTTGCTTTTGTTAATATCATAAGTCAGACGTTTCGAATGTTATGGCTTTTGCAGGCACGGCATCCAACACAGCAAGATTTCCTGCAGCTGCGAGTATCTTTTGCAGTGGAAAGAACTTGAGATCTTATGGTTAAAAGCTTTTTGCACATTATATGGAAGTAAACCTAAAATGAGGAATTCATTTGGTTGCTATTATCACACATTTCCACCACAAATTCCTTCTTGTGATGCTATTTGTGACTCTAAATGTTAGTCAGAAGTTCACTGAAGAAACCCTTTTATAAAAGGGGTAATTCACCCAAATTACTAAAGAAAATTTTCATTTATTCACTTTCGTGTTGTTCCAAGCCTTTATGATGCACTTTTATGCAAGAATATATGTTGAGGGATGTTCTTTGACTTTCACTGTATTGTCAACTTTTAAAAAAAAATGTGATCGTTATATAAAGAAGTGCATAAATGTTTGGAATGATCCCTTTGAAATTTTGCCTCTTATAGCCTCTAGCTATTTTTTCAACAAATGTGGTTAATGAATGATGATGAGTTACTTAAATACTTCTCTACAACCCTTGACCCTTGAAGCAAAATGTTTTCAAAGCTAATTGTGTCTTTAGAAGCAAGTGAGATGCCGGGTAGAAGTGTATGGCACTTTTTTATTGAACGTTTTATGGTTTTAATGAGTTATAGTATCATATTTTGGATTTGGACACCTAGCAAATAAGTTAGCTGAGATCTACACTTGTGGTCATTTCAACCAAGCTGTACTCAGGTGGAGTTTGTGGTGCGAAATTGGTGTTAGAAACTTTCTGTGTGTGTCTCTGCTGGATAAGCATGGTTTTATAAGGAGATTTTGTGAGCAGGGAGCATTTGGTTAAGCAGAGGTAAGATCATTCTTCATGGTCAGAGTGCCTCTCTGGATCCTCTCAGTTTGAGAGGACTGTGGATTATCGCACCTTAGGAAGCTTCATAGTTCTTTAAGCTGTGAAGTACATAGATCCCTGCTGAGGACTAAACCGCTTGTATCCTCCAATCCTCAGCTAAACTGGAAGTACTGCCTGGTCTTATAAAAAGCCTCACTGCTCATGATGGTTTGATTGGCCTAGATGTCGTAAAACACGTGTGTCAAGTGTCTCCCGCCCAGTGGCAGGCGGCCCATCTTCAAAAGTTTCAGAGGACGAGTGGTTAATGCTGACCAGATCGGTATCTCGCCTTGTCAACAGCTCCTCGTAGCAATCCAGCAGAATGCTTTTCCCTGCTCTGGAGAAATCTGCTGTGCTTTACGTTGGCAGTTTGCTCTTATGTCATGCCTCAGGTATGGACAGTGTCAAAGATCAAACATGTTTCCTCCCCTTTCTCCTGAAAGATTCATCCCACTCTTAATTACTTCAGTACATTATGAGACTCGGAAAGGCGATGACTTCACCTCGCTGGCCTCTTGATATTGTACAGATCAGATCTGAATGGGATGTACTTAATCTTTGGCCTGGAGCTTGGATGCATCAATGTAATAGATTTATTTTTGCAGGCCAGTCGTCTTTTTATTATTGCTTGCCCTGTATTTTCACTTTGATAAATAGTTGAAAGATCGTGTCACGTCATAGATAATGGTGTGTTCACACCAGACGCGACGTGAATATGCGCATCGCATCACTCGCTCTAGATTACTTGCAGGATGTTTTTCGTGTCACTCGCGCAAATAAAAACAGCGCGATCAACCATACTGGAGATAGCTACAATCGCTGTTTTGTACCTGTTGTCAAAAAGTCCCAAATACAATGGAAAGCCAAACGCCGACGTGTCTGGATTCACAGCACTATCCAGAGGAGGATGAATAACGTTAGGATCCTGTATTAATAGGGCCTTTCGCACCACTTTAGTTCCAGAACTAAATGTACAGTACTAAAGTACTGGGACGATTCACAGCACTATCCAGAGGAGGATGAATAACGTTGGATATCCGGTATTACTAGGGCCTTTGCACCGCTCTTTAGTTCCCCCCTCACTAAATGTACAGTACTAAAGTACTGGGACGATTTTGCGGGAACTATTTCCCAGTACTATTTAAAGGGTTGCATTCGCACCGACAGTGTGTATTAAGAAGTGAAGTAAGCCGGTCGACAGCGTCGTCATTTGTGCACGGTGTTCAACAACGGAAACAAAGAAGAACAACGTTAACAACAGGAGGATGGAGGACGCTGTGATCGGAGTGGTGTTTTTGTTGTCTCGCGGGTTTCACAATAATGGACATGGAAAGTCGACATATACGTAGAGCGATTGAAAGAACAGAAAGGAGGCCTAAGAATCTCCAACAACAACTGGCAGTGCTACATTTGCTACAAGTGCCTGCACTTCAGCGTCCGTCCATCTATCGCTGTTCACCATACTTGCGAAATAAGTTGACACAATGTTTACAGTATGTTTACACAGCGTTTTAAATCATGGTGGGTAAGGGCGTTTTCATACGTGTTTGGCCAACCAATGTCTACTTACGTCACGATTAGTTCTGGTATTATGAAAAGTTTCCCGCGGTGCGAAAGGCCGTAATGTGTGTGTTACATTTTACTACTGTGTATATATATACAATGATATTACTATTATTATTTTTATTATTGATAGCATACAATATACATACAGCATAAATACAACTACCACTGCAACTGATTTTAATTGTTTTCTGTGCTCCAGATCTATATAATAACAGACGGCTGCAATAATGCTCTCTTCTATTGTCTGATTCAACCAGACATACCTATAAGCTCTTCGCTGTTTGGCTTGCGCGAGAACGCATCAGGTGAATTTTCCGCTCAAGTTTAAATTTTTGAACTTGTGCGAAAGACGCGATTGAGGCGAATATCGTGCGTTCGCGGGTACCGCTTCGCGTATTTCGCGTCATTCGCCTCGCCCGGTGCGAATTCGCCTCTATTCGAGTCTTTGCATTGTATGTAATCTACTCATGCGAATAATTACATTCGCGTCTGGTGTGCGCACACTGTAAGCAGGTCAACGCTGAATCTGTGAGCACAGAACTTTGCAGGAAGTAGTTCTGCCCTTTTCTAGTCCCTTGTGTGTTTATTAACTACTTCAGCTAGTTTGATAATGTTGTCAGCTACCGATAGAATAGCTGAACTCTTAACTCTTGATTTTTTTGTATTTTTTTTTTTTTTTTACTTTGACTAAATCCATTATGGAGATTTGGGTATGCAGTCAGTGCATTACAGATGAGATTGAAAATGAGATTTAATTCAACTGTAAAATGCAAACAAATGACTCTTTCCACTGATAGTCAGATGGGATGAGAGTCATAAGATGTTGATCATGCCAGTAAGAAGTTCATTTATGCCGCGTTAATGAGACCCTTCTATGGCACTGTGTCAGATCAGAGCATACAAGCCCCCTCCCCACCACTCCAGCTAATCAGAGGATAATTGCTCAAGTGCGATAATTAAAGAACAAATCATGTTTGTTGTCACTATTGACAGTTGTTTGTATAATTATCAGGGCAGATGTCACTCATTAAACTAGATGTTACTGTAATATTAAAGTAAAAATGCTTCATTATTTTATGAATTAATAGATTTACAATGATTATGCACATTAATGTCCTTCTACTTGAGATATTACAAATTAAAATAACTGTTCTATATTAATGTATTGTAAAATGTAATTTATTCCTGTGGTGCAAAGCTGAATTTTCAGCATCATAACTCCAGTCTTCAGTAATTATTCTAATATGCTGATTTGCTGCTCAAGAATAATTTCTTATCAGTGTTGAAAACAGTTGTGCTACTTTATATTTTTGTGGAAACATATAGGATACATTTTTCCCAGGACTCTTTGATTCATAGAAAGTTCAAAAGAACAGCATTTATTCGAAATAGAAATCTTTATATTATAAATAATGTTATAAATGTTTTGGCTGTCACTTCTGCTCAGTTTAATGCATCCTTGTTCAATACAAGTACTATTATTAATATTTCTTTAAATCTTGCTGACTGAAATGTAGTTTATATAATAGTGTAATTTCAGTAGTCACCTTTTTTTTTATTCATTTTTTTTTATGTAGTTTGCTCAAGTAGTCAGGTGATGAAAAATGTATATCAATATGAGATCTTAAAATTGCTTTAATAATTCTGCTAAAATTATCAAATGTTTTTAAAATAGTTTTTGTCCCACGTCACCATGCAAAACATTAACTTTGCTGTTTGAGATGTCAACTATTAAACTGTCTGTAGACGGGCAGATGAGTTTGCAGTCCACGTTTGCCCTGCTGTGGGAGAGACTAAAGCAGAGCTGGTCTGTGCGCTGTGCTCTCAGTGACCTGAGCCCCGTGGATAACTGCCTGTAATTGAGTTTGGCTGTCAGGAGGAAGTGGTCTAGTGAATGAGACCCGAGCAGTGTTTGGAAATGAGCTGGCAGGAGGAGAACTTAGTAGTGCCATTCGACCGGGCCAACACACACTCATGATAATTCATAACTATTTTAGGTTTTGGCAAATTGGATTCATATGAAGTCATACGATTTCGTTGGTACATTTATATGATCTGCTTACGCCCCACTGACGGTTAGATTTAGGGGTGGAACGTCTTGCTTATGATGTTTTTTTTTCTTCTGAAAATCATACTTAAAGCGAATTCATATGAAATTGCTACTTCATAAGAGTTAAATTTTTTCATAAGATTGGGTTGGACCAGGATAATTCCTGGATGCAGTACTGCTTACATCCATGTTCTTTTCAAGATTTTAATGATTAACCATGATCTAAGTAGGGAAAAGGTATGGAGAAAGTCTTTTTTGCTCTTCCTCTGCTTCCTCTTAATCCCCCTCCAAAAATCCCCCGAGAGCGACGGCCTGGTGGAGGGGGGTGGGGGGGTGATAAGTACAATGTGTGTGAACAATGGGACACCCTTTTAGCCCAAATCTGCCCCCTCCTTAGCACATTCCACAGGGGACCACCAAGACCTCCTCACTGGGGGACCCTAGAGCCAGGAGCGGCAACAAAGACTCAGCCGGAGGATCTTCAACAGAGGATTGACTGACCATTGAATGAAAGAGGAGGGAGTTTTGACTGACAGAAGAAGAGCGGCAGTGAGAGGCATCTTAACATGTTACTAAGAGGAGCTGCAAGCGCGTTTGATTGAGCGAGAGCGTGTGACCTGCTAGCGGGGAATGTGAGGAACGCTTCGAAACGTGGCCCGGGGCGGGATTCGTGGGCTCTGACTCACCCTGAGTCATCTGTACACTCCGAATGGTGCAGATGTGCACAGACATGAAGAAAAAAAGCCCCACACTTCCTCGGCCCAAGATGTGTGTCTCTTGTGACATTGTTAGTGTAGTTTGTGGTTTTCCCGGAGTAAATCTGGCACAGTACAGAGTGATGTCGGATGGGTGCTGTGTAAAATCTGGCCCTGTGTTTGTGGCTTTCCACACTTGAAGGCAGATATAGGCTGCCACTGAAGTTCCTTGTTAACACTTCCCATTTGCATGCTGTTAAATCGACACTCCCTGGGCCCCCAAACTTGGCCGGTGGGTCTGTCCCTGTTCCCTCGCATCCCACTGGATAGGGACGGCTTTGTAGGAAGTGTTTGTGCCAAAGCAGCTTTTCTACACTTTTTTTTTTTTTCTCGCTCTCCCTCTCCTTGTGCCGTTTCATCCATCCTGGATTTCTACATAGTCTTGTCCAAGTGTTATCCCCCCGTTCCTTTCACTTGTCTCACTCTTTTCACCTCCCTATCTGCTCTGTGTGTGGGAAGCTTTCCAGATGATTTTAATACCAAAACCGACTGCTACAGCAAAGACTGCTGTTTGCTCAAACCCTTCCTCCCGTGGCTTTGTTATCAGGCATTAGCATGGATGATATGTGCTGGAGTATTCGAGCAGATACTGACTAGAGTCTTGAGCTCTGGATACAGTTCTCCTCTGGGACATTCCCCTAACCTCATTCCCCGGCACAACTCCTTGTGTGTGTTATTTGAGAGGTGGTGTGTCTTTTTTCTTTCACTGGTTTCAGTCACATTGGTGTTGGTCATCCAGCAGTGAGCAGTGCTCAGAGATCTTCTCCCAACGGGTGTTCCTCACTTCATAAATTCTACATAAAGGTGCATAAACATAACCAAATGAGAAGTGCTAGAGGTTTAACATAGATGTAGTGTGCTCTGCTTTCTCATCTTGTGTTTTTTGTCTCACAAACATTAAAGGGGTCATATGATGCGATTTAAATTTTTCCTTTCTCTTTGGAGTGTTACAAGCTCTTGGTGCATAACGAAGATCTGTAAAGTTGCAAAGACTAAAGTCTCAAATCCAAAGAGATATTCTTTATAAAAGTTAAGAGTCAGCCACACCTACCTAAAAAGGCTCGTTCGAACACGCCCCCACATATCTACGTCGCTATGTGGGAAGATTTGCATAATGCCGCCCAAATGTTCACACAAAGAAAGAAGGCGTAACTTTTATTCTCGCTGTAGTTTTGTTGATGCTGCAGCTATGTCGTGAAGACGCTGTGTGCTTCGTTGTGAAAGCGAAACTACTTTGTTTGGCCTTCCAAAAGAGGACTATATCTGCTTCGTCATGCCAGGAGCTGATCCGTGCTGGTCGCTGAGGAAATACATCAACTTTGCGCTGTGTATCGCCGGATCGGCTTTCACCGTGGACGAAGCGGAGTTCAGCCCGGAGTCGTCACATGTCCTTCCGGACGCTCCTTCGTCGAAATCGCCGGCCGCGCCGTTCTCAAGCCCACCCGCCACTGCTCACTCTAACCCTCCGGCCGTTCCTCCTGCTAGCCCCCGGCCTCTGCTCACTGTAGCCCCCAGCCTCCGCTCACTCAAGGCATGTGTGACGCTGTTTCGTTGTGAAAGCGAACTACTTGGTCTTCCGAAAGAGGACACGACTAGAAATCAGTGGTTTTTAAGTTGTATTTACAACACTGTTCCAGCACACTTCAACCCAAATATTCAGATGTGTGCAGCACATTTTATGGAGGACTGTTTACCTGATCCTGGTAGAGTAGACTACAATGCCGGCTGTTCTGACTCAAAGACTGTTAGTAAGTTTTTTATATTTAAAAGGTTTTTATATTTTATATATTTAAAGCAAGTTTTTTGGGCAGTGTAGAGTAGGGCTTGTTGTTTGTCATTTCTCCGATCACAAATGCAGACATGGTTTTATGTTTACGTGGCCCGATGCAACACAACGCGTAAAAAGACAGTATAAGTCATTATACTCCATAATTATGTCCCCACTAGGCGGTATCGTTCAAAAATGTTCGATACCGATACCTTGACTTCAATACCAGTTCCTGAACGATACTTTTTCCGATACCAATTTTATGAAATCAATTTAACAAGATTACATTATCTAAAAAAAAAACTTTGGTTTTTATTTTTCAGCTTGTTGATGTTTTTACAGACTCAAAGACTGATCTCCTGAGCCATTGCACAAAGGAACAAAATGTAACCAACCCAATAAATCAGTGCAAAATAGTTTTATTAAAGCTCAAATAGTCTTCAGTCTTCTGTTAGGCTACATTTACACTAGTGCTTGTTTGTTTTAAAACGCATAGCTCAGACAGAATCATGATTTCTATTTATTTTCCACTGATTTACTGAGGAGCATTATCAGCTTCCAGCGCGTTCTGCTTGTGTTTCTCTTTCCATGATTCGGCTGCTCTGACTCAGGGTAATAACATATTTACTCAGCAACATTAAAAACCAATGGCCAAACACACAAAAACTTAGACGTTAATCGGAAAAGTAAATATTACAACACCCATGTGGTTTTCAAATGAGTGTTTGAGTAACAGGGAATATACAGTGGGTACGGAAAGTATTCAGACCCCCTTAAAATTTTTCACTCTTTGTTATATTGCAGCAATTTGCTATAATCATTTAAGTTAATTTTTTTTCCTTAATGTACACACAGCACCCCATATTGACAGAAAAAACACAGAATTGTTGACATTTTTGCAGATTTATTAAAAAGAAAAACTGAAATATCACATGGTCCTAAGTATTCAGTCCCTTTGCTGTGACACTCATATATTTTTCTCAGGTGCTGTCCATTTCTTCTGATATTCTTTGAGATGGTTCTACACCTTCATTTTGAGTCCAGCTGTGTTTGATTATACTTATTTGACTTGATTAGGAAAGCCACACACCTTTCTATATAAGACCTTACAGCTCACAGTGCATTTCAGAGCAAATGAGAATCATGAGGTCAAAGAAACTGCCTGAAGAGCTCATAGACAGAATTGGCACGGCATCAGGTCTGGGCAATGGGTGGGTGTGGGCGGTTACAAAAAAAATTTCTGCTTCACTTAAGGTTCCTAAGAGCACAGTTGGCCTCCATAATCCTTAAATGGAAGACGTTTGGCATGACCAGAACCCTTCCTAGAGCTGGCCCGTCGAGTTATCGGGGGAGAAGAGCTTTGGTGAGAGAGGTAAAGAAGAATCCAAAGATCACTGTGGCTGTGCTCCAGAGATGCAGTCGGGAGATGGAGAAAGTTGTAGAAAGTCAACCATCACTGCAGGCCCTCCACCAAGTCGGGCTTTATGGCAGAGTGGCCGACGGAAGCCTCTCCTCAGTGCAAGACATGAAAGCTCGCATGGAGGACTCCAAGATGGTGAGAAATAAGTTTCTCTGGTCTGATGAGGCCAATATATAACTTTTTGGCCTTAATTCTAAGCTGTATGTGTGGAGAAAACCAGGCACTGCTCATCACCTGTCCAGTACAGTCCCAACATTGAAGCATGGTGGTGGCAGCATCATGTTGTGGGGGTGTTTTTCAGCTGCAGTGAGAGGACGACTGTTGCAATCGAGGGAAAGATGAATGCGGCCAAGTACAGGGATATCCTGGATGAAAACCTTCTCCAGAGTGTTCAGGACCTCAGACTGGGCCGAAGGTTAGACAATGACCCTAAGCACACAGCTATAATAATGAAGGAGTGGCTTCACAACAGCTCTGTGATTGTTCTTGAATGGCCCAGTCAGAGCCCTGACTTAAACCCGATTGAGCATCTCTGTAGAGACCTAAAAATGGCTGTCCATCAATGTTTACCATCCAACCTGACAGAGCTGGAGAGGATCTGCAAGGAGTAATGGCAGAGGATCCCCAAATCCAGTTTGTGAAAAACTTGTTGCATCTTTCCCTAAAAGACTCTGGCTGTATTAGATCAAAAGGGTGCTTCTACTAAATACTGAGCAAAAGGGTCTGAATACTTAGGACCATGTGATATTTCAGTTTTTTCTTTTTTAATAAATCTGCAAAATGTCAACAATTCTGTGTTTTTCAGTCAATATGGGTGCTGTGTGTACATTGAGGAAAAAAATGTAACTTAAATTATTTTAGCAAATGGCTGCAATATAACAAAGAGTGAAAAATTTAAGGGGGTCTGAATACTTTCCGTACCCACTGTAAATCTTATTTATTGTCTTATGTAGCATGATGCTACAGTTAGCATGAATGGTCACATAACACGTGCTTTCGGTCGTGTAGTGTTAGTATGAACGGACATCTGCATATGATCGGAACTCCACGCAGCTCCCGCGCTACTCTCCATTGGAAATTAACCGCACTACTCCTCGGCTTGAAACGCAGTGGAAACGCCAGTATGACGAGGATTGTTTTCATTTTAAAACAAAAGCGCACCGGTGTAAATGTAGCCTTACATCTAAGGGGTCTGGGACGCATTCTCACTACAGCCTCGCGTGTGTGCCACATCTTTGAGTGTAACCGGTGTAAACTAGTAGGTGTGTTCGACTTGACGCGGACTGACTGCAGACCGATTGGTGTATTACAGTACCACGAGAGCTAAGAGAGCAGACTGCTCTGTGCGCTTTCGAATCGCTCTCACGGAGGATCGATCTGCGCCGCACCTCTTCTAGTTGAACACACCGGCTAGTGCTGCAGGCTTATTGGCTCACTGACGCTGATGAGATTAACCCCTTAGATATCGAAATTTGGTACCGAACAATGAGACGTTTTTCGATACTCGATGGTATCGAGGTAATTCGGTCAGTGCCTAAAAAGTATCGAACTCGATACCAAGCCCTAGTCCCCACTGGATGCAACGAATGCCTCGTTTTTAATGGGTTTTCATGTTTTTGTCTCGTCGCGCCATCACAGTATGGTGAGGGGCGTGATATTTCCGTCTCACGCTTGAGGTATTCCGCCAATCACAACACCCCCACTTTTTCAGAACCGATGAGCTTTATTAGAAAAAGACGTGTTTCAGAAAGGCGTGCATAGAGGAGAAACAATAATGTGTTTTTTTAACCTTAAACCGCATAAACACATTTCATTACACCAAATACACAAAATAATGTTATTTTTAGCAGCATCATATGACCCCTTTAATGTAAAACAAACTACTTGATGCATATAAGTACCTCACAATAGAATTGAAAACTATTGTTGAAAATATATGGTCAGGACGTTTTTATTTTCAAGAAGAATTAATACTTTATTTCGCAAGGAGGCATAAAGTGATCAAATTGACAGCAATGACTTTATGAAATTACAAAAGCTTTCTGTTTCAACAAATGCTGACTTTTTATTCACAAAGTATCCTGAAAAAAATGTATCATGGTTTCAACTAAAATATTTAGCAGCAGAACTGTTTTCAACACTGATAATAATAAAGAAAATGTTTCTTAAGCACAAAATCAGCATATCACAATGATTTCTGAAAAATCATGTGACACTGAAGACTGGAGTAATGATTCTGAAAATTCAGCTTTGCCTCCAAGAATAAATTATATTTTAAATATATTCCAATAGAAAAATTATTTTAAATTGTAGAAATATTTCACAATATTATTGTTTTACTATATTTTTGATCGAATAAATGCAGCCTTGATGAACATTAGTGTTGTTTTTGGCGGCCTGTTTTAATTTTAGTTTTAGTCTAGTCTTTGTGTGAAACTGTCATTTTAGTTTTTATTAGTTTGTCACGTTCATACTCTTTTTAGTCTAGTCAAGTTTTAGTCGACTAAAAGTCTGAGCATTTTAGTCTAGTTTTAGTCAATGAAAATTGTATTTTAGTCTCTTTTTAGAAATGCAATTCTATTTAACCCAGTCAATATAGTATAAGTACCTAGTAGTATAGACGAAACCAAATTTTTTTTTTAGCCAAACCCATTTCAAACAAGTTTATCTTATTATATTATTGTTACCTTCAAGAATACTTCCATTCCAGACACGGAAGACGCTCTGATTTGAATTTACAACATTTATTTTACCATCCAAACATGTTAGAAGTACACACACATAAATTTAAATAAAGACGAACCCCGGCTGGCCGGCCATCAGTCCCTTTCTCTGTGTCAGACTTAACTTTGTTTGGTTTTCGTCTTCTAAATCAGTGTTTCCCAACCTTTCTTTAGTCACGGCACCCTTTGGAAATTTTTACTAATTTGTGGCACCCTACAAAATTAATTTGGTCACAATATTTGAATTTCTAACTTCATTATGATAATTTGAAAGTATAGATATTTGGTACAACCCTGCGTCTGCGCAGTGCGACCTGATACAGAGCCTGAAGCGAGACACAGGAAACAGAAATACTGTAAAATAATAATAATAACGAGACGAAATAACGTTATAACATTTCGTTTCGTCTCGTTTTGGTCAACGAAAATTAAGAGACATTTTAGCATAGTTTTTATTTTGCAAGCCACATTTCGTCTCGTTTTTATTCGTCAACGATATTGCATTGTACATTTAATAATCTTCATCATCACATGACCAGCATTTTCGTCTCGTCTCGTCTCATTTTCGTCACGTGATAAAGGTTCGTTGACGACTATATTTAGTCATAATTTTCGTTGACGAAAGCAACACTAGTGAATATAAGAGATTTCTTTCAAAAACATTTTTTTTTAAAACTTCCCGACCCTAAACTTTTAAAGGGTAGTATATGTCAACATGACATGAAACAATATGAATGCCCATACAAATAAATATTTGGTTGGTGACACTTTAGAATAAAGTTCAATTCATTAACATTAGTTAATGTATTGTCATGAACTAACAATGAACCATTTTTACAAGCATTTGTTATTATGAGTATTTCATGTTCATTCATAATAATTTACACAGTTTAATGTTTAAAATGTATTAGTATATGTAAAATTATTTATAAATGCAGTGAAAGTATTGTATCATCAACTAAAATGCATTAACTAATGTTAACAAATTGAACTTCAGTTGTAAAGTGTTAAGGAAATGTGATATGATTGTATCATAACAGCCTTAATGTAAAGCAGTAATGATAATTATGACTTTATTATGTCTGTGGTTTTTCTCCCGCCTCTCACAATCATTTGTGGCTGTTTTGAGAGCTGAGAGATGTAGGCCAGAGGCTCATCTGGGTTTTGGGCAGAAGCCCTCCACTCTGGGAATGTTCCAGATTTCCTGTAATCCCTGCTAATTACTCCCACGGCCAACATCAAGACTCCCCCTGATGAGCCTCAGTCCAGGGCTCGTTTCAGCCCGTTCGATTACCTAATTCTGCACTTCATACACATGTAAAAAAGCATTTGGAGAGAATGGAGAATTGAGGTGGTGTGTGTTCAGGTAGACGGGCGGAGGTGGTTAAAGAGCACTCTCGCAGACCTCCATCAATTTAACTGACGAGGTGATGGGAACTCTTAAAACCAAATGCCTCGGCTCCAGTCCCACCTCTGGCTCCGATGTTTAAATGTGTTCCCCCCCCCCCTACTCTACTATGACTGTTCAGTTTGCCACAAGTCACTCAGACAGACCCTGAATGAACGTTTTTGAGGTGGGGCAAAGTAATAGCGATGATTTCACAAAAACAAAATGGAGGACCGGCCTGCAAACCTCAAAATGGCCACATTTGATCTCATTTCACTCTTTGAGATCAGAAGATCCTCTTATTGGATGATTTATTGACATTCCAATCCATATATAATATCCTAGATGGTCGAGATGTCAGTCAAAAGCATAGTAAGTTTATCGCGGTGTAGGTTTACTCCCACTACAATCGCTTATTGCCGCCGCTTTACCCACCAACTATACAACTATCCAGTTTCCTAAGCCCAACAGGTATATAAGAATCATTGTTGCAGTGTTGTAGCTTTGAGGACTTGGAAATATGATCTTTGGCCTGACCTCATCCTGCCCGTAGGCCCCTCTTTTTCTCTTTCTCTTTCACCATCCCCTCTTCTTTCTTTCTAACAACACAGCTTGCGCATTACCTCGATGCTTGTCTGTCAGTTTCGACATCTGGTGGATTTCAGCCGCTCTTAGATGTCTGTTATAAACACTGTCAGAGAACGGCTCGGGCTTCCACTGCTAAGGGGATAAGATGTAGCGCTCCTGTGTTAAAACCTTTCATATGCTGAAGGTTAAGTAGATGTTTTGTTTTTAAAAAGCGGATTTTGAGAGTCAGGAAGAATACAAGTGTGAAAATGAAGGGGATCTAGAATTGGAGAGCCATGCAGTGAGAGTGTTTGTGGTTTCGGTCATATGCGGCTTATGGTGGGCTTTCAAAATTTCCAAACAAGACGTGCTTTGACTTAGATATAGCCCCTTTTTGAACCTCAGGTTGTTTGTGTGGATCTTCTACGGCTGTTTGAAGTTAAAGAGCTCTCTTTGCTCCGTTCTGTACTGTATGAGACGCAGACAGAGAGAAATATACAGAGAGTTGAGTTGTGTGGGAAATGTCCTTCTGGTGACTATTTTTATACATGTTATGATGTTCATATGCGCTCAGCTCAGACTTCATGTGGTTTGAATGTTAAAAGGAAGTTGAAAGAAGCAGTGGCTTTTTAATAGGTTTGTGTGTTGTATATTCAGAGCAATTATAATCGATTCTTTTGTTAATTAAAAGCCAGTCACCACTCTATTCAAGCAAAATATGAACTATTATTTGCTAATATATTCAGTTAAGCTTTAAACACTCACAATAGACATTTGAAGTGCATCTCACAGTGAAAGCACGCGTATGCTGTTTGTTTTTGTTACATAGCAACTAATCTAAAGCTCTTTCATTTATTCCATATTGTCATGAAGAATTACAAGAAAAGATGTGCTTGGGAGGGGCAGAAAGCATTGTTTTATTACATTTTGATGATGTGCATCATCCTATGTTTACCTCTTAGCGTAACTGTTACTTTACTGCAGAGCTTTGGTTTGGGACCGTTGTCGTTTGAGGGCAAAAGTGAGTTTCCTGCAGAGCGTTTGTTACCATTTGACTGATTATTTCAGGTGATGTATGTATTGTCACTGCTCAGCCAGGCCTGCAGTTTCTCACGTTGGATCTTCCCACCCCCTGCTAACCTCTCCGCTGTCATCCATCTGTGTGTGTCCTCATGCAAACATGTGCACGGATGTTAATTTTTGGCGAGGGTTTGAGGATTCCTTCATTGTAGCATCAGAGTGAGCTGTGTCATCAGCTTTTCCTGTGTTTTTTCTTCTCTTTTTCAACCCCCTCTTCCTTCTCATCTCTTCCTGGCCCTGTACCTTTTGCCCCCTTTTTCCTCATGGGTAAATAAACGGTGCATTCCAGACTGTCAGTGTCTCTGCTTACGCACAGGCTCATTGTAATTAGTCTTTTATTGTATCTCTGGCTGGAGGTATTGGTTGGGGGTGTGTAATTGCTTCCAACTGAACTTTGCTCCATTTTGTGGAGCTGGTGTGTCCACTCCTTCACCATGTCCCGTGCTCGGCTCCATAAAGGGATGAATCAACTACTGTATATTCTCTGGTATTTCATGCACTGTTATGGAAAATTTTATCGGAACTTAATTATGGTGCATAAACAACATGATGGCTAATGTTATAATGTTGCCTGTTTTTCAACAAAAATGCACCAAATGAAGTCACAAGTCATTAGGATCAGCCAGTAAATGTGATCTTGTAAAGTGTATTCTCTAATTTTAGTGTATTTGATCGATATATATGAGCCAATAAGTTATTTCCAGTTGGTTTATCTGTTTTTCTTTTAAAGTCTTTTTTACACTTACATTTTGTAGTTTATTTTTTAAGGATATGGGTGTATATCTTCATTCCAATGATTCATAGTGTTTGTTAAATGATTGTGGGATAACAAAGACTGAAGGGTTGTGGGATAAGACTGTATTGTGAACTTTTAAGTGACTTTAATCAGTTAAAATAGATTGGTATTTAATAACGGTCAATATATCAGTTAGGGATGTAACGGTATGAAAATTTCATATCACGATTATAGTGACCAAAGTTGTCACGGTTATCAATATTATCACGGTTTTGTTAAAATTAGATGAAAATGTTCAAAAAGAACTGATACACACACTGAAAACATTTCAATAAGTTTTATATTTGAAAATCAACAAACAACAAATACAATTAGCAGCTATATGCACTTTTTTTTGTGCAAAAACATTAAATTAACATTAACATGAAGCCTTAATAATAATAATAAATAGCCATTTGCTAAAATCATTTAAGTTGATTTTAGATTCCAGAGATGCAGTCGGGAGATGGGAGAAAGTTGACATGCACTGTGAGCTGTAAGGTCTTATATAGACAGGTGTGTGGCTTTCCTAATCAAGTCCAATCAGTATAATCAACACAGCTGATCAAATGAAGGTGTGTAGAACCATCTCAAGTATGATCAGAAGAAATGGACAGCACCTGATTAAATATATGAGTGTCACAGCACATGAATACTTAGGACCATGTGATATTTAAGTTTTTCTTTTTTAATAAATAATCTGCAAAAATGTCAACAATTCTGTGTTTTTTTTTGTCAATATGGGGTGCTGTGGGTACATTGAGGAAAAAAAATTAACTTAAATGATTTAGCAAATGACTGCAATATAACAAAGAGTGAAAATTTAAGGGGGTCGGAATACTTTCCGTACCCACTGTATAATATATATATATATAAAGATATTATATATAATATCTATATTATATAATATATAATATATATATATATCTATATATATACACACACACACACACAATGTGATTTCCGTTAGTGATCATGCTGAGGTTTCTTCGGTTGATTTCGAGTTCACATACAAACATAAATAGAACAGGCTAATTAAATTTTTTAATTTTATTGTAAGACAACATATTTTTCGTCAGTGATAGGAATATGATTTAAGACGGTAGTGTAAGCAAGTTTAGTTTTAAAACGTTTAATAGTAAATAAGACACTATTAGACAATATTTGAATAAAGTAATAATAATAAATATTTATTTGCAAGAACTGATGGAGTACTGAATGGTGCACGCATGTGCAGCGTTGTCAAGGTAACATCTGGTCAGTCATTCCCTTCACCAAGGGAGTTCCAAACACTTATACGAGACAATAATGCCCTGCACCCTTCAAGGGCTCTGCCCTTCGTAGGGAGTAGGGCATAAGTTCGGAATTCGCCCCATGTCTCTTGTATCACCGCAGAGGCGCGGACGCGCTCTCTCTCGTTTCATTCAAATGCAGCTTGCCGTCTTGCACCTCAGTTTTTGATTGTATTGTATTGTTAAATTGTAAATTAAATCAGAGGAATTTAGTATTAATACTACTATAATTTTGCTGTAGTGATCATATTGTCCTGACGATTTTTTTTGTACACTGTTCATAATGGATTTATAAACTGGTAAGATTTCAAAACATTAATCTCAATTTAATATTTCATATCCCCGTATTTATATGTTATTTTAGGTAAACAAAAAAAAATCTGTGTAATTAGTTAACTATGAATATACAATACATTATCCCTTAAATGTCAACCTGATAGTTTGAACATTTGTTCGTCTTGGCTCAAAGCCACTTGCTGCGAACTTTTCTTCGCGGAAGCTTTGCGTTAAACAAGTGAGATAACGAAATATTTAATCTCTAATCAATATTTTTTGTCCAATTATTTGCCCAGTTAGTTTTGGTATTGAGGTAAAAGTTACCTTGCATTCGCTATATAACAGTGGGTGCTGGTCACGAAGATGACTTTGCAGCTACTTTCTTCTTGCAAGATCAGCAGACAGGGTGACCGTCCTCGATAAAATTGTCTCGTGCAAAAAACAACAACAACACTGCATGCTGCTTCTGCGTCAGACTGATGCTGGCTGGACAGGATTTGCCGCAAGTTTTCAAAATTGCGATAATCAAACACGGTTTTGATGATAATTACATTTTAAATGGTAATACTAACCATCAGGGCATTTTATCGTGATTTATCGTGAAACCGGTAATCGTTACATCCCTAATCAGTTATCTCCTTCAAAACATGAAGAATTATCGACTATTGGTCCCGGCCATATCAGTGCATCCATAGAAATCGGGCATCAAAACATTTTAATGTGCAGTCAAACCCATATTTAATGCTTCTATGAAATCGATGTATTGATTTTTGTCTAGTTTCGCCCATGAGATCGGACCCTGTTCAGTCATTAACTGACTTCCATGAAGTTTGAATGAGAAACTTCACACTCCGGCATTCATGAAAGGACTATATCATTAATGAACAACAGAGATCCGTTGATTCCTCTGTTAAACTCCAAACATGAAGTGTCCTGCCTTTTAATGTGTCCGTGAAAGAGCCAGTCCAAGTTAAATGATTCACAATGAGGTGACCTGGGAAGTGGTGTAGGCAGGGAGCTTTTGTGAGCGGAGACAAAGCCGGAGACGGCACGCTGGGGCGGGAGAGGGAGACAGACACTGAGTGAGAGGCCCGGAGCGATGTTGTGGAATCTCCCCAGGGACTTCTGGTTAAATGTTCATGGATGGCAGCCTTTTGGAATACTTACCAGTGGGGAGTTTTAATTGGCCAGAGGCCCTGCTCTGGTTTCGCAATCAGAGATTGACTGGTACAAAAGGATGAGAGCTTGTGGGTGATCGCTCAAGTGTGTACATCAATCTAACATATGTGTGTCTCACTGCACCGATTCAGGGTTTTTGAGGATTTACGAGGTATTAAGGCTCCCTGCCCGGCATCATACTTTACATCTGGTTTGTGTTTTGTGTAGTCTTGATGTTGCTGCTTTGTGCCTAAGTGCACCACAGAAGACCAGGAGATGATTTAACTGCTGTGCTCTTACCCTGGTTAATGATCACACAAACGTCTAGACTCATAAGCCTGTGATTAAGAGTCAAGCGCTACGACTTGGTAGGATATGATCGGGACCTTTACTTTTAGTGAAAACAACCATATTGATTCATTTTTTGCACATTTATTTCCTCTTCATTAACCCACGTGCCATCTGAAAAGAAAATGTTGGTGGTTTGGTGTTTTGACAGCTGTGTGTGTGAGATTTTAATCCCTGATTAATTTAAGGAAGCATCATTTCGCACACATGCTTTTCTTGGCCCTGTGGCAGATTCTAATTCTCCTCGGCTGAAATTCCTAATCTCTGAACCGTTTCAAAGCAGGCTTTGAGTGCTTGTTTTATATGATTTGAATGAAGAGCTCAGCAAGAAGTGGATTGAAACATTTCTGTGGGTCTAAATCTTTTTTGGATGTGATTTATGCGAGTTCAGAGTGCAACCAGATGTAGGTAGCACTGACTGTAACTCTTTCTAAGATGTTTCTGCTGAAACACGGGTAGTTGACAGGAAATACTTTTTTGGTATGTTAGCACATCCTTCAATGCAACAATGTAGTTCATCTCAAACTATTTTTTATGCATAATTCTAATGGTGCTGGAAGATCAGGTCAAAAAATAAAAAAATAAACAGTCATGCAGTCATGACAATGAGATCAATAACATGCTTTTAGAAAACAGATCATGCCAACTTTAAGGGATAGTTCACAACCATCCCAAACTTCTGTTCAATACTGCCCCCTCATGTGGTTCCAAACCTGTAAGACCTTCGTTCATCTTCGGAACACAAATTAAGGTATTTTTGATGGAATCTGAGAGCTGTTTGACCCTGCATAGACAGCAACGCAACTGAAATGTTCCCAAGTCCAGAAACGTAGCCAGGAGATCTGTAAAATAATCCATGTGACATCAGTAGTGCAACCACAATTATATGAAGCTACGAGAATACTTTTTGTGCGCAAAGAAAAAAAAATACTTTATTCAACAGACGCATCTGACACAGAACAGCATACGTTGTTTACGTCCAGCGGATATTCTCCAAAATGGAGCTACAGGGTGATGCGGAGGAGACAATTGTTGGAAAAAGTCATTTTTTTTTCTTTTGCGCACAAAAAGTATTCTAGTAGCGTCGTATAATTGCGGATGAACCCCTGATGTCACATGGATTATTTTACAGATCTCCTTGCTACGTCTCTGGACTTGGAAACATTTCAGTTGCGTTGCTGTCTATGCAGGGTGAGACGGCTCTTAGATTCCATCAAAAATACCTTAATTTGTGTTCCGAAGATGAACGAAGGTCTTACGGGTTTTGGAAACGACATGAGGGTGAGTAATTGATGACAGAATTTTCATTTTTGGGTGAACTATCCCTTTAAAACATGCATTTTCCATTATACATTAATATAAAATTTAACCTAAAAAATCATGGACATGTTTTGCATCAATTGCCCATCAACCGCTGTTGAAAATTTGTCACATTCTTGACTATACAATTACCTCTGTTAAACCATTAATTAACCATTAACAATTTGAAGGTGAGGGCAAAGTCTCCTTAGTCTAAACTTGGTTGTCCTGTCATGAATTTGAATTGAATATTTTGGCCAAACAGTAATCTGGCAGTGGTTTTGTTTTGTCTAATCACTCTGTGTGTTGCTTCCTTTATTTCGGCCTTACCGGACACAAGGGCCATAGTTTGCAGAATGAGCCCGTGTGTCCCCGCTTGGCTGGACTGTACCTTATTGTAACAGGGTTTCCTGTCCTGCATAAGTGTCAGTTGGGCCACTTGGCGTGGGATATCCTGCTCGTTAACTCAGTTCCTCATTAATATGACACTTGCCCCATGGGGCTGCAGAGAGATGTGTCGCTCAGAGGATATCGCTCGTAACTGCAGATTAAATGGCAAAAGGGATTAGCAGCGCTCATTCCAAACGAGGTCTGATACGTGACCTCTGTGGATGGATCAAGCAGATGTAGCAAGTAAACAACCAACTATTGAAAATGGCCAGCTTTGGATCAGCAGTGTAACCTGTGAATGTGGCCTCAGAGGATCAGGGAATAGTTGGTGCTCTCAGTGGAGCAAGAGGAGGATATATCAGGAATGGAAAGGGGGGCTGGATAAGAAAAACATCACTCTAATTGTAGGTCAACAGACCTGTGAAGTGAGTTTTGCTAATGTTTTTATAGTGTTAGACCTGAGGAATGTGTCCTTGAGCACAGTCTCTAAGCTTTTTGAATCGCCCCCTTCACATTACCTCTGCAGTCAGGCCTGTTAGCGCCGTTAACGGCATCAACAGAACACGCATGAGTGCATTGGCCTGTTTGGGGAAAATAGGATTTTCTTTGCTCTTTTGAATCAGAGATGGATCTCCTATGTAGACAAATGCTAAGGTTCATCAAGCTCATTTGTGGAAAATAAGTGGAAAAAGTGGGTCATTCTGAATGCATCATGGTTAGGATGTCATAACTATTAGTGTATTAACATATGGCTGCTCACATTTATGCATTTGTTTATATTAGGCTTCCCAAATGGGGATTTGTAAACCGTTGAGGGTTTGTGAGGGAACTGCAAGGGGTTTGTGAATTGATGAAAAGAAAGAGAAATACATATATAATAATGGGGCTGTTAATATAATATAATAATTTTAAAATTATTATATTGGCATCCAGAGAACTGTGAACATGCAAGTTATTTAAATATTTACCTAAAATATCAGGGGGTATTTCAAGTATTTTATTTTAACATACAACAATAATCATACACTTCAGCTTTAATCGCAGGTACAATAGCAAATCTGCCTGCGTTAGTGAAAGCAAAAATAGTCATTAAAAACTGAACATCATTGTTTATAGTGCCCTAAAAAAACTTGACAAATGTTACTAAAATGCAAAAATAAAATGCAAAAGTGTAGAATATGTTGTTTAAGAAGGGAAAAAGGTAGTCATTTAGCCTGACATTGTGCGAATAAAAGCTTGTCTCGTTAAATCTAGTGAATGTTACAGGACAATATGGCCTACATGTAAGCGTTAAGTGCCTCCTTACCGAGGCCTGTTTTTCTCAGTGCTTCACTCCAAGTGCCATAAAACGACCCCCTTGACATCATCCACCATTTTGTTTAGTGATCGTACGCACCGGCCAACTCTGCTGTCATTTCCATTTAGCCGTCCTACATTTATTGCGAGTCTCTGAAAGGCATCATTGTGCTGGCAATAGTGTTGTAAACTTGTCATGGCAGTGTTTGAGAGATGCTGGATTGGATTTGGAGAGAAAGAGAAAGTAAATCCCCTCTTTATTACCGCCATATGAGTAGTTGCTCCGTAATAATAGGTTCCTGTTACAGTTTTCCCATTTGAATACGCTCCCATTGCGGTGGGAACCGCACAATGAAAACCTGAGGAGTTGTATCTTTACCTTCTGTACAACTCTATTAATAGAGAGCGCCAGCTGTTTCCTCCTGAGCAAGATGGCAGCTGTGGCCTCACATACTCGTTGAGTGAAACAAATTATTTCAAGGCTAAGAATCTGTGCTAATGGTGACCAAGGCTAGGTGATATAGCTAAAACAAAAGGTCTAAATCGGTCTCTATGTATTTGTTTTGTTTAGTTTTTTTCATCCAAGTAAATTCAAAATGTTTGTTGGAAGCTTAGATTTTATTTACAATTTATATTTTGCTAGTTTTTAAAATTTAAAATTTTTTTATTTACATTTTTTTTTTTTTAGTTAACATTTGACAGTATTTTCAAATAGTTTTTATGTTTTATCAGATAAATACGTGAATTATATATAAAAAAAAAAATTATTCAGCAAAGATGAATTAAACTGATCTGATCAAAAGCGACAGTTAAGTCTTTTACATTGTTACAAAGCATTTATTTATTTATTTTTATTAAATCTGATTATTGAACTTTTACAATAACAACAGGATACAGATACAGGAGAATCATGAAAACGTACCCCCCCCTGAAGGAAAAATAAAAAGGGGGGGGGGGGACTGTATTAAAGTATAATTAAACAAACTAAATAAAACAAAGTAAAAAATAAATACATATTGTAAAACAAAGAACGTCAAGCCTAATGTCTCGAGTATAGAATATATGTTGGGGCATTAAAGTTTAGACATTTCGATCATTTATCAAATGTTTGCATGTACCTCCACAAACAAAACCTTATAGCTTTAAAGTATATACATACGTAAGTATCTACACACATAATCACAGACTCCCAACCAGATTCGGGCCACAGTCATATTAACATCTTAATGCTTAGGTTGACACACTCTAAGAAGAAGTACTGACATATTCAGAAAAAAAATAATGAAGGGATCCCAGATCTCAGAAAATATGCCAGTGTTGCCCTTTAACGTATACCAAATTTTTTCCAAATGAATGAAGCTCATGACATCTCTCATCCAGTCATCGAAAGATGGAGGGAATTTTTGTTTCCACAGCAGGAGAATGCGCCGTCTAGCTAATAATGTTAAGACGGCAAAAGTCTTTGCAGTATTTCCAGGTAAACCAGTGACATTTGAAGGAAGTCCAAAAAGTGCAACCAAAGGGCAAGGCTCGATCTGTTTCTTTGTCACTAAAGAAAAACAATTAAAGATTGATAGCCAAAAAGAAGTAATGGATGGACATAGCCAAAACATATGTATTAATTCCGCAGGGGCCTGATGGCAACGATCACAGAGAGGATCAATACCAGGCTTGATTTTTGCCAACCTCATTTTTGTCCAGTAAATTCGGTGAATAAATTTTAATTGGATAAGACTATGACGTGCACAAATAGAGGAGGTATGAACACGGGACAGGATCTGTGTTTTTTTTAATTTAACAATATTTATCCACAGGCATCAGTTTTAACTTTTTTTTCACTAAAATGTTTTAATATAAAAAGTGCATCTCAGGCACTTCTGTAAAAAAAAAAAATTACATTTAATGTAAACAAATAGTTAAGTCAGACTATTTAAATGGGCTGTTTGAATTTCATTCTGGCTTTAGAAATTTAAATCGGAAGACATTATCAAACTGTTTTGTTGTAGATTGTGACACAAGGAAAGATTGTCTATTCCTAAATAGCATTTCATTGTTGTTTTTCATTGTAGTTTTATTTACTTGTGCAATAAAATGCACTTTTGGAAACTTGATGGTAAAATAAAAGTGCATAAGGCATCACAATACGCATGTTGCTTTAATTTTATATTGCTAGCAAATATATTGTGGAAACTCGATATCACCCAGCGCTGGTGATTACCAAGAGTGCCTCAAGAAATATAAATCTCTGTTTTCTGGCTCTTTTTGTTTTTGTAAAGCACTGTAAAATCTTAGTGAATGTTATGTGTGCTTCATAAATGCTTTAGAGCTGTTGCACGATTTCCTGCTTGTTGATATCAAGGCGCTTGTCCATTCAGGCCATTAGACAGAATTCAGGGACATTGTGAAAGCTCTCCTTCCTCCACCCTGTATTCATGAGTCTTTAAATGAAGGATGGACAGTCCAAAGATAGCCTCAGGCCACCCAAAGAGAGGAGTGCTGAGATCTGTCTTCATGTAGATGGTGTGAAAGCAGGAGAGTGCATCAGCAGGGACAAGTCTGAACATGCAAGGCACATTTTGGAGGAGACAACCATATAATAGAAAGGCTATGATTTAGAAATCAAATATCTAGCTCTTATCTGTCTGCAATGCCTACGCTCATTTTCGCTCTGCCTTTTATCCCATTAAAGCGCTCTCATTTCAAAGCTAATAGCAATTCATGAGCGTCGTCTGCCAAAAGGAGGGAGTGTACTCATTAAATGCTCATTCCACAAAGGTTTCAAGCTATACTCATTTGGAGCATTTCCCCTCAAGGGTTGATGTTTTATCACCATCTGCAAGTTGTTGTTATCTCTTATGAAATCTAGCCAAAACAACACATCTGATTTAGTTGGGTCGGGCCGTCTCGAACCCTAGGCCACAACTGAGAAAAAAGCTTCTTGTCAAATAGTAGTTCCCCTCCTTTTGTGGTTGCTGCAGCTTGTGCTTGTGTAAAGATGGCTCTGGTGTTGGGATGTCAGCCATGTTGTTTTGTACTCTCACAGGAGTGTGTGAATCATGTTTTGAATGTCTCCCATCACTGTGAGGAATTGTCTTTTTTGCGCCTTAAAACTAAAGTGTAAACAAACTAAATGGATTTTCTTTAGTTTTCTACAGTTCAACTAGCTTAAACCTCTTAACATTCCAGTTTTGACATTTTCAAGATTAAAGTCTGAAAATCTTCCACTAAATAAGATTTTCCATCTTAATTCAAATTATAATGGACAGTGATGACACCTTTGCTTGTGATTAGTTGTTTTTCTTGCATTTGCATACTGAATTATTTAACGCTTTATCTCAACATTTGATATTAGTGAGGGTAGGCCAGTGTTGTTATTTAAACTACTAAAATCATTTTTAGGAATTGAAACTTAAAAATGAGAAAATTCGAAATGTTGCCATGGCAAATAACTGAAAAAAAGATTAAGTACTACAATTAATAAAACTACAAAAATAATAAAAGTAATATAATAATATATTAATAATAGTAAAATACCACTGAGGTAGGCATGTTTTCTTTGTTAAAAACAAAGCTGTGAAGGACAGACATCCAGTCAGTTTAAAGGTCTTTGGATCCTATGTCACATAATATTCACAACACATTTTCCTTAGATTTTTTTTTTCACCAGGATTTTCCATTGTTGCATCAACTACATATTACAGCCCTTTGAAGTGTACTACTATCCCTCAGCCTTGTTTTTATTCATGGAAATTAAATATGCCATCTACCTTAGGTTGTTTGTCCAATACAATTCAGTCTGCAAATAAATGCATGAAAGAAGACCAATCACAGTTAATTATGTAAATATTAAAAGACAGTTAAATATTGAGTGACGAACATCAACAATGTCATTCCAAAGTATTGTGTATTTGGTTTCTCGATTATTATTATTTTTCTATCATTTGTTTCAATCTATTCTATTGAGGAAAAGGGTAGCTGCGAAATGGCTATAAAATAGGATTTTATTTTTCATATTAGAAGCCGAATGATGATTCTCCACGGCTCATATCCACCTGATATGATGGTTGTACGCAGAAGCGACAGTGTTGATGACACTCATGCAGGCATGTGGAAGTTGCCACGTGTCTTATTAGGCAGACAACAGTGAAGCCCATTACTCTGTTTCTTTTGGCAACAGCATGTTGATGTGGTGGCCAGAGCGATTTATAGTGACGGCCGGCCTGAAATAATCCCCCAGAGAATTTATGACTTCTGACTCGGAGGGTCCGGCCTGTGATTGAGAGTGTGTGTGTAATATGTGTGGGTGGTGGGTCTGCTGGTCAGTCCCTAACAGGGTCACAGTGCAGGGCCTGTCTCAGAGGAGTGGCTGTTAACCTTTGACCTCTGTGGTTAAGCCTCTGTGGCTAGCGGCGTAGGGTTATGGGGGGGTGAAGTCTGTCTGGGGCTGTGGCCAGGGAAGAAGAAGAGCGGGGAATAGGGGGGCGTCAGGACTAATCTGGGTTTTGTCCACAGGGCAATTTCCATCTCCTCATCCGTCAGCAAAACAGAATGTTCTTGGGACTCCAGAACAGCAACAGGAAGTGACTTATTGGAGACAGCAGTAACAAATCTCTTTTTCAGATTTATAGTCAGGTGGTTTACTCCTAAGGATCACATGGATCTTATTGCTGTCAAAACGTTTGACCTTGCGTTAAAGCAACATGAAATCACAGAAGCCTCCCTTTTGCATGTGTCTGCCAAGATTAGCTTGTGCATGCAGGCAGATTGACTTTTAAAAGATGGACATATTGATTTATAAACCTATTGAGTAAAACGTGAAATACGGGGACTGTTTGTTTTAGCAGGCTGATGTGTCAACTTTTGGCTTCGCCAATGACGTTTAGTGCAGCTAGTGGCCCAGAAATCATACACTTTTACATTTGAAGCCTGTATTTTTATGCATAGCTGAAAAAATCGTTAGTAAAATCACGTTTTCCCCTGTGTTGATTGTTTTGATTAGTTAATGGTCTGTATTGAAATGGTCAAAGGTTCAGAATTGTTTTTCCCATTCAGTTATTTGCGAGACCTTTTAAATTTGGTTCCATTTTCTGTGTTTTTACTAGAATATTTGCTTCGCCTTTTCAGGTTAGGTTCTCTCTCTCCAAATGCCCATATACAAAGAGCTGTCTGTTGGGCTGAGATATGATGTACAGGTCTTGTATGTACCTGATGCCAAGTGTGTGAAAGTGAGTGAGTGATTTGGACGGGGTCCCAGGGGAGTTGAGGGGTACAGCTGGTTTGGGGCCGCGGAAGGGTGAAGGTGCTGCTCATTCTCAAATTTATAGACCAGTTCCTTCAGACTCCTGATGTATGAAGCCATAACTTCTGTTTATATTTTTGGCAAATCTGCTTCAATGCAGGATTGATTAAGGCTTTTGACCACCCAGTCCATACCACTGATATTTATAAAAAAAAAAAAAAAAAAAAAAAGAGTAGACCATATCCATGCACATTAACACACACACTGCCTCTCCTTCCTGCTCCGCCGGTGTAAAACAAGCCCTGGCAGTGGTCAGTGACAATTCCTCTTGGATATTTTGTGAGATGGTGATTATTTGTAAGCTCTCAACAGCTCCTCGCTTTTCACCCACGCCGATGTGTTCAGCAGATGCTCTGAGACGTGTCACAGATATCGTAGTGCACATGACAAAATACACTGTGCCCTTTACAGACACTGAGCAGTGCTCATGAGTAAACCCAAGTTTGTCAACCATTATAACTATATACAACCATTATAACTAGACACTTTTAGAAATGTAGTTGATTTTTCTCTTTTTTTTGGTCAAAAATCTAATTAAAAACTTGTGCTTGGTCATTGTGTAAAGAAAAAATATTTAAAATCTTAATCTTACTGTTTAGATAGGTGCTTTCATCCATTAGATCAATCTATTGAATGGTCCTAATCTGTTTTTCAATAAGTCACTTTAGAGCATTGGATGAGCATTATGTCACCTAATTAATATTCATGAGACATGCTGATGAAGGTTACAATCTTTTCAGATTGTTTTTGTGCCCCGATTATCCCTCACAGGAACACAGTGGCCTTCAAAACCATCTAAATTTCAGTTAATAAATATGAAATGCATGGAGCTAAATGTATATTCACATTGAGAAATGGCCTGAGAGCGAGGATCTCTCATCGGTGTGCAGTGCGCTATCCTGAGTGGCCAGTCTCGCTGAACAGCAGCATGGGTAGCCAAACCGCCAGTCGGAGTCCAGTCCACTGAAAGGACCCTTGTGTTCTCTTGAATTCCAACAACCGCATTAAAAAAAAGAAAGAAAAACAAAACATTATTGCAGCTGCGACTTCGCAGTCCACCCTGCTCACACTCCCCATGTTAATGTGACGCCTTGTTTAATCCAGCCGCTCGCTGTCCATCTGTGCCGTTCACTCGACGACCGCAGCGCAGACTTGTTTTCTGATGGGTCGAATCACGAAGAAAGCCCAGGTTCCCTTAGAACTACTGAAACATGTGTCCACAGGGTCTTGAATATTCAATTTTTGCTTTTTGTCTTGGATGCCTGTGGCTTGTCAGCTCACTATATACTGTAAGCTCATTGTGTTCAGTTCTGTTCTTTGTTTGATTTGTATTGGAAATGAGTTTGACGTTAGGTTTTCAGCTTTCGGGTCGCCAAACGTCTAGACATAATTCATTCATTGAAGAATGAGTAAATAAAATGACTTGCTCTTTAACATTTAAAATGCTAGAGCTTTATTGGCATTGTAAAACTGCTTTATGCTGTCAGAGCATTATATTACATTATAAAGTGGGGTCCAAAAGTCACTACTGAAAATGCCTTTTCATTTACAAATTACATAGTATAGCAGAGAAAAGCGGGTTCACATGCTAAAAAATAAAAAAAAAATAATAAAATATACAATATATTGTTAGCTTTTTTTTTATTTTTTTTTCAGTGTTTACACTTCTTACAATTTCTTTTTGTCTTTTTCAGGAAATCATCTGAATGTGTGTCCTCAAGGTTTCTCCTGCTGTACTCTGGAGATGGAGGAGAAACTGAGTCAGCAGAGCCGCACAGACCTGAAAGCCCCCGTTCATCAGCTCAGCTCCAACCTGCAAAACACCTTCACCCAGAGACACCGTCACTTTGACCGTCAGTACAGCTCTTGCACACGTTCATGCATGCAAATCTACCAAATCCGAACGCTTTGCTTGTCATTTGGATCAAAATGTGTTGCGATATCGTCGGTTAATCAGTTGTTGATCCGCTCATACTGCCCTTCCATACACTGTTACAGTTAGTTTGACAGACACCCCCGGCTGCCAGACACACAGTCTATACATCCTTTTCTCCACCTGTCCCTCAACATCCCACAGTCATCTGCCACACACACACTCACGCACGCACTCTCACTGCGACAGACCACACACACACACACACACACACACATACATGCAGAGGCCTGGTTTCCTCTCTGCAGTGCATGTGGCAGTGAATATCAGGCTGGGAGAGCGGGATCAGGTTTCCCCAGTGCAGGGCAGAAGGGTGCATGGGAACATGCATTGACACTGCTGACTCATTCAGGAGGGGAAAACCCCACAGACACTCCGCCGGCTAACACACGCACACTCGCTTGGTTCATAATGCATGCTTTATGTGTTTGCTTCTCTTCGTGCCATAAAGAGTGTGTCAAATGAGGAAAAGTGAGACAAACTAAAGGCCTGGTCACACGCATCCAGCTTGAGTTCATCAAGGGTACATTTTAAAGAAAACATCTCTCTGGGTAGATACAATCGAGCCAGGACTGTAAAGGACTGTAGCCTCTGAAATGAAACGGTGAGATGGTGTTTGGGTTGATTGGTCAATGACTGGACAGACAAGGAAGGAATAAATGAAGTGCTGATGGCACATCTCCCTCCACTCACACTTGATTCGTCACCCATCCGCTCTGAGCCACAGCTATTTCTAAATGAGACCCATGTTAACTCACATGTGGCCGTCCAGCTTTACCAAAGCTCTGTTTCTCTGGCAGAGCAGCCGAGTGGTTTTAAATGGACTCAACACAGTCGGTTTTCTGGCATGTTTTGCGAGAGCTGGGGTGTGTTATGATGTTCTGGGTTGTTTGAAGCAAACTCCTAAATGATGTGTAACAACATCTGATGATAATGTGAGTATTTGTGTGGACTAGTGTTGTCATAATACTTAATATTCAATAGTCAAAAGCAATACCAGTGAAATTTTCACAATTCCCTATTAATCAAAAATGAATATGCTATGGAACATAAGTATTTTATATATTAAATAAATAAATAAAAGGCAGTTTTCTTTTTCTTGCTATTGATGTTTAATAATAATACCTAATTATTGTTCTATCAAATTAATTATAAATAATATGAATTAAACAAATTTTTAGCAAGAAAAGATGCCTTGGTTTAAGCAATTAGAAATGCAAATAAGATTTTTTAAATTTCTCTTGTTAATGTTTGTTTATTAGTAATTATATTCATAATAAAATAGAATTGTTTCTATTGTCAATATAATACTAATAATAATTCTAAGCAACGTTATTACACTAAAAAGAAAACAAATAAAATAACTAAAATATAAAAAATAAAAAAGTTTTTCTCTCTTAATGGTGTTTAATATTAATGATTTTATTAAAATAATAAGAATAATTGTTGTTCTATCAGTAATTATTATTATTAAACAAAATTATTAACAAGGGAAAAAATACTGCATTTGTACTTTTTTTCCCCCCCTACATTTGAATACGAGTGCCCTCAATAGCATATTCATTTCACTGGTATTTTTTGGGTATTTTTCTTTTTCTTGTCAATGTTTGATGATAATAGACAGACTATCATGCATATTAGATTGGTTTATTAGGCATTTATTACATTTATGTTTGAATAGAATCGTGGTACTGAAGTAACACGTTTTTACATCCCTGTTGCGGAGGAAGGGAACTGAATCAGAGGTGATGGCTTGCAGGGAACATTGATGGAAGTGAGAGGTGACCTGGTCGGCTCTCAAGATTGCCTGTTTGTGTGAATGTAAAAAGAAAGTGCGACTTCAGGGAGTGAATGGTAACAGGGATCGTGTGTATTGCAGCCAGATGTGAGCAGGAATGTGACGTGTTGGAATGCGGCGATGGCCAGATTCCATCCGCCGCCTCCTCTGCTCTTTTTCTCTGTTGCCTTTTGTCCCTGTTCTCTCCCCCTTTTCTCTCTGCCATAAGTCTGTTATGCCTTTCATTTCTCCTCCATCTCCAGGTTCTCAGGTCTTTTGAACTCTTACCGTGGGAATACGCTCTGAATCGCCAGTCTGCGTAAAATGTGCACTAGACCCTGGCATGTGACTTAATGAGCTAAACGGCCTTAAAATACCAGTAGCTTTTATGCTGGCAAACAAAGACACCGTCAATGTGTTCTTTCATTGAAACGTAAGTATTTTCTTCGCTTTGAAAACGTCTTAAGGTGTAAATTAGATGCTTGAGTGTCTTTGAGAGTGTGTTTTTTCTCGTTTACGCACAAGCAGACGTTTCCTCTGTGCTGGTCAGGCCTACAGGATGCAGAGGTGAATGTATTTATAGTAAGTAATGAAGACTAAATGGTTACACACAACTTGTTCGGCAGGAAATGCGGTAGAACATGTTCGCTATCAACACAGCGGCTAGATGTCATTAAGATGAAATGAATTTAAGCGCACACACTCTTAAGTGAGTTTGGGTGCGTGTGCACTGGAAGCAGCCTCTGCTTTCAAAGCCTCAAGGCTGGAGTCACGGGCAATTAAGTCCCCTACCAGAAATAGTTTTCCTCTAGAGCTTGGTGTGTTTGTTCCTCCCCATGCGTCCGGTCTGGGTCTAGGTGACCCCAACTGGAGGAGTTGCGATTGCGCTGTAAGAATTAGGATTAACCTCCGACCAAATTCTCATCCTCGACACCTCTGCAGGGGGGTTTGAAATCCCACAAGGAAAGAAAGAAGCTGAGCAACTAATTGGCACAAATAGGGAACAATTACCGCCTGGGATAAAGAAGAGTTATCAAAGGGGGATGAGTAGAGGAATAAGCTGCTGTGGAGGGCGGGACAGTGAATAAGGAATTTTCCCTCCTCCGGATGTCTGAGGAACATGTTTGAGCGCTCGGAGATTTGGGACCTGTATTGAGGCATTTGTTGAGTCCAGACAGCCCATTCCATTCCTCCTCATAGATATTGTAATACGGTTCTGTAGTTCACCCTCCCGGATAACCTTTCACACACATTTCTAAATCGATGCGAGATGGTTGTTTTAATGGAAAAATCAGAAGGGAGGTCCGCAGTCTGCTTGTTGGCAGACTCCCGTGTATCATAAAGTGTCTTTTAATGACGAAGTAGGATGCCTGAGTAACGCCCCTCCAACTGTAACGCTTACAACACTGGGTCCCAAAATCTCAGCAGTTATGTTGGGAAGGATGTGGAGAGGAAAGGGTGTGGGGGGTGGGGGATGTTGAGTGACTGGCTGTGCTTTATGCATAACTTGGTGTTCACGATAAAAAAAAGGGGAAAATCTTTTAAACTCATTTAAAACAAATGTGTTGTTGGATTTTTTTTATTTATTATAAAATGGTTTAAAAATGAAAAAATATAATGTTGTAACATGGCACAGAAAGTGCTAACATTTTCAACACACCTTGAAAACACGTGAATGTATAAGTATAAGACACCTTTTTTTCAATCATTTTTTTCCAATAAAAATTCTGTAATTTTATTAAGTTTTAGCGGACATTGTCTTTTTCCTTGACGTTTACAAACTAAAACTACCCTGCTTCTCTTCTCTCTCTTCATCATATAATGGTCAAATTATCTGATATTGTAATAGACTTACTGACCTTGACACAGTCATAAGGATCTGCAGATAGTCTCAAAGATATTTATTTATTTAGTTAGTTTTTTAATACTAATACTTTAAAAATGTGCTTCACTGCTTTTTTCTGGTAATTGCTACATGCATGATTTGCATTTGTAAAGTATTTTTAAGTAATTTATTAAATTTACATAAAAACCAAACTGGTCACACTTTATTTTATGGTCCAATTCTCGCTATTAAGAAACCATTGACTTTTGCTTCAAACTCCTAATTTGCTGCTGTTGTGGCAAATTTCTATTTCACTAAAGGTATGAGACAAAAGTCTTTTGAATATTTATTTTCTTGCAAGAAAGGGTCAACAGTCATACAGATTGGCTGCAGAGTTAGAGGTCTGGACGGTCATACTCGTCTCATTTAGCTTCTCTCCTTTTATTGTGCCATATACGCGCAGAGCACACATAGGCTACTGAATGAAATATTGTTATATTGATTATATTATAAATATTATACATTGCCTACGCAACGCACATACACACACATTAGCATATAGGTGACAGTTGACCATGCAGAGCATCAGGGAGAAGTTGGAGTGTGGGGAGTTACTAAAAGTTCCCAATGCTTCGGGAAAAGCTGCATTTTGGAAGAGATTTGATTTGATTACCACGGCAAACTGTGAGTCAGTTGGTCATGTGCAGTGCAGAATCTACAACATATCCTTGCACATGACAGCAAAAAATGCACGCAATAGGCTAAAGCTTGCCGCAAAGCCCGAAAAAAGTAATTACCATGAATGTGTCGGGGGGGAGGGGGGAAATAGTAAGGAGGTATATTAATTATTCATTAATAAATTAGTGTTTTCTGAGTCAATGTCGCAGATGATGATGATGATCCTGACTCGCCATCTCCTCATTGGACGCGCTTTTAGAGATAAATGCATCTTTATGGATTTTATAATGAAAGAGTTTTTGCTTTTGATTAGAATTATTTCGTTTTAAAGTAGAAAGCTAATTTAAAGCTTTCTATAGATATATTTAGCAAGTCTTTCAGGCAAGTATTCGCTGAGTTTCGGTTCATCATTGTGAAGCGCTCCTGCCGAAATTGCAACGCACATCTTTATTTTATAAAAGCATAACGTTTTGTTGATATTGTGAGTGCATGCAAATAAAAGTAGAACCTTTACAGTTCTGAGTGATGTATTACTCTTACCTTTATGAGCAAAAATGACGGCATATTTTAAGTTGTTTCCAATGCATGTGATCGCGCCGGCACCTCCATGTCCTGAAAGAGCTTTAGCTCTCTGCACAAATGATTAGATATGCGTCTAATAGCGCACATTTATATAGGTTAAACATTTAAACTAACATTGTGATATGCTTAAACTGCTTTGTATCTATAGATTTTATTTTAGGCAAGTCGTGATGATTTGAGGAGGCTAAATTGATCAAACATAGGCTATGATCAACTCACCGTCTGCCGCTGGCCAGTTGATTTTTTACTTTAAAAAACAAAAACTTACATTTAACTATGCTGGGCATATACCGGTTCATACTGATACGTGTTTATTTTTGTTATGATATTAATTTTTAAAATACTGCAATACCGGTGTATGTTGCTTAAACAACGTTCGGAACGCGGCACTGTTTGAGAGGGGTCTCTTTTCACTGTTGCACTGTGTTGAGGGAACAGTTGTATGTGTTACTAAGCGTGAAAGTTCGGAAACTGAAGCTGTAGAACTAATAGAACATGATGACAGAAGAACTCATCCACACTGACCGCCACAAATATCCACTGCCCCCTGCCATCAGCTCCCGCGTCTCACACACACGAGCGCGATTTTAGCACTAGATTTAGCAACTTTCAGATCCTTTTAGCGGCTTTTTTTCCATAGAATATTCATACTGACAAACCTAGCGACTTTTTGGATAAACCTTAGCTATGGTTCAGTTGGAAGATTTAGCCAGTGCTGTACCGCGAACACAAGGTCTGACTTTCCCGGAGAAGTGTAACCTCTCTCGGCGTCTGTTCTGTGTGCAGTCACTAGTGCAGTGAGCGGCAGAGCAGCAGCGTATTCAGTTGGCCACACCGCAGCAGACTCGTCAATAAATGAGTACAAAAATAAATAACTAATCTGTCATGTACCATGAAACCGGTATATTTTTGCAAATACCGTGAGATAAATTTTGGTCATACTGACCACACTAATAACGAACAAAAAAATGCTCCAAACTTTTTTTTCTAAATTTACTTTATAAAAAAATGAAACGAAATATAATAACTTTGCCATTACATACAAAACTGAACTATTTTAATAGCTGAAACAGTAGTAGCCTATAAGCTGACAGGCTCGGGCCAAGAATTCTGATGAGCTGTCGGACAAGGGCCGGGCTAAGGCCTATATTTTGGCGCTTTTTCCACTGCGTGGTACGGCACGGTACGCCACGGCTCGGTTTGCGTTTCCACTGCAGTTCAGTACCACTTTAGAGTGGGCAGGATTATAGACATGTCGTTATAGTTGCGCCGCCACCCCCCCGCCTCTACTACCACGACCCTACTGCGTCGCCCCATCAAGCTCTAGCTGGATCCGCTCCTCTGCTATCAACGAGAGGAACGTCTGTTCTTCCGCAACAGACAACAACACTTTTTGGTTTTTAAAAAAGGTGCGCTTGTTCAAAACAGTTGCGTTCGTTCCTTCGCTGGCTGTGCTGATTTAAATCTAGCGGTTCTGTTGTGTTTGTGTGGCAAGTTCAGTGACGCAGGTGGTGACGATTCTCTCCGGCCAATCAGTAATCATCAGAGTTTATGCATCACATTTTGGTAACGGTACGGTTCACTCGGAACCCCAAACGAGGTGGTACTAAAAAAAAAGTACCAGGTACCGTACCCAGTGGAAACCCCCCAAAAAGTGAACTGTACCGAACCTTACCGTGCCATACCATGCAGTGGAAATGCGCCATTTGAGGCCCGTGGTAGACGGGCTCTATGCAGAGTGTGACAAGATGACGCCCCCAACACAACGCCAAGCCGCCCCCCCACCGCAACTCAACATTTATACCTTCATCAAATCCGGATGCTTTGATCTCATCCAATCATAATGCATATTGAATAGTGGTTAAACGGATCGTAGTTGATCTGTGATCCGTACGGACCAAGCCCCACGGTTCTGCACGCATGTGATCCGCGGATTAATTGCAAAATTTTACCATAATAGAGTATAAGTTTATAATTTGTTCGTATTTACACAAGCAAGTGAATTTTAAACCATTCCAGAGAGAAAAGGCGAAAGGGAACTGGATTCGTTACTCGCGTGCTGTTCTCGACGCGCACAGCCGCGCACACATGAAGCGCATACACTCGTTTCAGACGGCGCGCGAACACCAAACTCAATCCTCTTTTAAATCCTTTGAACAGACACATACACATAAAAGTAGGCCCAATACCCATCTGGACAATCATTAGTAACACAGTCAGTTTATGTCTCATGAATAAAACAGCTGAGAAAGAAATCGGAGTTATGTGTACATTATATCAGATCGGTGCATCATGTCTTCAAGGAACAGTCGGCCTATCAAACGCCTGCTTTCATATGATCCATCAAACAACAAACGCAGCTGTAATTAAATCTCCATTAATTTCTACAGTGACCTCTGTAGTTATTTTCCCTAATTATACATTTCTGTAATTTTGAATACTACCTACCTATTATTGTAACATATTCTGTTGTTTTATCTATGCTTGTAAATTTGTGTATTTGTTTCTAATTTTCCTGGCTTTTCTCTTGTCTCTTTATCATGTAAACTTTCTTAGTTAATCTAGTAGTTTTGCTGTGGTATCAAAGAATACTTCGCTTAAGTAATAAATGGAAGCAATTAATTGAAATATTTTCTTTCTTCTGATCGAAAAATTATCCATCGTGGGTCACAACCGAATGTGATCCGAACCTGTGAGATTTGGGATCCGTTGACCACTAATATTGAACTACATGTCGCATTTAAGGTGTCTAACATTGTCCTCCAGATGTGTTTCTAAGAAGCCAGGATGTCTAAAAGCTGACATAACATTTTCTTGTCTCTCACTTAGATTTCCTGTTATGTCTCATATATCTCATGACAAAGCACATGAGATTAAGCACATTAATTAGACATAATAAAGAAAGAACACTTCTCAGTAGAGTAAAGCAAATAAAACTACTAATAATATGAATAGAAAATACAATTTCCTCTACACTGCTTATTAATAGTTAGTAAGGTAGTTGTTAAGTTTAGGAATTGGTTAGGATTAGGTATGTACAATTTGGTCATGCAGAAAATGTGATTTATAAGCACTAATAAACTGCCAATATGTTTATAACAGGCATGCTAATAAGAAATGAGTTAATAGAGAGAACAGGTCCCTATACTAAAGTGCCACGCCATTGACCCATAAGCAGTTTAACAAATGTTTTTTGCATCTAGCTGGGGTATAATTATTGTCTCTAGTCGTGCCTTGATGCATATGCACAAAAGTCTTCCAAGAACTACAGAAATTCATTTCACTTGACTGTGATTTAGCATGCACGTCCTTGAAGTGGTTTTCTGACAAGTGGCTCATGTAAATTCTTGTTTTCTTTGGTAATGGCACACTGACTTGCAAACCTGGAAAATCTTATCCTCCTCATCCTCACCTCGTTCTTTCCTCCCCCTGACTTTAAACTTGTGACAGCTCTGGCATTCCTGGGGATCTGGAGGAAGACGGGTGCGGTGGCTCTTAAGGTTTAATCTCTGTCAATGGAGCGTGGAGCTGGGTGCCTTCTATATCTCTCCCTGTGTGGGGACAGGGGCCGAGGGCCATTCGTGGGAGGGGAGCTAAATGTGAGGGCTGCGGTGTTTCCGGTATCCGTGGTTACACAGCAGGATGGGGGCATTTAGAAGAGCCCTCAAATACACTTGCATTCCCCTGTCCGTCTCTCTCACACACACCTCTTGTCATTCAGCTGGCTGTGTGTTAGCTTGAGGTGGAATTGACGGCGGCACAGCGTGCTTTGTTTGTTTATAAACCCGAGGTGTCTTGTTTGTGTCGACGAAGTCTATGGGTAGTGAAAGACGGTTTACGAGAACACAGATGCATGGCCACTTAACACTTCAAATTCTCACTCATTATGCCCAGGGCATCTGTGCTGCGGGCCGGCGGGCTTTTAGCGAGAGGAGAAAGGCGGAGAACAAATGGCGCGCTTTGCAGAGCGAGCGCGGGAAGAGAGGTGAAGCATTTCTTTCGGAATTCTCATTTTGTTCAGATTAAGAAAGTAGTGTTTGCCGGCCCGGGTGAGAGAGAGGGTTTCATGGGAGAGAGGGGCTGGATTATTTGGGGAGGCTGGGAGGGAAGGCCATTCCTCAGGATGAAGTAGGGCATTGTTCCCAGTCTCCAATGAAGAGAGCCTTCTGAAGCCACTGATGAACTGAAAGCAGGAGAGAGTCAGTGAGTGCGAGGGGTTTCGGGGGGGTACAGGTCTGTTTTCGGGGAGGGGGGTCAGCATTATTCAGTAATCCTATTGAAAAGCCTTCTGAAGGACGGAGCGGGAGCGGTGCGGAGAGAAAGAAAAGCAAATGGAATGTGACAACAGGAAAATGCCATTGATAGTGGTCAGCCTCAGCCGGCTTGATGGGCGAGACGTTAGCTGCCCTTCATCCTTTCTGTGCTCTCAGCTTTCTCCTTAGACACAAAAGTTATTTTCCTGGAACGTAGCGAGTGAAAACCATGCGTTGGGTTGAATGGAATATGCATTAATCTGTTTAGATAATAACCGTGTGCTTTTCTGGCCTCGCTTGCGGTTCTGGTAGGTTTTCCAGTCAGCGAGAGCAAGTTAGGCTGAGGGCTTTGCGGAGCACTAAATCGCTGTCTCTCGAGCGTCATTGTAATGACAGTCACGGACGTGCTGCCAGCTGACGTTCCAAAGTTAATAACAATTCATTTTATATGTGTTGAAGTTGACAGTCTGTGTGGTTATTCTGATGTGAAGTCTTTCTGCGTGCATACTCTGTTCCATGTTACGCATGTGCTCCAATTCATATCTGTTATGTTTGTGTTCATGGCCAGTAAGTGCACATTCTTTTTAAGATAAGATGTAGAGATCTCATTTCTTATCTTGTGTCTTATTTCTCATGTGAGAATACTGGGGGCTTGCGAAAATGTGGGCTTGCCAAAAATACCCATTTGCAAAAGTTTCTTAATGGACAACTACTGAATGTTAAAATGGTAGTTTCATCCTTTAGCTACTCCCTGCCATGTTGTTCCAAATGGAATTTTTTCCATTTTCTGTCAGATCTTTTCTGACAGTTCAAAGTGGTCACATCTGTCACGTTTCAAAAAGGACAAAAAAAGCACTGTAAATGTAGTCTGGATGACTTTGCCTGTATTCCAGGTCTGAAGGTTGAAGACAATAACTTTTAATAAGCTGACAGGTTGGACTTCATCAATCGTTATTGATTTCTGAGCATCTCATAACAAAGCATCATGATGTCAAACCTGCACTATATTTTATTTGAGAATTGCAGGGAGTGAAAAATCACTGTCAATCTTAATGGCTTCAGAAGACTAAGAATATAGTACATAGACTACTTTTTGGTGCTTTTTTAGTTTTTTTACTTATTAGTCCTTTTTGGAGGTTGACAGTTAAACATTTGAAATGGTGAAACTAAAATGTAGTATTTAAAATGTTTACTTTTAATCTAATTATCAAGTAACACGCTTAAGGTAAAATTATAATTTCATACTTTACATGTGCTTTATAGTCAATAGGGATGTGACGATTCAAATCGGTTGAGATGCTAAACAAATCGCAATTCATTTAGGTGTAGGAGTTTATATGAATGCATGTCTGAGGGGAACTTACTGTCTTTTAGAAAAGTTTAGATGGTATTTTTTCTTTTCATCTTGCCTCTGTATAATGCATATTAAAGTTTATAAGTGCAGCGCTGCTTTGTTTACAGCGGAAACCAGGAAATGCTTTAAGCGCCACCTGCTGGCAGAGAGCTTTGCTGTTTCATGCAGATAGTCTTATTTATAGTTTCACAAAACTGAAGTCACCCTCTGTTTGTTTTTTTGCTTCAAATTGCGGACTCGACAAATCTAATTTAGTTTAGAAACTGCTCTGTTGCATCGTATGCAGCATCGTTGTTTGGATCAGGCTTAAAATGCCGTGGGTTGCCGCGAAATTGGAAAAGGAAAGAGCCAGGAAGGGGGACCAGACAAAGCCTTATTTTGTTTATATGAAGAGATTTATTTTATTTGTTTTATTTATTTGATTTGGGTCTTGTTTTAAAATTTCAATTTAGTTTTATTTACATTTACATTATATTTAAATTGTCATTTTAGCAGACGCTTTTATCCAAAGCGAGTTACAAATGAGGACAATGGAAGCAATCGAAATCAACAAAAGAGCAATAATACGCAAGTACTGTATTAGTATATCATTATAGTGCTGTATTTCAATTTCACTAAGAAATGTGCAGCATTTTGTCAAAGCAATAATAAATGGACACATTTAATTTATAATTTGTCTTAAATCTCATTTTGTTAAAAAAAAATTATAATAATCGTGAATCGAAACGAATCGTGTAACCAAATCGTGAAGCGAATCTGAGTTGAGTGAATTGTTCATCCCTATTATTAACAAAAAAAGGTTTCAAAAAATATTAAGTGATTAATAGTGTATCTAAAGTAAACGCTTTTACTTTGAACAATGAACAAGGCATTTTTGTTGCTCTTAAGTGTGTTAATAACATCATGAAAGTAACTGCAACTCTAGTACTTTTTTTTTTCATTGTTAAATTACTAGAAGTTTTATATATAGATATTAATATATATATTATATCTCTTATAATTGCATTTAAGATTTTAAGGCATGCATCTTATTGGAACATTCACTCCAGCAGGTGTCACATAAGGAATGCACTTGAAAACCTTCATCACCTTTGACATTTAGAACTAACCAACTCTCTCGTTATTGTTCTTTCTTTTCAGAGTTCTTCAGAGAGCTGTTAAGCAATGCAGAGAAATCTCTCAATGACATGTTCGTGCGGACCTACGGCTTGATGTATGTGAAGAACGCCGAGCTCTTTGAGCATTTCTTCCATGAGCTACGCCGCTACTACAGCAATGGGAGCAGCGCCGTCAACCTGGACGACATGCTAACGGATTTCTGGACGGAGCTTTTGGAGCGCATGTTCCGACTGGTCAACGTGCAGTATGAGTTCAGCGACTCGTACATGGAGTGCGTCAGCAGGCACATGGAGCAGCTCAAACCCTTCGGCGACGTTCCACGCAAGCTCCGCCTGCAGTTGACCCGGTCCTTCATCGCAGTTCGCACGTTCACGCGCGGCCTGACGCTAATGCCTGAAGTGGTGGGCAAAGTCTCCACGGTGAGAAGCTGTCTTTGTTTGTTTGTTTGTTTTAAGTTACTTTGACTAGGGAGGGGTAAAAAAGGTACATTTTCCAACAAAAAAAATAATTGAATGTGATGCAATACTAAGACAAAATAATGGCAAGAAATGTGATTTGTCCTGGAGGGCTGCATGCAAAAAAAAATACAATGTTACCAATGTAGTCTGATGCATAAACGAGTGACTAATGATTATTTCTTGTAGTGAATTAAAAACCTGAATTAAAAAGCGTGACTAATGTAGCTTGATTCATGAAGATGTGAGTCGGTTCTTTTAGGGAATTAAAAACACATCGCGATCAGTGTAGCCTGATTCATGAAATTAATGACTCTTATGAACAGTGTTATTTTAGTATTAGGTTGTTTTTTTCTTTCAATTGAGTTAGTTTATACATTTTCAGTTTTCATTTAAATTTGACTTAAATTTTTTGTAAACTTTTAGTAATTCTATGAGCTTTTTTCTTTATATATTTTACATTTTACTGTCTATCTATCTCTATATATATTATTTTAATATTTAGCCACTAGCTGAAAACTTAAGTTTTTCCATCATGTCTAATCATTTTTTTTCCACTTTTATTTTAATTAACAGAAATGTTTTTAATGGTTTGTTTCACTTTTTGTATTAGTTTAAGATAACTCTGCTTATGAACAGATTATTTTATTGAATAGTTCAAAAGGGTCAGTTTAATTAAGTTTGAATCAGTCTGAAACACTGGCCTGATTAAAACATTAGCAAACAGAGAATGTCTTTTATGTAAGCAAAATCATAACTGACATTATACTCCAGCGAATCAGAATAAAATAAAATGCAACAAAATCAAATCAAGAGTTTGTAAATCAGAAACAAATTGAAACAGGGAAATCTTCATCAATACCCAGGCCTAGAGTTGACTGTGGCTAGCATAGCGACTTATGTTTACTAAGCAAGTCAGAGATCAGGGACAGCAGAGATCGAAAGTACAGGTTTTCTATAGGTTTTATCAGTATGTGAAGGTGGACACCTGGATGGACCAATCGGGGCTTATCTTCCAGCATTAAAAGATCAGAGGCCAAGGCTTCTCGGTGTGTGTAGTGAATTAGTAGAAGCAATTGAACCTGCAATGACAAATTGAGCAAACACAACTTCAGCAGTGACCTTATAAAAGGTGACGGGGTCGCTGATGCTTTTTGTTCAGAGTTTTATTAGCAGCATCAGGCATATGAATTAGGTTACGGACTCATTAACCTTTTCCTCCTGTGTCTGTTTTGCTGACTCTGCTCAATCTTCTTGTTCGTCCTCTCTTTCAGGTAAGCGCCTCTCCGAGCTGTGTGCGTGCGGCTATGAAGATGTTATACTGCCCATACTGTACCGGCCAGGTGGCGCTGAAGCCCTGCAAGAACTACTGTCTCAACGTCATGCGAGGCTGCCTGGCCAATCAGGCCGATCTGGACACAGAGTGGAATAACTTCCTTGGTAAGAGAGTGTTAAATGGCTCAAGTAATTGATTTATTACTCAACCATTACTAAATGTAATGGAACCAGTTTTCCACACTAACCAGAGGAGTATCATAAGCACAGATTAAAAATGAACAGGTCACATTGAAATGGTTTCCACTTGCTCTGAGGCCAAAACAATTTATGTGAAGCCTCCGCTTGAAAGCAGAATTGGAATTGACTTGGATTAGGAGTGAACACTGGGGAACGGCTCTGTTTTTATCCATGCATGTGTTTCATGAAGTGTTTTGGGCCTCTCGTGACTCTGAAGGCCGTGTGGTCTCCGGTCCCGTCACACATTCTCGTGTGCTCTCGCAAAGTGTTCCTGGCTCGTGGGACTCTGGGACTGGCTTTGCTCACCCTGCCTGTCAGCTTTGGGGGGGAACCTTAATTGGGGCGCCTTGTTCAGGCCTCTGACTGTTTAACAAGCTATTCGCACAATAGGCTACAGTTCCTTAAGAGCTTAGCCTGGACCGATGACTGTATGCTGCTCTCTAGTGGTGCAAATTACAGAATGTTTTTGGGCATGGGTAATTGAAAGCATTGATGACATGAATTGCCTTAAGGGTGTTCCATTAATTAATGCATTTATTTTGGATTTTATGAATTTTAGATGCCATGTTGGGTCTTGCTGAGAGGCTAGAGGGACCCTTTAACTTTGAGTCAGTAATGGATCCCATAGACGTGAAGATTTCAGACGCCATCATGAACATGCAGGAAAACAGCATACAGGTCTCACAGAAGGTATGTTTTTAATTTCTTTTCAAAATTTCGCATGCGCAATGTTTTATTTGATTTGATTTGATTTTGGTGCATATGTATTGAGAGTTATTTGTCTGTTTCAGGTGTTTCAGGGATGCGGGCAGCCCAAACCCAACATGGCTTTCCGCACCCGGCGCTCTCCTAAAGACTCGGGCTTCCCCGGGCGTTTCCGACCCTACAGTCCTGACGCCAGACCCACCACCGCCGCTGGCACTAGTCTGGACCGACTGGTAAGGATAATGGGCACCCTTACTACCACTCAAATCACTTCTATTTTCTTTAAAAAGATGTCAGTTGATTTTGCCAGATCAGAATGTATTGTTTGTAACCCAAACTGTTTGTTTCCTAGTTGACTGATGTTAAGAAGAAACTGAAGCATGCCAAGAAGTTCTGGTCCACTCTGCCTGACACTGTGTGTGTTGGAGAGCGAACTGCTGTCGGTGATGAATGCTGGAATGGTACAGCCAAAAGCAGGTGGGTCAATGAGACGATGCTCCTATTTTTGAACAGATCTATAAAGTTATTCAAAATCGCTTTAAATGCAGTTTATACTTGCACGTCATATGTGAGGTATTTTCAAGTCATTACATGTTTTTAATTACCAAGTTAAAATGTATAAAGTCAAAAACTTCAGAGCGCTAAATCTGTTCTATCATAATGCCTCAATTTTAAGAATGAAATTTTCGAAGTTGTTTGACAATTTTATTATTTCTTAGAAAAACAGTAAAAATAACCAGTGTAGCAACATTTTGGAAAACTTTTACTTGCCAAATCAAAGTCATGTGGTGCAACAAATAGGCAGGGGCAAAAATAAGCATTAAAAGGAAATGATGTCATCATTATAACAACATATAGCGCCGTTGTGCTTCAGGCGTCCTGAGTTCGAGTCCCAGCTCGCAGACCTTTCCCGATCCTGTCCCCCTCTTTTTCTCCTACTTCACTTCCTGTCTCATATACTGTCCTATCCTAATAAAAAAAAGGCAAAAACTGCAAAATTAAATCTTTACAAAAAAAAAAGAAATGGTCAATAAGTCTGTTAAAATATCAAATAATTTGATCTTTTTATGACAAAGCAAGGTCATGTGGTACAACTCACTGCAAATTTAACTTTAAATCAACTTTATTAAAAAATATATTTTGCTTTGCAAAACGTTTTTGAAACTAATTAAGGTGTGAACACTTACACTAGTGTAAGGAAAATAAGGTGTTACTTCTTGTTAAACCACATGGCATTATATTGAAATATTTCTTGAAAATGGTACGTATAGTTTTTCAAAACCATAAAACCAACTTAAAACAGTATATTTCTAAGAGTTTTTAAAAGACACTCTTATTGGTTGCTAAACCAGATACAGTCAAATTCCTCCATTTCATTACTCGCTTAACCTACAACATTGGCCGTCCTCTCAACTTTTCCTTCCTTTCTTCACATGCAGGTACGAATCAGTCGTCATAGGCAATGGCTTAGCCAATCAGGTGTCTAATCCAGATGTGGAAGTTGACATCACCAAACCAGACGTGGTGATTCGGCGGCAGATAGCAGTGCTGAAGGAGATGACCAGTCGGCTTAAGGCTGCTTACACTGGCAACGACATCTCATTTGTCAATGGTACGAGGCATCGCTTGTGGTTCAGTTCAAGTGAAATTCAGTATGAAATGTCAAGATGACATCATACAAGCCTGTTTTTAACATTGATCTATTTTTTCCCCCTCGCTCTTCAGAGGATGCCGGCAGTGGAGAGGAAAGCGGAAGCGGCTGTGACTCGCCCCCTTGCGACAGTGACGGGGACATCTACTTCTCCACCCCAGCGCCCGCTAAACCTCGCGTTATCAAGATTCAATCTGACAAACTGCCCTCAAGTGGTACACGGTTGGCACCTTTCAGCCTGACACTGGCTGTGACGGCACTCCTGCTCGCCCTGCTCACCCCACACACGAGATAAGACCGGCCCAGAGAGGAAGAGGATGTGTGTTTGTACGAATTTGAACAAGAGAGCAGAAAACTGCCATAGGACATTAAAGACACTGCTTTCAGGAACTCCGTCTGCCTGCCATCTGGGGAAGACACTCAAGTTATTAATACTCAAATAACTTCCCTTCAGTGTATTTTTTGTGTTTATAAGAACGGACTTCATTTCTGTACAGCTATACGTTTCCACGTCGCTTTTCACATCAGCTGGGTTTTATTCCTCCGTGTTTGTAGTGTCCAGAATCGTTGACGACTCAACATGATTTTTTCGGTTATGGTTTAAATAAGTGTTAGTTTGAAAGGAAGTCAGATTGAGTGTGTATTTGGGTGGATGATGGTGTGTACGATTGGCTGTATATATCATCCGAGCGCTTTTTATGAAAGGTAAACAATTAATCAACCCATATAACACGTATAATTTAAGCAAATCTGTATGAAGTACTCCGATTTTTTTTAATACATTTGGTGTACATGCAGGCTTTGGTTGGCTGCAGATCATATATATGTTCCTGAATTTTAGAGCATGATAAAAACTTCATGATGCCTTAAATAATTCATAAATGGGCCCTTTATTAGGGTTGCAACCAACAAAAATTTATGCAATGCTGCCTTTTGAGTGAAGTCAAAACTAGAGGATCCCCGACACAAAGCTTTTTTTTTTTTTCTATAACTTTCACAGACCCCCGTATCATCATCCCAAGTATTTTTGGCAGTATAATATATAACTTGAGAATATAGTCTTCAGTAATAACTTAATAGTGTGTGATAAGGAAGGAGTTTTGGTTAGGTAAGGTCTGTCTGAAAGTTGATACATTGAATAGGCCTCGATGGTTCCCTCAAAGATGATTATGTATTCTGCATGATGCGGACTGTGTGGCCAGAGTAAAGTTGTTTTTTACTGGCGCAGCTGGATACAAGCATATGCTGAAGATGGCTCAAGGCTGAGCTGTCTAGAGGAATTTTACACAGGGTTTTATGTGGAGGTGTTTATTTTGCTAGAGGTGTATTGTAAGGTATAAAACTGTATGATAGGTACTGCAGCAGATTTCACTACACAGTGACAGACGGTGCTGATTTGAGAGGTTGGGTGGCCTCTTTTGGTTTTTCTTACTTTAATTTCTGTTTGTAACATATAACGTCTAGCCTTTTCCCCATTCCTGATTGATATCCATTGAAGTCGGTACACATTTTAAAACCATTCCTCATATAGAGCAATAGACGGCGTGTATGGTGCGTTCCAACACTAGTTTCAAAAGTGGCTATGTATGCGCTTTCCCATTCGGGTGTCTGACAAGTGCTTGTTGGTTTAAAAGAAAATCTCTCAATCTCTTCAAGGGCTTTTCACCCACCTCTCGGAAAAACTAGCTCCCCTCGCTCTTGTACAGTAAGTTATTTAACCACATTCGCAAGCATCGCTTTCCTAGGTTTCTTGATTTCAGTATTCAAAATATTTATGTCTGTAGATGAATGCGTTCTAATGAATTCACAATTTAACTGATGGTTTTATATTGGCTTCAAATGTCATGTTACATAATATTTAGATTTTGTAAACCGAGCTACCGTAAGCATTTTTGTCGTTATAGATTTATGTAAGGGGATTGTGAAAATTGTACAAGCTGATGCAAGGACAGGGCTGGCCATCGGTCCTTGATTGTTCCTGATGTCACATGCACTTTTAATTGGCATTCAGATACCTCACGGCAAAGAGAGTTTTAAATGATGCTTTTAATCGTATCTGCAACATACATACTTTTTACGTACATTTTTAGTCATTCGTTTGGAGGTTCATTCAGTATCTATGGATGAGTGGCCAGTCCTCAGACATGGTCAGGGTTTCATGAGCCTGATCTCTACAGCAATGCTACGCACCTCAGATCAGTTATGTATTTTTCTAGTCTAATGTGCTGCCACGAATAGAAAGCAATGTGTTTTCTATACTTCTGACCCGAAGCTTCCCGCTGTCACATGTTAAGATTGCTCTGATGTAATGACCAGGAAAGGAAGTGTCTTGTGCTTAGTATGTCAAGCTACTCTGCGTCAGTGTGAAGATGACATGGACTCTTGAATGAACCTCTGCAATGTCATCTTTAGATTGAATGCTGACCTTCAGGTGGCCTGTACATCAGTGGAGACATCTGCGATGAGGAGTGAGAAAGACTGAAGAAAGAAAAGAAAACAATTGTAAATAATGAGCAGTCGTTTTAGTGGTCTCTGAGAGATGTTCATCAGATTTGACCCATTCAGAGTATGTGCTTAATATGGGCGAAACAAAGAGATAGATGCTAAAAAAAATGTAAGAGAAAAGTTATATTAAACATTTCTTAGTCTTGTTGAAATAAAGACTGCAAATATTTAAATTTGATGTGTCGTGTGTCATTTCTGCTTTACCAGTATTAGTTTTACTGAAATGCTTTGAAAGTCTCTTTGGGAGACCAATTAGTAAAACAAAAGAAAACAAAGGATGAGTTGAAACAATCATGAACATTGATTAATCACAGCCAGTAATTAAACCGCAGTGTTACATCTTCCTTTAGTCTTCATGTGTGTTATTAAATCAACAAACTGTCCAGATGAGATGAAGACTGCCAGACTATTAATGTATATTGGATAAGCATCTCCAAAATAATCAGCCCTTGTTGTTTTCTTCCAATAGTACAGAAACTAAATGTGATAGAGACCATGTATGGAGAATGCTACACCTTCACAGGCTTATTACACAAAATGCAAAAATGATCCAATCTAAGTGAAATATTAATCAATGTTAGCTTAGATTCCTGATGTTGAAATATTCTCACATTAAAGAAACCCTTATCCAGTGTGGGACATTAATAACCTGAAATTGATATCTGGTTGTTAATGTTGGCTAATATTTCAATATGTTGTTTTGAATATATATTTACTATAGCACTAAATCTATATACCTAGCGCTTTACAGATATAAGAGCCTGTAAGACAATATCGACCAGCAAAAATAACATTGGTTTTGCCTGTAAAGCAGTATTCTGTAATTCAATTAAAGATGTGTGTGTGTGTAGTCCTGGTATTCCCTACATTATAGAGACCAAATGTAGTATTGTAAAAATTGACCTTGTGGGGACCTTATTTATTTATCGATGTCCTCTTGTGTGAGGGGTAGGTTTAGGGCAAAGTCCCAGGGTTGTCAAACTCATTTTCACGAAGGATCCATCTGCCCATCAAAGCTGTAACTGTAAGACTGTACAAATGTTACTACTCCTTAACAGTTAAATAACTGTCTCTTTATTCTATTATTACTTATTTAGGTTACAAATATTGTACATGCATTTGCATAGATGTAAAAATATGTTATTGTTCTGTGTTATTTTAACAAACCCTTTTAATTGATCAGGTTAAGAAATCCACATTACTCCATAAATCAAAGTAAATACAGACTGATATCATCAAACACAAGTCACTGCATTAACTTTGTTTAAAAAAATTTTTTACATTTATGGTACAACAAATTATTGTGAGCTGCTAAGAACGTCTGTTTCTATTTGGCGTACGATTTATACGCAGAAATCGACTTTGGCGTGGTGCATATGATAAGCAATCAATGCTTGAAGTAGAAAAAAAGAAGTGTAGAATTTGTAAAATATCTCAGTTGTGATTTCCAAAATAGCAGTCCTAAAGGGGGCTTTAATTGTGAAGAGGGAAAAGCGAATGGGGGCGGTGTGGACCGGGGAAGAGCGAGTACGACATTGTGGCAGAAGTTCTCTGAAGATCTCGAAGCAATACGATGCAGGAAAGCCTCGTGGAGACATGTAGACATCAACTACGCTGAACACGAGCAGACAAACGTCCAGAAAGAGCGCTGGGCGTGTTCATGTTTTGATGTGCTGCGGAGGCTCGAGTCTCAGGGGTTTGTTCAACATTGCTCCTGACGCGACGCGACGCGACGCTGCGGGGGAACCGCACAACTGAGTAATGCTTTCACTTTTCCAGCGAGAAGATGGATGAAAAATCCTACTACAGCCGGCTCCTCATCGCACTCCTGATGGTCCTGTGTTTCGGCGTCATTGTATTGCAATACGTCTGCCCTACGTCCGATTGCCAGTTGCTCCACCTGGCATCATTGTCCTCGAGACTAGGGAGTCGCGCACGCGGGGATCGCATGAACGGAGCCGGCGCGGGAGATCCGTACAGCTCCGAGGACGGTGCTTTGGTTCGATTCGTGCCTCGCTTTAATTTCACCACCAAAGACCTAGATCGCGCTGTAGATTTCAACATCAAGGGGGACGATGTTATAGTGTTCCTCCACATTCAGAAAACCGGGGGGACCACGTTCGGCCGTCACCTTGTCCGCAACATCCAGCTGGAGAGGCCTTGCGAGTGCCATGCGGGCCAGAAGAAGTGTACCTGTTACCGGCCAGGCAAACGGGACACCTGGCTGTTCTCCCGGTTCTCCACCGGCTGGAGCTGCGGGCTGCACGCGGACTGGACTGAGCTCACCAGCTGCGTGCCTTCCTTCATGGGCAACCGGGAGTCTCAGGAAAGGCGCAGGACTCCCAGGTGAGAGTTGAATTGGTTTTTATCAGTATATCAAACTAATTTCATTGTCTATAATGGACTGAAATGGGTCTTGATAAACAAACGTATTTCTTTTGTTATGATGTTGTGTGGTGCTTCTCCTTCCCTTCATATCGTTCTCGTTCAGTTCAGTGCTGAAGCCTCTTGGCAAGTCAGTTATGCGGAGACAAAAGCCTCCCAACAGGTCAGGCTCAACCCTGGAGAGTCTGCTTTCATTCAGCGCATTCCTCCAACAGGGGACCAATCATCATAATCATTCGCCCTTTCAGACAGCCTGCTGGCACCAGAACATCTGCCATTCTCTCAGGCTTGTTCTTTATTAAATAAACGCCCCGTAGCATGGGATCAGCAGTGTTTGATAATGTTTGCATTGGGAGGAATCAGATTTGATGAATAAGTGTTGGGTGTTTTGAGTGTAGTAGGTTGGTAGTGTTTTTAAATGTACACTACCGTTTAAAAGTGCAAGGGTTTTTGAAAGAAATGAATTACTTCTAATTAGCAAAGATGCATGAAATTGTTAAAAGTGACCGTAAAGATTTCTATTTCAAATGAATGTTCTTTTGGACTTTCTCTTCATTGAAGAATCTTGAAAAAATGTGTCAAGGTTTCCACAAAACTGTTAAGCAGCACAACTGTTTTCGATATTAATAAGAAGAAATGTTTCTTAAGCAGCAAATCAGAATATTAGAATGATTTCTGAAGGATCACGCAACACTGAAGACTGGAGTAATGTAGCTTTGCCGTCACAGGGATAAGTAGCATTTGAAAGTGTATTACAATAGAATTTTTTTTTCATAATATTACTGTTTACTGTACTTTTTGTTCAAATAAATGCAGTCTAGTGAGTATAAGATACTTCTTTAAAAACATTAAGAAACTAAGCCCAAACTTTTGAATGCCGATGTCCATCCTTTTTGAATGAACGCACCTAAGTTTTAGTCTTCATTTAAGCATTAACCATCTTTAGTAAGGGGTTAATCATCTTTAGTTTACCCTGAGCCCCGCTTGGTGGTTTCTTGATGGTGAGGCTTGGAATGAGTTGGATCTTATTTGGCAAGTTCCCCAGTTATGTTCGTTCTCATTCTGTTATGTTGATACCAATGGATACAGATCGTTAAAATTTACATTTAGTCATGTAGCAGACACTTTTATCCAAAGTGACTTACAAATGGAAGCAATCAAAATCAACAAATTAGCAATGATATGTAAGTGCTATAACAATTCGTAGTTACTTAAGTTCCAGTACATGTATCAAGTTTTTATTTAGTTTTATTTTATATATATAAAAAAAGAAACTGAATGGAAAATAATCGAGCAAGCTATTGTTAAGGCTTTTTGCTTTTGTAGTTTGTATTAACATAAATAAAAAAACATAGAGAATACTCAAAAATATTAGAGAATCTAGTGTTCGTTTGTTTATTGATTATTAAAGAAAACAAGCGTAAATGAACAGGAGTGCCTTCTAAAGGACAAGTTTTTTTTTTTTTTTTTTAAGAATAGAATTAGAATAGAGAGTGCTAGAGTTAGAGGGTCAAATTAAGATGGAACAGATGTGTTTTTAGTCGTTTTTTTGAAGATGGCTAAGGACTCAGCTGCTCGGATTGGGTTGGGCAGGTCATTCCACCAGGAGGGAACATAAAAGTCCGTAAAAGTGATTTTGTGCCTCTTTGAGATGGCACAATAAAGCGCCGTTCACTTGCAGAATGCAAGCTTCTTGAGGGCACATAAGTCTGAAGTAATGATTTTAGGTAAAGGGGTGCAGAGCCAGTGGTGGTTTTGTAGGCAAACATCAATGCCTTGAATTTTATGCGAGCAGCTATTACAGTGCAAATTGATAAACAGAGGTGTGACGTGCATTCTTTTTGGCTCATTAAAAATTAATCTTGCTGCCGCGTTCTGGATTAATTGTAAAGGTTTGATAGAACTGGCTGGAAGACCTGCCAAGAGAGCATTGCAATAGTCCAGCCTGGACAGGACAAGAGCTTGAACAAGGAGTTGTATAGCATGTTCCGAAAAAAAGGGCCCGCTTTTCTTAATGTTGTATAAAGCAAAATTGCAGGACTGGGCAGTTTTAGCAATGTGGCCTGAGAAAGTCAGCTGATCATCAATCATAACTCCAAGGTTTCTGGCTGTTTTTGAAGGAGTTATGGTTGATGTGCCTAAACTGGATGGTGAAATTGTGATTAAATGATAAAAATATATGCTTTATCTAATTAAATTACAAATAAAACGCTAAGAACTCAAATCAGTTGTTTTACAAGTGATTTTGGGTGTCACCACTAAACAATGTAAAATATGGATATTCATTTTGAGATCTGCTTAAAGGTGTTTTATAATTATTAGTGTTTTTTAAATATTAACATTAGGTGAGAATATAGTCTAAATGTATAAATAAGGGAAATGAGCATGCACAGTTAAATATGCAGACTGATGCATACAAATATAAACCATGAAAGGCCTGCTTTTCAAATGGACACAATTAGATCAAATCAAAATCCCATGGGCTAATCTTTGGCTTGTAAGTAAAGGAAAAGTTGAAGCTCTCCAGAGACTTCCTCTCCGCTGTTGTTGAATGCATTTGTCCAGACAGTCTTAATTGATATTCATATGGAAAATGCCCTGGATGTGAGCTGAAAGATTATTCTTCTCATTCGCTCATTATGCTGAAATGCCCATAATTATAGTCAACCAGCAATAATTCATTCCGTTTTCCATCAAGATCGCTCCCCTGACACGCTCCAACCGAAACTATGCCATGAATAATTCTGTCAATGTGAATATGCACAAAATATGACAGCTTTACCCAACTTAATGATTCATACGTGATATTACTTTTCATTTTGTTTCAAGTCAATTGTGACTACTTTATTTTGAGCTCTTTTTCTTAAACTCTTCTCTTTCTTGTCTCCTATAGTAGGAACTACTACTACATCACGATTTTGAGGGATCCGGTGTGGCGGTATCTGAGCGAATGGAGGCACGTTCAGCGCGGTGCCACCTGGAAGGCCTCTAAACACATGTGTGATGGCCATTTACCCACCCTGTCCGAGCTGCCCAGCTGTTACAATGGTGACGACTGGTCGGGTTGTTCGTTAGAGGAATTCATGGCTTGTTCTTACAACCTGGCCAACAACAGACAGACCCGTATGCTGGCCGACCTCAGCCTGGTGGGCTGCTATAATCTCTCCATCATGAGTGAGAGCCAGCGCTGGGCCATGCTATTGGAAAGTGCCAAACGCAACTTGCGAAACATGGCCTTTTTTGGTCTGACCGAATATCAGCGTAAGACGCAGTACCTCTTCGAGCACACGTTCCGCCTGTCCTTCATTGCACCGTTCACGCAGCTCAATGGCACACGTGCTGCGAGCGTAGAGGTGGAACCAGAGACCCAGCGCAGGATTCGAGAGCTTAACCAGTGGGACGTGGAGCTGTACGAATACGCACGGGACCTTTTCCTCCAGCGCTTCCAGTACGCCAGACAGCAGGAGCGCAGGGAGGCCCGGCAGCGACGCCTGCAGGAGAGGCGCAGGTTACGTGCCAAGGTGAAGCCTTGGTTGGGGGTGACTGGAAAAGCTGTTTTTAAACCCACCAAGGAGCCACCAATGACAGAACAATCTCCCGTTTTTTCGGAAGAAAAACAAGCAGATGCTGGACAAACGCTGATGAGCGAGACAGAAGGACAGGTAGAGGACAACTGGTTAGAGGAGGATGACAGTGAAACCATATTGGACTATTTAGAAAACGTAGAGCAGTGGCGGTAGCCACCGGCTATTTGGGAAGAATTTGGGAACTCAATACCGGACTTGAAAATGGTGATTCCATTTGATTACTTTGGGGTACCTATAATCCTTTAAGCCCAAATCACTGCTAAATATTAGCATATACGGGTTGCTCTTTCTGTGACAAATGCATTTTGTGGAACGCACATCAAAATTCTCATGTATATCGATTCTTAGCACCAGTTCTCTGTCAGATATCATATTTGAATTATCGTCTTGCAGCCTGACTTGTGTCTTTTGATTTGTGAACTGAAAAGATGATAAAATTCACTGTCCCATCACCACTCTGCATGAGGGCATTATGACTCCAGGTTGCACCAGGGAAATCGTCCCTGCAATTAATGTACTGAAAATCACTATTGATGAAAAGCATCTGCTTATCGTGAAAGCCAAAGATTGGAATGTTTCAGAAATGCCATTTTCCGACCTTGCTGTTCTGAGGAAGAATCTGGTGGCAGGATGTTTTTATTTACATTCCTTCCAAAAAAATTTTTTTTTGAAGTGTCCTCAGCCGTTACAATCCCATGCACATCACAAGTCAGCCTTATGTTAAAGTTCAACACTTGTCTTTGGATTATTTTTTGATTTAAGATGTTTTTGTAGATTTGTTTCTCATACCTTTTATTTATATGTTTGCTCATAGAATCACAGGTTATGGGTTGGCTCATAATATTTTGTTACTTGAAAATAAAAAGCCATTGTGAATCACCTCATCTTATGAATTTATACCACACCATAGGTTGTACTGAGGAGCACCGATTGCTCTACTGGAAAATTAATACAATTTGTGAGTACTAATAAATTAAATTTTCTATAATAATCATAAGTTGCTTGTGGCTGGTTAAACTATCTCCGAGTGGGTGAGTCTTAATTTTTGCTTTATTTTCTCTCTACAGCAGATGGAGCCAAAGTAACACTCACTGCTTACGAATGAAAGCTTACAGTAAACTCACTTGATCTGTAGAACAAAATGCTCATTTTGTTAGAGGTTTGTTTGGCCATTTAATCCCACTAGTAACATTTGTGACAAATGTATTTTTCGGGTTTGTATGTTCTGAAAGTTTTCAGTTGTCAAATTTGGGACCAGTAGGAAAACCTAGAGCTTCACTGTATTAAAGCTAAAAATAAATACACTTATTGTAAGATTATCATTCCCTTTCCCTCAAGATTTTATATTTTGACAACTAGTTACAATTGAGCATGAAATGTTTTTCAAAAAGGCGTGTAGTTTGTTTCATTGGCCAATCTGAGAAGTAAAATGCATGTGCCGAAAAAATTTAATATCTTAAAGCGAAGTTTTTGCTTGTTTAATTTCTATTTGCCCCCAAAGTACCAGTGGTTTTGAAGTTGTACAATATTAGTTTGGACCAGGCCAATGTATGTGTTTGTTTTGCAATATAGTAAATAATTAATTTTTAAAGTCACCATGAAATCAAAATTGAAAATTCTTATTTTTTAATGGAATACTGTTGTTTATTATAAATAATTTATCCGTGCACTTCATCATAATTTTTTAAATTCATGTGCCCTCGTAATCTTTAATCAAAAACATTAAAGGGTTAGTTCACCCAAAAATGAAAATGAGCCCATAAATTACTCACCCCCGAGTCATCCTAGGTGTATATGACTTTCTCTTTCAGACGAATACAATCAGAGTTATATTAAAAACGGTCTTTGATCTTTCAAGCTGTTTAATGGCACTCAGCGGTGTTGCATGCATCAGTCCAAAAGAAGTGAAATAAAGTGCATCCATCCATAATAAAAAGTGTGTCAAACTGCTCTGGGGGGTGAATAAAGGCCTCCTTTAGCGAATCGATGCGTTTTTGTAAGAAAAATATCCATATTCAAACGTAATAATCACTTTAATGTAGCTTGCTCCAACAGTCCTACACGGAAGCAGCTCTGGGCTGATGAGGTATGAGGTCAGCGTTTCGCATGTGCCGGTGAGTCTCGTGAAATCCAACGTTTGTTTACAGGATCAAAGGGAGCAAAGTTTCCTTACTTTAGCGAAGGAAAATCAGTCTCCTCTTTGCTTATATCGAAATCCTCTGACATTCTTCTTTACAATCCTCGTTTTGTACTTCTAATAAGCGACCATTGTTTTGTTTTGATCTCTCCACTGCGCTTCCACGTTTGTCACTTCTGAGCGGCGCATGCGCAAACCGACTTAAAAAATCTAATCTCATCCGCTCGGAGCTGCTTTTTTGTACAACAGTGAGCGCAAGCTACATGTGATTATTACATTTTGAATATGGATCTTTTTCTTACAAAAACGCATCGATTCGCTACAGAAGGCCTTTCTTTGTTCACCCCCCGGAGCCGTGTGCGACACTTTTTTTTTAATTGGATGGGCGCATTTTAATTAAGTGCTTTTGGCCTGATGCATGCAACACCCGCTGAGTGGCATGAAACGGCTTGAAAGATCAAAGACAATTTTTAATATAACTCCGAATGGATTCGCTTGAAAGAAGAAAGTCATGTACACCTATAGGATGCATCGGGGGTGAGTAATTTATGGTCTAATTTTCATTTTTGGGTGAACTACCCTTAACCTCCCTCCCCCCTCAAACGACTCATCTTCTCTTCCAGTCCGTAGCTATGGCGCAAGGCGGCGCTAGTGACGTGAGGGGTAAACGCTGAAGCTGATGCTTCACTTTATAGCACTGACACCAGTCATGAGGGAGTACGTTACCCCTAAACATTGAAAAGATATTAGGATATTACGACAACATTACTCTTAGGACATCGCAAACTATTTTTTTTCATGAATATGACTTATCTGATGGAGGACGAGCTCAGTCATTCAGGCAGTCGCTCTCTCTCTCTCTGTTAATTGGTTTTAGAGCAAATATTTTGTTGGTTTCTCAACTTTTGAATAGTAGTGATGGTCATGCGCTTACATATTCAGAGTTTTTTTCATTTTATATACCTGTTAAGGAGTATATGATGGTAATTAATGCCATTCCTTCAGAACTTAGGAAATTATTAGAAAATGATATAGTCGAAAAACCAAATTTAGACTTCAGTGTTAAACTGGAAGGTATAAATATAAAAGAACAAAAATGTAATAATAATTATCTTAGAACGATTTGCCAAATTTCCAATGTTCCTTTAGCCATTGGTTTTTGGAGATCACAATTTCAAGATGTCAACTGGAAAGAGACCTTTAAGATCTCCAGACGTTTTTGTATCACAAATAAAATTAGAGAAGTACCATACAAGATCGTTCATCGTATTTATCCTGTAAAACAGGTAATTGCAAAGTTTTGTAAAGACATTGACTTGAAGTGTGTTTTCTGTAAAGAGGAAAATGAGAGTATTGTTCATTTATTTTATGATTGTATTTATACAAAATTATTTTGGTGTGATTTTTTGTTTTTTTGTTAAAGTATTAATATTGAATTGCAACTCAAAGAAAAGGATGTTTTATTTTTCTATGAGTATACTGTTGACTTCAAGATTTGGTATATTGTGAATTTACTCATTATATATGGAAAATTCTTTATTCACAAATGTAAATGGGCAGTGAAAAAACCTAATTGTACTCATTTCAGAATAGAAATAGGTCACTACCTGTATACGTTAAAAGAAACAAGAAATAACAAAGCAAAAAAAACTAAATTACTTTAAAGCCTTAAATCTATTCTTTGAATAATTTGTAATTATTTGTACTTGTTTACAGACGTGAGGTTTTTTTAATTGCTTTTATTTAGCTTTTGTTTATTTTAAGTATTTGTTTTTATTCAGTTTAAATGTTATTGCCCTTATATGTTCTTTGTTCTCAAAATTGCAATTAAAAAAAGTGAAGAAAAGACAATCGCAACTTCCGTTTCATGCCGACTTTAATAATAATTGTGTGACACGTCAGGTCATGTGATGTGAATCATCACGGCTGCGTCCACGAGAGGGCGACCCGCTCCATGTGAGAGTTAAACGGTCATTTCTAGAAGAATATGTCTGGGCTTCATCATCTCATGCGAGTAAACATATTTTAATAATATTTAGATTCAATTCTTTAATGTGTAAAGTTTTCTCGTTTTAAAAAATGCTATGTGTTCCTTTAAAACACAATTTACTCATAAGCAAAGTATAAGTTATAGAGTGAGGACGTATCTTCATGTCTAAATAGTTACATAGGCGCTGTACTGTACGATATTTATTGAATGCATTTAAATACTAAAGCCTTAGCGTGTAATATATTTCTCCTCATAGGTGTCCTCATCCATGAGGCGCAGTTTGCGCTGAGGTCGAGTGGGAATCCCCCTAAAATGGAGGCAATACATGGGAATGCACGTAGTGCCGTGCACACTTTCTCTACTCCTCCCTTCTGCCCTCCCTCGTCTCGTCTTCTGCCTAGCAGCAGCTAGCAAGTTCGCTTCACGCTTCCCCATCGCTCGCTTCGTCGTTCAACTCGAAACACCCCGCAGCCGCTGGGCATTGTCCGAAGCTTTACGCAGCAAACCGCGCGATCAAAAGCTCTCGGTTCAACGCGGGAACTTTTGCAACCAAAGCGCGCGCCTCACATCAGCCAGTGATCGTGACGTAGTTATTGACAAATCATTATTTCGCTTTGCGCTGCATTTGATGTCACCCGAGCTCTAGCCGCGCGCTGTCTGCACAGGTGAGTCATCTGCTTTCGTAAAGACCACTGTTTCATATTCTTTTGCCAATCTTGCCGCACACATGTTAATTGCAAATGTGATTGGTGTAATGCATTGCTCGCTGTCACGACTGACGCTCGCTCGTTTATGGGTCTCCATCTCCAACCTTGCTTTTGCGCACATGGCCTCTTCGCACCGTGACGCATAAGTCTAGAATTTAAATGTCTCCATATGCCTAGTAGCCAAGTCTCTCATTTGACCTTAACGCGCAAGCCGTCACTTATAGTAAAACGCCAGTAACGCAGTTGGGTGTCACACATTGATCATACACTTGCTGACAGCTGTTGAGCTTCCCATCGATGCCCTGAGCAGCGCCTAGTTTGTAAACAGGTTGGATGGAGCTCAAACTCTCACATGTCATGAGCCTCTGTAATAGTCAGGTGCAGTGGGCTGTATATCTTTTCTGATGCTGTATTTTTATGCCTGGCATCTGAAACTAGTAATGCTGTCATGCTGACATTTTAATTTTCATGGCCAGGGCTGGGTGCAGTCCCAACCATAAGGTGTTCACCCACCATAGGAGCTGAATTTGTCCTTGGCTTCCTGGAACATGTAAAAGTTGGTACTGGAAAAGTGGGTGAGGGTGGTTTTGTATCTTGGTGTGTTGAAGTTAAATGTCCTTTGTCCTGCTAACCCTTAACATCATCGGACATTTGCCAGAATAGACAACTTGTCTAAAGCAGAATGCTTTAGTTTATTTTGTCGACCATGTCTGAGTTGTTGCATAAAAATCGATAGTCGTGTGCATTCCTTATAAAAAAAAATTGAGTCTGATAACCTTTATTTTGCACTGTCGAGCCTGTTTATAGTACATTTTTAGTAACAGGGTTCCCACAGTCATGGATATTAACAAGTTATTAAAAGTCACAGACATTTGTGCGGTGAATTTATACGAATATTTTACAGTAAGGTTCTACATGTTGACATTAGCTGCAATGCAATTGCAATTTTACCATTTTTTACGTACACAAATATTTATAACATTTCAAGTTGCATTCATTTTCATTAGTTAATGTGTTAAGAATAAATTAAAATTGAACAATAGTATAGTTATTAACTTGAACCTAAATGAATAAATGCACACAAATGTTAATTGTTAAATAATTATACATTAACAGTTAATAACATTATTTTAAGTGTTACCATTGTTTTAGTTATACTTTAAAATATTTAATTGGCTGGATATTAGTTATGTGTTCATTTCAGTGTTGTGCCATGTTCAAGTTTCAAGATGTTTTCTCAGGAAGAGACATTTGAATACTAAAAAGTATAATTGATATATTCCATCTGAAATAGAAAATCTGCACCAGCTTTTATTTCTGAAGATCCATATTGAAATTCGCTATCAAAAGGGATGTGAACCCTGAGTATGCTTTATTCACCTGTGCACAAATTAAAACCGTAGAGCTATTGAGATCTGGACAGTCACGTCCCTGAACCTGCCAGTTGTTGCATTGCACTTAGAAATTGCTTCATATTAAAAATGCCATTCATTTTTATCTTATCTGGTTACAGGCCATAGGTATAGGTTTTATATACACACGACAATGCAGTTGCTTTCAAGTCAAGTGCATAACATGGACCCTACAGTCGTGGTGCGAGAGCACCTGCAGTCGTGTGAGTGGCGGTTGACATTCTGTTTGATTTCACACCTTATGATGTGCACTGTCAAAGGTCAGGTCGCAGGAGTCCTGCTGCTTTAGAGGCCTGGTGTCTGTCAGACTTCAGTGGCATCGCTGCCCTTTAGTTATGTCTGCGATTTAAAGGTCCTCACATGGCTGACAAGTCATATATCTTGATGGCAGTACTCAGCACGTACCCTGCTTCTCCCCGAGGGGTCTGTTTATCCTTCACTTCCTGATTTAAACTAGAAATAGACCTACATACGGTGAGACAGAACGCTTTCGGACGACAAGCTCCATTAGTTCCAGGTGGTCACGACTGTTCAGGCAGTCGCGAGAAAATGAAAGCTATTCTTGTCGAACGTGTGGGGTTAAATCAGGTGAGCTGCTAAGACGGCAATAACCCTTCACCACACCGGGAGCAGATAGGGAATAGGATATTAGGAAGCCCCTTGACGGTCCCACGTGCACATGCTCGCACCTCACATCCGCATATTGCCGCATGTGCTGAAACTGCACCACAGGTTCAGGCACGTTTGCCACCGCCGTTGTGGACTTTGCTCTCGCTTTCATTCACCCTATAAAATTAATGATAAGAGCAGAGGATGAGGTTACTGTATACACAAAGCACATGTCCTCATTTCCCCTCTCCCGCTTTGCTGGACCAAATATGGTATGTTATGTCATATGCTTTGAAATGGCAATAAAACGTGTTGCTGGGTTGATAAAGCAACACCATGTACAAATGATCAAACACTGAGCGACTACAGAATATTGATTGAGCTGTCATATTTAGCTAGCTTGCTGTAAATATCGGTTCTCTACCGAATCTATAAGAACTAGACTATTGGGTTCTATAAATATGGCCACTGCCCTCTTTTTTCGCAAGTAGGTTATGACACGCTTGGATTGTGTTACTCACAAATGAGCTTTTAACCACTATTCTGTAAAGTGCAATGCACCATTTGTCCGAGTAAATATCATTTGGGTCACATTTGCACAAACTCAAATGAGGATTTGCCAAGTCTGTGCTTCATTTAAAGCAGTCAACCTGTTTATAATTGCATAAAAAGATGTAGTTGCCATCTTTGATGTCATGTCTTGTTTCTCCACACTGTAAAAAATTATATGATATGAAATTCGGCTTGATTTTTTTTAGCCAGTTTCATTTAAGTTGTCTTGCACAACAAAGTTGATTATACTTGAAAATTTAAGGCAGCAACTGAAGTTACGTTTTTAACTTGAAATAGGTGAAAATTATATGTTAAGGTGAGTTAATTCAGTACAAGTGTGTCATAACCTACTTGCGAAAAAAGAGGGCAGTGGCCATATTAGTAGTATGTATTAGTATTAGTAGTATTAGTACTGGTATTAGTTAGTAGTAGTATTAGTAGCTACTGTAGTATGTTAGTTGTTAAGTTGTAAGTTGTTGGCATTTGAGGAATCTAAAATATGATCATGCAGAATAAGGCATTCATATGTGCTTTAAGGGTATTAATAAACAGCCAATATGCTAGTAATGTGCAGGGTAATAAGCAACTAATAGTGAGAATTGGTCCCCAAACTAAAGTGTTACCATATTTACTTTTAAGTTGCATTAACATTAATGTATTATGAACAAATATGAATTAACAATGAACAATAGCATAGTTATAAATTAACATGAACATAGATGAATAAATGCTTATGCTGGTTATTGATAGTTCATTATACATTAGCAAATGTCAACCAGTTGAACGTGACTGTAAAGCGTTACCATTCTTTTGTTATACTCACTGTTTAGATATAGTTTTTTGGGTATTTCACTGTTATGTCGCATACAAATTTCAAGATGTTTTCTCAAGGAGTTTAAATTAATTTATAAAACGGATAGTTCCGGTCATTGATTCTGATTGGCTGAGCCACGTTCGAAGCTGTTGTAAATTACTCTACAAACATACACCTTTGTTTACATTTGCGTGTTGCTTGGCAACCACTTTGTTGCAACCAGAATTGTTTCTGAGGAACTACATTGTTTGGTGGAAGAATACTGTTTTTATTAATATCATTACACTTCATTTGCTCTGTTTTATTTTGTGAAACTGTACTACATATATGGAATAGCCGTTTTATAAAAGCAATAAGCCCCGTGGAGCCGTGGTTTACAGTGAATTTAAAGTAAAGTAAATTCACTGTAAACCACTGCTTCTTTGGGCTTATTGTTTTAAAGGGGTAATTTGATGTTGCTAAAAAGAACATTTTTGTGTATTTGGTGTAATGAAATGTGTTTATGCGGTTTAAGGTTAAAAAACACAAATTATTGTTTCTCTATGCCCCGCCTTTCTGAAACGCGTCGATTTTTACAAAGCTCATCGGTCTAAAAAAGTGAGGTGTGCTCTGATTGGCCAGCTATCCAGTGCGTGATTGGCCGAATACCAATCAAGCGTGTGACAGAAATGTTACGCACCTTACCATACTGTGATGCCCATCTCCAGCAGGATGGACAAGACTCAGGCCAGCTGCTCTGCTCGTGCACATCCCATCATCGTTTCTCTTTTAGCAGTTCAGTCAATGTATTGTTAGGAGTAACTGAATAACTCGGGATATTGGTTTATTTCGCGTCAGAGGGAGTTTCAGGCACGTTTATAAGTAATTTGTGGATTAGTGCATACTGGAGACGCGAACCGTTTCAAATGATTCAGTTCGATTTGGTGAACTACTAAGAAGATCCGGTTAAAATAGAACGATCCGTTCGCGATCCGGACATCACTAGACGATACAAAACCAATAAAACCAATTATAAACGAGGCATTTGTTGCATCCAGGGGGGGACATAATTACGGATTATAATGACTAAAGGCACAGTCTGCATTTGTGATCGGAGAAGAAGAGAGAAGAAGAAAAAACAAACAACAAGCCCTACTCTACACTGTTCAAAAAAATCGCTTTAAATATATAAAATATAAAAAAACGTACTTACAGGCTGTGAGTCAGAAGCGCCAGACTGTCCTTGCAAAGTTGGAACTGCCCCACTTTATAGAAACAGCCTTTGAGCACAGACGCATTGTAGGCTACTGGTTCAGGAAACAGTCCTCATCTTCCATCAAATGTGCAGCGCACATCTGAATATTTGGGTTGAACTGTTCTGGAACAGTGTGTAAATACAACTTAACCACTGATTTCTAGTCGTGTCCTCTTTTGGAAGGCCAAACAAAGTAGTTTCGCTTTCACAACGAAACACACAGCGACTCCACAACATGACAGCGGCGACAACAGCGAGTTGCTTTGTTAAAAGTTGCGCCTTCTTTCTTTGCGAGAACATTTGGGCGGCGTTATGCAAATCTTACCACATAGTGAGGTAGGTATGTGGGGGCGTGTTAGAACGAGCCGTTTTAGGTAGGCGTGACTGACTTAACTTTTATAAAGAATATCTCTTTGGATTTGAGACTTTAGTCTTTGCAACTTTACAGATCTTCTTTATGCACCAAGAGCTTGTAACACTCCAAAGAGAAAGGAAAAATTGAAATTGCATCATATGACCCCTTTAATATTCTTCACCAGTTAAAAAAAAAAGTACATAAAAATATCATCTTTGACAGCGCACTTGCTCCTCACAGTTGTCTTGTTTCACCAGTTTGTTGTTGCAACATTACACTGAGCTGGGCATGCAAGAGGCTCAGCCTGTTGTAATGTGTCATGTAGCTCTAAGCCTATGATTTTAGAGTTTGTTTGTGCTCTCCAGAGCACCGTACGTGTCTCTGTCCTTGCCGTGAGTTTGTGAGCGAGCTCAGGCAGCTGCATGTTTTTATGAATGGAGGCAGTGGGGCTGTAATAAGCTGAAAGGATTATATATACTTAACCTAATTATTTTTCCCTGTGGCTGGGGGCTTTTCTCCTCTGCCAGTCTTGTCTCACGAGCTCTTCTGTCTCAAAACCTCTCTCCATCTTAGACCCAGCACGTCTCCAACTTAAGTGGTACGAACTGTCCATTTCTTTTGGATTTTCTGTAGTGAACTTGCCGTTTTGGCTGTGGGGAACCGAGAACTGTGTGTCCATGTATTTTTTGCATTGCTTCCTTTCATTAAGGGAAGTGCACACATGGCTTAATATCGGTTACATTTGGGTCGTACTTCTGCATGAGATTCTCTGCACTGATCAGCCTTGTCCTTTAAATGTCATTCAGACAGTTTGTTCCCTGTAATGGCCAGGACAGTGTGTCTATTCATAAGATTCAAACTTTTAAAGAAGTATGCAGCCATCTAATACTGACTGAAACTCTTCTTGAAGGAAGGAACTAAAAAAGTGATTTTTTTTAAGGATAAATAAAGCTATCGATCTCCAAAGTGACAAAAGCACAATAAAAGTGTCGTTTAAAGTAGTTTATGTGACTCAAGTATTATAATTCAATTAAGCCATTTGATATCTTTGTGTGACAGCAACATTTCTTTATTAATACTCGATTTGATTCCGGTGGATTATGAACTGTTGCAGCCAGGAGATCAAATCTTGAGATGTGGATCAGTCTGATTAATGAACGAATCATTTTTGGAAGCATGCATCTTTATTGATAAAACTCTTCTTAAAGGAACAGTCCACCCAAACATGTAATGCTGCCATCATTTTCTCACCCTCATTTCGTTACAAACCTGTACACATATAGTGAATTTCTGAAGGTTAACTGAGGCTATCAAGCTCCAATTTTACAAAAAAAGCACTTTGAAAGTATCAAGTAGTCCATATGACTTGCACAGGGTGAAATTTAAGTTGTTATTTGCTGATATTTTCCCACTTCAGTGCACTGTGAACCAGATCAGAGTCTTTGTGATCAGATGAGAGTGGCTTTGTAACTAGTCCAGTTTTGTCAACCAAATCAACCAAATTAGTTGAAAAGATCTGATTCATAAGAATAATTTGATTATGAATCAGACATCGCTACTTTTCTCATGAACACACCAAGGACACCTAGGGTGGATGTGAAGATTTCCAATGAATAATGACTTCAGATTTTAGTCTGTTCCTCACACAAAGCCATTGACTTCGTATGACTTCAAAAGACTTACAGAATATAGTGCACAAGTTATATGGACCTCTTTTATGATACTTTATGATGCTTTTTGCTGTTTAGAAGCTTGACAGCCTAAGTCTTCATTCACTTTTGAAAAGAGTGACCAGGAAAATCAGGTGGGAATGACATGAGGGTGAGAAAATAATGCCATAACTGGGTGTACTGTCACTTTAAATGAATTAAACAATAAATAAACAACTATTTGAAATCATATTAAAATGCCAAACCTTGTTAAAATCTCAAATGCCCCAAAGCATGACTCTATTTCTGAGAGTAAGTGTGGCTTCAGTTTCATTTCTCCTACTTTAGATCTGTTTGCATACTGTTTCACCTCAGCAGGATAAGCAGCACACAAGAGACATTTAAAGAGACAGTTCACCCAAAAATAAAAAGCCTGTCACCATTTACTCACCCTCATGCCTCCAAACAAAAAAATATATTTTGAAAGAATGTTGTGGTAACCAAGCCATTTTGGTCACCATTGACTTCAGTTGTATAGACAAAAGATATTTCTCAAAATATCTTCTTTTATGTTCCACAGAAGAAAGAATGTACAGGTTTGGAACGACATGAGGGTGAGTAAATAACATAAATGATTACTGTCACTAAGAAGCAATGCAAAGGTTAACTGTGAGCTACTGAACTCTCTCCTAGCCGCGAGAAATGCTGCAGTACAAGCTGCAGCAAGCAGAATGCATGTGGGGAGCATGAGCTGTGCTGGTGGAGCTGCAGTGTGTGCTGGTCATGCTGGGCTCGCCTGCATGCGTCAGCTCTGTGGTATGAAGGTTATGTTGTGGCGCTCCAGTGCTGCTGGGCGCTGCAGTGCGTTGGAACAGCAGACTCCTCTCTTTCCTTCCCTGACCTCTGCCAACTGACCCTCACACTCCCACTGGCGTCTCTGCGGACGAGCGTGGCAGAGGCGGAGAACCAGTTTCAATCATGCGTTGGTTCTGCATGTCATTCCAATGTAGTTACTTCACTTGCTTTTCAGGGCTTATATGGAAACTCCGTGCCACATTCTGTTGGAGTGGCAGCCCGTATTATAAATGCTTGTCGTTTGAATGCAGCGACTGTTTGCCCGTCGTCATCTTCCCAGCAATTCAAGGTCAGCTTTATGATTATATGCATGGAAGTGCCGCATTGTTCTATTTTCCCCATTCGCGTCCCAAACGAGTCATGTCCCAAAGACTGCAAGCTTCCATGAAAATAAAACATACGAAAGGCCCTGTGGCCTTTGGTTTATTTACATAAGCAAAATGTTGCACTCCATTGGGACCTGAAAAAAGACACGTCTGCAGAATGTTGCTTTATCAAGCCACTAGTTTTGCATTGGCTATTAAATTATATTGGTCAGCAAGTTTTTACTGTATTATAGTTTGTTTGTTTACCTCAATTTAATTAATTTTCCTCCTATTACACACAAATGATTGATTCTGTCTATTAGGGACATGAGTTACAGTGAAAGACTTCTTGAAAATGGTTAAAATAGACCTCAAATGAACCCTAAATGGTGTTTACTGTAGTGATCACTGTAATTATTGCACCTAGGGCAGCTGTTGTCATATTGATCTGTATAATCGATAATTCCAAGATCTAAGATTAGCTCGTTCAGCAAGTGTGTCTCGAATAGACAACAAACTCTGGAGACTGCTTTTCTAGTTTTAAAGGGATAGTTCACCCAAAAACTAGGATGGGTAAATGATTTTCGTGTCTTGCGTGTTTTTTGGGGACTTTCTTTGTTCTGTGGAACACAAAATGAGAAGTTTAGCAGAATGTTCATGCAATGACTGCCAAAGGGATCTGATGTTGTTTCGGACGCTAAAGACTTTTAACACGTTTTCTTCAACACTTATTTTACGTTTAAACAAGAAGAAGTAAGGCCATAAGGTGGGAACAACATGAGGGTGAATAAATTTACAGTATTTTTATTTTTGATCTTTAATGTTGCGATGAAACTGAAGTAGCAACATAGATTTTCTTTTGTATTGTGATGTACATCCGAGTAAAACAAATTAGCGAGAGAGCAAAAAAAATGTAGGGTTCAAAATGATTAAATATTACGAGGTCAAAACGATTTGTAAAAAATGAAGCACAGAAGTAGGGCTGCAACAAACAATTATTTTGATAACTGATTAAACTAACAATTATTGGTATGATTATTTCACTGATTAATCAGTAGACTTTGATTAGCAAAACTTTGTAACAGAAAATTTAGTTGTAATTCTAATAAAAAGCGACACCTGACTTGATTTTTCATGTTTAATAATGCTTGATTGGAGGCTATCTATTATATGAAGTACTAATAATAAACGGGATGTGACTGGACTTTACTAGAATGCTTAACTGCAGAGCTCGTGCAGGCACCCACATCGCTGTAATCAGATGCATTCTTAACGGCTACTTTCTCACCGCTTTTGTTGTGTTTATTGCATTTTGAGAGTAAAGTACGGTGGACGAGAAGTGCAGAACAAATCACAATTCTGAAAACAAAAAAACAAATTACAAACGCAAATGCAAGTCTAAAAAAAACAAAATAACAATTCAGAAAAAACAACAACAATTCAGAAAACATTATAACAAGTCAGAAAACACAATGACAAATTCGAAAAAAAAAAAAACAAGTCAGAAAACACAACGACAAATCCGAAAACAAATAAACAAGTCAGAAAACACAACGACAATCAGACAAACCGGAAGAGGTAGGTACAGTTTGAGACAGTGCCATTGGTTTGGGATTGCTCACCGCTGACTGGACGAGACATCTGTCGATCAACGTATACAGGAAGAACCAGCCCGAAGAACAGCAGAGTCGTGGTAGAAAATTCGTAGATGGTATTAAAATAGCTCAGTTTAAATGTATTGTATCAATTGCCCTCACTGTGGAATAAAAAATACATAGTGCATATTTACATTTAGTTAAAAGTGGCTATAAAACATCAGCTCTAGTGGCGCAGACGGATAAGCGCTTGACCTTGGCTTTTTGATGCGATCGACCCGGGTTCGATCCCGCCTTTGCCGAACTTTTTTTTCTCCCTTTTCAAATCCCGTATTAGCAATGGATTCTATTTACATTAAGTGAAAATAGCAGTATTTTTAGCAATAAGGTATTTACACTACGTGCAAATACCTAGTTACACTATGTTAAAATAGCAGGATTTCTACTATCAAGTATACTACTGGTTGCAAATAGTGGCAAATATCTGCACTTCACTATTGTAGCACATAAAACAACAGTATGCAAGAAGAACGTATTTCCTTATTTTTTATTGAAAATAAATGCCTTTACGATGTGATACGAGATTTGAAAAGGGAGGAAAAAAAGTCTGGCAAAAGGCGGGATCGAACCCGGGTCGGCTGGTTTTTCCTGTATACGTTGATTGACAGATGTCTCGTCCAGTCAGCGGTGAGTAATCTCAAACCAATGGTGCTGTCTCAAACTATACCTACCATTTCCAGTTTGTCTGAATTGTCGTTGTGTTTTCTGACTTGTTATAATGTTTTCTGAATTGTTGTTGTGTTTTCTGAATTGTTCTTTTGTTTTAGACGTGCATTTACGTTTAATTTGTTCTTTTGTTCAGAATTGTGATTGTATGCACTCTCGGGCCACGTAGTAAAGTGTGCAGCATATATTTACATATTCATCCAAACGCCCGCAGTAGCTTCAGGTTCGGCAGTGTTTGCTCTGAAGCGCTGTGTCTTCTTCTCTTGAGTTGCATCCAGGAGGGCTGAATTACAGTCTTGCGCTACAGTGCCATACTGGTCAAACCACATTATTGCAGGCTCTTACATTAGGTCATTTCAGATCGAATGACTACTCTTATTTGTCAACTATCTTTTATTGGCGACATTGTCGATAATGTCGACTAATCATTTCGGCCCTACACGGAAGAATCATTTACATAAGATCAATAACATACATTTACAAAATAGATTGAATTTCATGCCAACTTCAAACATATTGAATATATCATTTAATTTAGCAGGAATAATGTTATTTCTCACAGACAGACAGTAGATGTGATTTTTGTTGACTTTTCAAACTGAGATGGCCCTGAACAGCACACTAGTGTCTACAAACCACAGCCAAGTGCTGTTAAAAGATATTTGTTTCTCAGATGCCTTGTCTTGTGCTATACATTCCAGTTATTGACTTTCTCCTTGATTCTTGTGCATACACATGCGGCACCTGAAGGACATTGCTACAAGTGCAATGTGCATACAGCTCAGTGACCTTGTAGAAACAATACACACTCGCCACCTCCACACTTCTGATATTTACAGCCTCCTTTGTAGATCTGAACCAGAAACACGCACACACGTATCCCGTGCTGTATATCCTTCACCCAGCCACCTTCCTGCTGTAGAACATCAAAGTAAACACAACCAGCACTTACACTAGCCTGTATAACAATTGTACTACATATAACTGATGTTATTAGCATTGAGCACAAGGTTATTTGTCTTCTTGTCTGTGTATTAGAGATATTCATTCTCTCTTAAGTCTGGTTTTCATTTTTTTTTAATCTCTTCTCTGTCCAGGTTTAATGCAAGTTTTGCTGTGTCTAATCTAGCCTGTACATTTCTCAGTAGTGTGTTAGTAGCTCTTTTCAATATAGTGTGGCTTTTCCATTAACAAGCTAGTTTTTCCAATATGTGCATTAAAAACGCTGCATTGCTGTTTTTAATGTCATAGTGTATTGCATGCTCAGCCTGAGCAAGCTGAGGGAATTCAAATTCTGATTCCTGCATTGTTCAGATGGTTTATGAAACCATAAATAAACTGATTACAGTCCCTGGTATCATTGCATTTCTTTGTTAGAGTAAGATATTGGAGGTGCATGATATATCAGTACTAGGGATGCACCGATAGGATTTTTTGGGGCCAATACCGATTTTAACAAACACTTATTGGCCGATACCGATATTTGTCACTTCCTCTCTTATTTGAAATGTTGGCATCAAAATAGATAGTATTTTGATCATGTTTTAAATCAGCAAAGTTCAAAAACATCGGCATTAAATTTATACTAGCAGTTTTATTGCTGCATCATCGAATAATTTCTAATGAACATGGATTGGATCCATTTAAAATTTAACAGGCCTACATAAATACAACATAAAGATACATATTAAATAAACAGTGCTTTCTAGAAGGTTTAACAGTTTTCAGGTACAGAAATAAAGTAAACAAATGTTAAATAACACTTCACTGTATAAATTACATATATATAATATATATATTTTGGAGTGAAAAAGGACGCAATAAACTTAATAAAACATCAGTAAAGTTTTGGTCATCATTCAGATGAGGTCCGCTACACTTATGAAAGTTACAAAAGTTTAGTCAAGAATAGTGTGCAATCTTTTGTCTTTTGTTATTTGATTAGCATTAAAGTGCAGACAGCAACGCTAGGATTATGCAACAGACATTATACAGCTCAGTGCCTTCACGCAGTTAATTAATAAACCATCGGTTTGTTATATCGGCCTTTTTACTTATATAGCTGATATGCCGATGGTTGTAAATTGAGGAAAAATCGGCTGATAAAATATCGGCGGCCGATACATCAGTGCATCCCTAATCAGTACCATTTCAATTATCGTCCAACATTAGAGGTTTTTTTAATATTGGTATTGGCTGATATTACATTTTAATTGTAAATGCTAATTTCCCCTATTTTTACGTTTAGATTACCTTTACCTATCTAATAATCATTTAAAATTAAAATAATGTATTTTTCAATTTTAAAAATGGTGGAAATGAGCATCAATAATTAAAGTTGGCTTAAAATGAAAATTCATCCTACCTGTTTTCTAAATGCATGCTACAGATCTCATTGTGAACAATTCATCCATGCATGTTTCTTTAAAAAATTAAATTTCATAAATCAATCCTCCTGTGAACTGACAGACTTTTACCTGGTGATGTATGCTGGACTTCCCCAATCAATTCATTTGCACCTTTCTTACAATCGATTGCAAGCTTGCATTCAGATCAACCTCCAACCAAACAAAAACCACTGGAAAGTCCACAGCCTACACATTTCTTTCTATATTTCACTCTTGTCAATATATTTCACATTACAGAAGAAAAAAATCCCTGCTTCAGTTTCATTGTGACTAAATAACCAAAAATGACCTATACATTAGAGGTCGACCGATATATCGGGCCGATATTTGTCATTTTTTAATATATCGGCATCGGCCGATATCCGTGTTTAGTAGCGCCGATTTAAAGTCAGGCACGTCCGCGGGCAGCCCCGTGTTATTGGTGCGGTGGAAAGTGCTGCTGCCGCATGTGAAGGACCCCAAGCCAAAACTTTTGGAAGATTCAACAACAGTCCTGGGAGATAAAAGCAAGGCTTAAATTCTGATATTTCAAAGTCCTATGGCCATATACTATATATTACTAGTAAACTATGAAGTGTTGCTTCACTTAGTGAAAGAAAAAACGAATAGCATAGAACCGTCGGGAACTGGCATAATGTTACAGCTGGTTAAAGGTTCGCTTACTTGCAGTTAACTTTAAGGACTGTTGTCGAAAACTATCAGCAGCTTGCTTGCTAACATATTAGCCCCAATGTTATAAGTTCTGTTTTATTTTTCCTGTATCGGAGTCGGAGAATTTCACTCTGTGCATGGGGTGGAGAAGGTGGCAGCTCTCACAAACACTGCAGCGTGATCGAGGGCTACGTTCCTCCACCCCGCTCACAGACAGCACCGCGCTCGGAGACACAGAGCTGTCCTGGAGCAGCCCAGAACGGTGAATGACATTTGTTCGGAAGCATGGTTTGATGCAGACAACAGCCGGGTTTCCATCCAACTTATTTGCATATTGCATTAATGAAAAAAAGCTGAAGAATATGCGCTTCTGCGTGTGTTTCCATCAACTGTGTAATGCGAATAAAAATGGACATCAGCCTAATAAAAGTGACGTGTTCCGACCAATATATACGTCGCAGAGTTATTATCCTCATTAAACCTGTCTAACGTTAACCGTCAAGAATGTCAGAAATCACTAAGGGTTTAGCACTTTTTTGTTGTTGTTGTAATTACTAGATTATGGTAATTTGGTTTGTAACTTGTAAGCAATCTGTTAACAACAAAAACAACACATACAACCCTCTACAATGCAAGTAAATCACTCGCATATGCGACTAAATCTTCACTCTGGCGACTAAATGATGTCTAATATTAGCCAATGGCTAATAAATTCTCAGATTTTACTCGCCAGTGTGTGAGTTGGAGGCTAAGTATAAGTTTAGCTCAGATATATTTTCACTCGCCGAAAACAACCTCCTCTTGGGGGGGGGACTGAGCGCTTCAGAGTTTCACTCTGTGCTGTTTTTCAGTTCATCTAAATGGATGTGCAACGCACAACGTACCGTAAACTCTAGTGTGAAGGCGCACGACTCGCCGTCGCTTTGTCTCTCACACACACGCAGCGAGCCTGGAATTGACGCGCTACCTATGCGTGCTACATGTAAACGATATTCTTTGTTGTATTTTGTTGTCAAAATAACGGCGTTCCTTTGGAATTCTTCCGCTTTTAAGAACTACCGCTTTCTACGGTTGGGGGGGCGGAACTAATGCGCAAACGGCAATCTCATTGGCTGGCGCTCACCTATTATCGTCCCTGTTTTGATTTCAGCAAATCAGTTCGAGCGAACGCACACAACCTGATTAATATTCATGAATCCAGTAGCTCGTTAATCCTTGGTGCGTTTTATATTGTTCTTATTAGTAGAATTCGTATCATTATTATCTAATCAGTATTTTTGTTAGTTTTTCCCAAATTATTATTATTTTTTTACAGAAACACTGAATGACCAAAAAAAGCACCAGTCCACTTTAGATGTTCTGTGTCATTTATACCAAACATAAATGTTGCTGGTTGCTAGTGTTTGCAGCACTTTAAAAACATTATTATTTTTATAATTTTATATTTTCGTTAATTGATTTGTATTTATAAAGTTGTATTTATTTTATTTAAAATGTATATTTAAGTTTACATTTGTTCCAACAAACTTGAAAAATTCTGCTTGATAAATGCTCTAAAACTTATGTAAATGATTGACAGTTTTTTTTTATTACCGGTTTTATATATTTAATACTTGGTAAGTTTATTGATTTGTTTGGTTAACTTTGGATAAATATTTTATTTTAATACCGTGCAGTGCACAAAATTAAGATTCGAGAGATGGTTCAAGTCAGTGTTCAATAAATGATGATGTTAAGTTTAGAAATGTTGTGCATCCACTTATTATTAGTGTGACATTTTAGCATGCAAATGAAGGGGAAAACTTCAAGATATCGGCCCTAAAAATCAGCAGCCCATATCGGCCATCGGCTGACCCTGACCTCTAAACATCGGCATCGGCATCGGTTATAGAAAAACCCATATCGGTCGATCTCTACTATACATTCAATATAGACAGATACTGATAAACTAAATAAAATGTAAAATGTAAGCCTATAACCCATATTATGCACCCTTACTCTGTTTTTTTAAGCTATTGCCCCTTTAATTAACTAGACTGTATTTTGCTTGTTTTTAGTCACTTCTATTGTAAATAACTACCTTTTTAATAAAATATCTTGGCTGTACTTTAACCAGTTATAAGTGAACTTGGCAAGCTACTTTCAAAGTGCTTTGCTTTTTCACTTTTCATTCAGCCATCTTTCTAGATGAAACAATATACCTTTCTTCTAGCGTTATCTGCTTTTATGCCTGTACAGTAACTACAGCTTGTAAAAACTAGGCCAGACGTACACCAACTAATCAGGTTGTGTTTCGTCTGTCCACTTTGCATTAATAATTTACTTAATCACACTGGGAAATCAGTTCGAGACATCTATTTATAACCGGTCCCATTGTTTCGGACAGTGTGTGATCGTTTGCTCTACAAGCCGTGAAGATAAAAATCATCCAATTTTGGAAATAACGATGATTATCATCTCAGGGGGGGATTAGCAGTCATCGGGCGGGTGACGCTTGTACTACACATTAGGGTAATAGCAGGGTCTGCGGAGGGACTCAGACGCAGCGGCTGACGTCACGGCCACATGTTCTTTTCACGGATCACCTCTCCGTTCACCTGCCTACATATAAATGAGATAATTGGGCTTTCGCTTTGTGTGCAGGAAGCAGGTGTGGCTGAGGTACAGTGCTGCTCTGCTCTGAGACAGAGATGTGCTAACTTCAGTGCTGACGAACAGCTCAATGCAGGTCCGCGTTCCCCAGGGGGGCGTCTTCATCGATCTTACTGTAGGGCTGATATTGGGGGAGGGTGCACATGTTAGCCTGCTGTAAAACCTACTTTCTGCTTTGCGCGGTGTTAGGTTGCACTGCATTTAGTGCCTTTGTTCTTGTATTTGGAGGTGGGTGTCATTAATTCAATTTCCATCTTCTCTCCCTCATTTTCTCTCCCGATCTCCCTCACCGCATTGCTCTCCTTCTGGACCGTCTGTCTGCACGCTCCGATCACGCGCTCACCAATCCCCCCCCACCACCCCTTCCACCTGCCGCCTCCTCCGTCTGTGTCTGTCGCTGTGAAACACGGGGACAGATAATATCTGCCTTAACCTCTCCTCTAATCCCCTCACTGTCTGCTCATTCACCTCTGCTTTATTTGTTTTCATTTTCCTGTCCTTTTATTTATTTATCCGTCCCTCCCTCCCTCCCTCCGCATCTGGTTCAGTGTATGCGGTATCACGCCATTGATTATTCTTCACTGTACTGTCTTCCTCTCTCTCAAGGGACGGCATATCAGCTGTCAGACCCACCCAAGACACCCACTCACATCCCCCTGTGGCACCGCCCCCTGTGTTTCACATCTCCACCCCGCACACCTTCCCGTGTAGAACGAATGCGATAACCATTCATTCACTTCTCCTTTCTTTTCCCGCCTGTGATCGCCTGTACCTCGATAACTCTCCGGGAAAGCTAGAGAGCCACTCTCCTTCGGATTCAGCCAAGGAGCAATGCAATGACAAAGAGGGTGGGGAGACTAACGATCGATATATTAGGCTCCTCCTGATTGGCCGATCCACATTGCCCGGTTGCTTCGCAGCTGCTGACTGGCTGTTGCAGTGTTCCGTGCTCAGCAGCTGCAGCTATGGGGATTTGCCCTTCCTGTCGGCTGCTCTACTTCCTTTTTCAATCATAGAAGCCACGTTTAGATCCTGAACTCTGAGAGCATGCGATCGGCGCGTAGTTTATTTGCCTTACTGTTTTGTTTTGAGCTGACTTTGTCATGCCAGAGTCGTAAAGTGACGTTGCTGTCTCCCATGTGTTCGCTCTCTCTCTCTCTGTGTCCCTTTTCCTGTCTCCTCCCTCTTTTCCCTCTTAATCAAGTCACAGCCTGCCCTTTCCTTTGCATTGCTGCCTGCCTCCCATCTGCACTCCTCCTCTACCTCTCTTGCACTCTCTCACTCGTGCTTTCTGCCATGCGCTTTCAGCCTATCTCTGTTTGTCGCTCACCTCTGTATTCCCCAGTTACAGGTTTGCAACATAAACAGCTGCAGCTTTAGGCATTTCCTTTGTTGTTTTGAACTTTTGTCGCTTGTGTTTTATCGCTTGTAAGTGTTTCGAACGGGACAAGCTGTTTTAACTGAGTTTTGTTGCTTTTGTTTTTGTGTCTTTTCACAAAGACAGGTCTCCTGCCGCAAAGGACTCTCTTAGAAGTGCGCGAGGACACGTCACAGTGCGATGAAAGGGACGCAGGGAGAGCAGGAGGGATGAGAAAGCGATTCAAGTGAAAGAAGTCTCGCATCACCATAAAGTGCCTCATCTGGATGCTGCGGAAGCCCTTCTCTGTGTCCGCTTCGGAGCACTCTCTTCTCCGCTGACTTGTGTGCGTGCGTGTGCGCGCTTGGCCTTGGCTTGGGCTATATTTCACCCTGACAGTCAATCAACCCATTTGCCTGTTCCTCGATTCCAGCTCCGCCTGCTCGCCATTTCACCTTTTAATACAAGGACGCCAGTCGATTAGTTTCCCTTTTGGTTTCTCAAAGTGTCTCTCTCCCTTCATTTCTGCAGTCTCTCCATCCCTGGTGACCCAGACATGCGAGTATCTTTAGGGACTGCTGCGCCTATGGCAACAGGGCAGGGGGTTTCAGAAGCCTAAATTTAGAGAAAGTCCGTTTTACATCAATGCAAGAGGGTTATTTTAAACCCAGAGCTCCGGAGGGTGAGTCTAGACAGTGGGGCGACCACTGCAGACAAATACAAAGTGCTGCTCTACTCTACTTTTAATGCCTCGTTTTCCTGGACAGCAGCCGAAGATGCAACGCAGCATGTCACATTGACCTACTCCACCTCAGCACGCTCGATTCATCGCTCTCCCTACCTGACTTTAAACTGATCTCATATTCTCGTCATACTTCCTCACTGGCTGATCAGCAGACTATGCCCCCTTCCTGTCCATAAGAGAGTTTGGTTTTCATTTCTAGACTGGTAGTCTGAGGATCTCCTTGCCACTGTGCTCATATTTTGCAGCTTTTGTGCTTCATCACGCCTGGCTGCCCCACCCCAGCCCTCCGCTCACCCGCCGCTCGCCGAGGGACCGCCATGGCCGTCAATGTGACCATGGGTCGCGACACCAAGTGGCTGACACTGGAGGTGTGCAGAGAGTTCCAGCGAGGAACCTGCTCACGTTCGGACACCGAATGCAAGTTCGCTCACCCCTCTCGCACCTGCCACGTGGAGAACGGCCGCGTCATCGCCTGTTTCGACTCACTCAAGGTAACCTGGATGCATGTGCACGCAGACACTTGAGTTTGTTTTACTATTGCACTGTGATATATTAACCATTAGAGCATTATTTGTGACCCTGGACCACAAAACCAGTCTCAAGTCGCTTGGGTATATTTGTAGCAATAGCCAAAAATACATTGTATGGGTCAAAATTATTGATTTTTCTTTTTTGCCAAAAATCATTAGGATATTAAGTAAAGATCATGTTCCATGAAGATATTTAATAAATTTCCTACTGTAAATATATTAAAACAGTAATATGCATTGCTAAGAACTTCATTTGGACAACTTTAAAGGCGATTTTCTCAATATTTAGATTTTTTTGCACCCTCAGATTCCAGATTTCTAAATAGTTGTATCTTGGCCAAATATTGTCCTATCCTAACAATAGGATAGCTTATTTATTCATCTTTCAGATGATGAATCTCAATTTCGAAAAATTGACCCTTATGACTGGTTTTGTGGTCCAGGGTCACATATGATGTTTTACTGCAGATTTCATCATTCACACATGATGTTTGGTCATTTTGTCAGATATCACTAACACCTCCGGGCTGTTTTGCTGAGTAGTGATCTTTCTCAGCCTTAGAATGTAGTTTTTTCTGTCAGATTCAGCCTAAGACACTGCAACCTCTGGTCATGGATTGGTCAATTATGATAAAAAAGTACTGTGATGGCACTATGGGACGGTCAACGAATGTTCAAGATGAGGTTAGGGATAGCAAATGTCAAAGTTTACGAATATGTCATTGACAAAAGCATATTGATTGACTACCAATGAATTCTGGCAGTGTTTTATGGTATATCCAAAAAAGCATGCTAATGCCTTGGGGTTATCTACAAAACCATCCATGGTCATATTTGGTATTTTTGTGTTTAAATACTGCTTTTCTTTGGAAGCATGATAAAGTCATTTTAGAGGGAACAGGAACAGTTCACGCGAAAAAAATTCCATTATCATTAACCCCTCATGTCACTCAACTTTTATGACTTTCTTCTGTGGAACTCAAAAGGAGGAATTTTAAAGAATTTACCTTTTTATGCCATGCAGTTATAAAGAATGGGAACTGAAGCTTTGATGCTTCAAAAAGTGACTTCACATATACTACCATTAAAAGTTTGGTCAGTACGTTTTTTTGGGAAATTATTACTTTTATTTGACAGAGATGCATCAAAAGTTTCCCCCAGTAATACATTACAGTATGTTACAAAAGATTTCTGTTCCCAATAAATGCTGTTCTTTTGAACTTTCTATTCATCAAAAATGCTGAAAAATATATATCATGCAAATATTTAGTAGCACACTTGTTTTCAACATTCATAATGATAAATGTTTATTAAGCAGCAAATCAGCTAATTAGAATGATTTCTGAAGGATCATGTGACACGGAAGTCTGCAGTGATGCTGAAAATTTAGCTTTGCATCGCAGGAATAAATTATATTTTCAAATAGAAAAGTTACTTTAAAATTGTATAATATCAATAGATTACTAACAGATTTTTGATCAAGTAAGTGCAGCTTGGGGAGCAGTGAGTAGGACCTACGTCAAGTCTGTCATGACTGTCTGATTCATTGAAAGCTCTGACTCAACTGACTGATTTAATTATGAATTGAACGTCATTAGTGATCTAAAAAACTTCAAATTTAATTTGTTCTTCCACAAGCCAGTGTACGGCATTAGAAAACTTGAAATATGGCACACAAGTCATATTAATTACTTTTATGATGAATTTATGGGGTTTTTATATGCATTTGCGAGCTGCAGTCCTCAGGGCCTCATGTTATTGCATGAAAAGAACAGAACATCAATAACATCGCTTTTGTGAATATTTGAAACAGCGTTTTAAATGAGACCTCGTTCTAATGAGGGATTTTGAACATCAATGAGTAAAGTACGACAGAATTTAATTTGGATGATTTGATAAACTATAAAGATATTATTGTGATTTATCAATAATAAGCTCACATTGTTGTACCTTTTAATTTCTGATTTGTCATGTTAATCTCAGAAAGCAGCAGCGCCTGGACTGTGGACTCAATCAGGACTCCATTAACCGTGGCACTGAGCTTGAGCTATGATAACGAGATGTGTTTGTGTGTTTATGTATCTGTATGTTTATGTGCAGCTAAAGAATAGACAAGGTCCTCTTGTCTGAGTTGCAGAAGCATTGTCTCTCTTTAGGAGCTAGATGTCTTATTTGGGCCATTTTTTTGGCTGTGGCACATGGGTGGGTGAGATCGAAGGAGGAGGAAGGGAGGGAGAGAGAGGAAGCTACATGGAGGCCTAGCAACAGAGTCGACGACGGGTACAGTATCCTCTGACCGTTGTTACAGTTGTTAGCATGGGCGCCAGTGACCTGTGTAGATTATTGCTCAGCCAATTGTTTGATTGGTTTTATCAGACAGAAAATGCGCAAGCCGTAACTATGTAAATACTCAGGTTAGATGGCTGTTATGATGAGAGAGGGAGGAGAGATCAATAAAGATAGAGAAAATAATAGGAAATCTTTGTGTGTGTGTGTGTGTGTGTCTATGAGGAGTTTTAATGGTGCCTGCTGAAGTGCTAAGGAGAGGTGTGCTTAAAGTCGGCATGAAACGGAAATTATGATCGTCTTTTCTCCTTTATTGTGACAAATCTGAGTGAAAAGGGTTCTTGAACTAGAAAAAGCGTAGGGTGGAACTTGATTTTGTCTGTTCCAATCAAATTGATTGGATTGCTGTTGTTTTCAAACGCATGAATAAAATATGATAGGTAGCACTTTATTTTACAATGCTGTTCCGCATGTACATACTGTTTACTTATAGTAATAACTGGGCAATAACTAGGTACTAACCCTGAACCAACCCCTAAACTGAATCTTAACCATTTAGTTACCTTGTACTACACTGTAAGTACACATAAGTGCACATACTGTTAAAAAAAAGTGCATGAAATGATGTGCATGGATAAATAATTTATATCAAACACTGCAATATTCCATAAAACATAAGAATTGTCCATTTTGTTTTCTTGGTGACTTTTAAGTGGCATTTTTTTTTGAAAAAATATTAAGACTTTCACACACAAGAAAAACCGAATGCTCATTTTCCACAAGTTGATATGATTCTTTAGGGTCTCAGTGAAAAGTCTATAACATACTTTGGTTAAAATTTCTCAATGGTAGTGTAAAACAACACCCCTTTTACCTTGTCAAAAACAGCTCTGTTCACAGCACACTGTTTTATTTCATTCCGCTTTAAATGTTAATGAGCTACTGCTCACCTCGCCTCTCTCTTCCATGGGGTGATGAGCAGATCTCTGACTTTTAACAGAGACTGTTAACTTTAGCCACATTTAGCCACAGAACTTGCTAACTAGCACATTATTAGGAAAGGCAATTTGCAAAGATTCATGAACAAATAACATGTAAAAGTGAATTTTGCATCCGATGACCCCTTTAACATTTATGTATATCTTGTGTAATATCTCAGGTGTTAAGTGCAGCCCCCTTCAGTCATGATCATTGATTTTTTTATTTTATGCTAAAATATCTTCAACTTGTTTCCAGACCCAATCTCATCCCCCCAGGCCTCTCTTTCCTCTGCGCCCCTCCACAGCTCCACATCTCTGCTAATTTATCGACGTCCCCTAATGGCTGCTACTGCGTACTTCCTTCCACCAGCCCCTGCTCTTGCGTTTTTGCAGTTCATTGACCATTAATCTGGTTTGGTTTGCTTGAAAAAGTATCGGAGATGCATGAATTAAGCAGTCAGATGGTCTATGTAAATGTGATTCGGTTATTGATGTAGTACTGGTGCTGGCACAGGCTTCTGTCTGAAAAACTAAATCAGCAGGTACTGTCATTGGCGGCGTCTAATTCACATGAACATGAGTTGAAAAGCTATTTTTAGGAAATAGGACAACTAAATGGACACTGAGAGACACTGTTCCAGGAAGTACATTTAATGGGGACATATCATGGAAAACAGGATACTTTTAGCCCTTTTGCAATAACAGAATTGATGTACCATGTGAATATTAAAGTACACTACTGTTCAAATGTGTGGGGTCGCATTTTAAATGTTTTTGAAAGAAGTCTCTTTATGCTTACCAAAACTGCTTTCATTTTATACTGTAAAAACAGTAATATTTGAAATTTTTACAACTAAAAGTAACTGCTTTCTATTTGAATATATTTTAAAATGTAATTTATTTCTGTGATGACAAAGCTGAATTTTCAGGATCATTACTCCAGTCTTCAGTGTCACATGATCCTTCAGAGATCATTCTAATATGCTGATTTGCTGCTCAGTACACATTTCTTATTATATTACTACTGATGCAAACATTTGTAATGCTTAATATTTTTTTAATGGGAACAGTGCTACATTTTTTAGGATTCCTTCATGAATAGAAAGTTCAGTTTATTTTGAAAATGGAAATTGTTTGTAACAAAGTCTATACTGTCACGTTTGATCAATTTAATGCATAAATAAAATATCAATTTCTTTAAAAAAAAATTATCTCAGTGACCCCAAAATTTTTAACAGTTGCATATGTCCATTCACATTAGCATCACAAAAACATTAACATCATCATTTTAAATGGCGGGATATAAAATATAACAAGAACTCAGAGTTAAACGGAGTCAGGACAAATTCAGCCTGATAATGTTAGATAACTTTGATAGAAAAGTATGTAACCTATTGGATTACAATCAACCAAAAATTAGACAGCTGTTAGTATGACAGTATTTACACAACTATCAATACTTAGTCGGGCAGCCCTTAGCCTTAATGACAGCCTGTAGTCTCCTGGGCATGCTGTCATCCAGCTTCATGCAAACCTCAACTTCAATGTTTTCCCAGACTCGGTCTGAATAATTTTTGGTCCCAAATTTGTATCAGTTTTACTTGTAGTCCACTATATGAAGAAATTTTGGGTATAATTTGTCAGTTTATTTTGCTATCCTGACATACAGTACATAAATTAACTATAGTGGCCTGCATCCACTAGTAAAAAAATATATAAAAATTATATCTGGTCTTTGAATAATTTTTGGTTTGATGTATATCCTTCTGTTATTTTCACACTTAATTATGCCCATTAAAATGTATTTTACAAGTTTTTGTTACTTTCACTGTTCATTTTTTGCTCTATGGTACATCATCTTTAATTTAATAGCATTAGAGCTGCTCCATTGCAGCGGCTTAGTACTGTAATCACGCGCTTTGCTGTAATAATGCAGGGAACCACTCGTTATAAATCTCCTAACTGATATTTTCAGAAATAGAAGTCGCGTTTTTTTTCATCTGAAACGTGCTGCGATTTATACTGCGATTTATACAATTTATCCCACAATAACAGAGCTGTGTATACAATTTTAAAGAGTCTATGCTGTGAACTTTACATATTTCACATACTTTGTAAATCCAGCGTTACGTTGATCCTGGTAAGCTCTCATTGTTACAGTTGTAAACACAACATCTTTCTCCTTCCATGAGCAGGTTTGGTGCCATGGCATCTTTGTTTCCAGGCTGAATGTTAAAGAACACGACACACACGTCTACCGGAAACTCTGTAGAATTCAACGACTCAGATGACGACTTTGAAACTTCTGAAGTGTTTCTTCAGAAAGTCGGGTGTGCCGTATGCAGGCTGAGACTATATTATACGTGGAGTGGGTTGTCTTATGGGGGCCGTCATGTTGAAATCACATGACCAGTTAAATGCTACTTGCTTAGTGGTTCCCTCTTGCTACAAGTCCTAGAAAACCACCAGTAAACAAAAATGACTGAGTGCGCCTTTAAAAAACATTAAACATTTTAAATGAAAAACGTGATGTTGTTTTTGGGCACGAAGATTGGTAGTTGACAATCTAACAATCCAGAAAGGAAAAATTCAATTCTGGGGAATAAACCTCTTTAAGAATTAGCTTTTTGTACATGGAGATTCACCATGAAAAGGTTCAGTAATTTTAATCGAAGGATATTGTAGTTTAATCAGATATGCAGTCTGCTTTCTTCATTTGTGCCTTCTCTCTTTTTCTTCCTCCCTCTCCCTTTCTTCCTCTCTGGCCAATCAGTAGTGAGGAGACAGTATGAGGCAAAACTTACTCTCGGTTGCCGGGTGTGTTACCATGACTACTCAAAGGAGATCCCTGACCTAGTCCATCCTACATGACATGACTTAAAGCTTTTCATCTCTCAATTTTCTGCTCGTGGGGACGCTGTCAGAGCCCTCAGCATATTTCCCGCATCTCTCTGTGGTGACGACCCATGTTTTTTTGTTTCGCTGTGTACTATTGAAATGAGCGGCGTGTTCTTACTGTCTTCCAGAATGTTAAAGCATGGCTGTGAGGCTGCTTCTCATGTGTGCTTTGGCAGGATCACCTGTCTGCTCCTCTTTTGAGACAGTCTGCTCATTACCCACACACTCCCACAGCACATGCCGCTGATGCAGTTGCTCTCAATGTCAGCGTGTGAAAGCGTCGTACGAGTGTCAGGGCGTACAATTAACAATGTTGCACAAATCTGTGACATCTCTGCATGCAAGTGCCTGTGATTGTTTTATTAAGAAGAATTGTAGCGATGTGTCGTTGTGTATGGCATCAGCCTCAGACAGCACACCCACCGACCCTCCCATTAACCACTACAGCAGTTTTCTTGTGTGTGTTTTCGGTTTAAATGTTCGTACATTGTAGAAATGTATATATTGTCGTAATTGTCATTTCAAATCTGCCATCAATTAAATAATTAATTGCTAACATTAATACAGCCTAATGCATTTGGAAAAAAAATTATAATTTTTTTTGTATATTATTTTAATACATTATTTAAAATGTATTTACAATTTAAAAAGATTTACATGTTTCTAATGGTAGTTTAATAAAGGTACATAAATATGGTAATAACACTACCATTTATAAAAAATTTAGGGTAAGATTTAAGACTAAAAGTATACTTTTATTCAACAAGGATACATTAAATTGATCAAAAGTGACAGTGAAGATATTTTTTGTTACAAAACATTCTATTTTCAAAGAAACAACATGCTGTTCCATACAATATTACTCAGCATATCTCTACATTAACATCAGCATGAACACTGACATAACATGGGTTACACTGAAGACTAGGGAGGTTAGGCAAACCGAAATTATTTCAATAAGCGAAAAGGCCGAATAAATTGCACCGAACAATGACATAGGGCTGTCGCGATAACCGCAATATCGCAATACTATTGAAGAGCAAACCGCAGAGGAATTGCCAAAGAACCGCAGACACCACCGCGATTTCGATGCGAGTCCATATCTTTTGTAAAATATTGGTTCATGCCACTCACCGAGTCATATATATTTGTGAAAATAGGTTGTCATGTCCAAGGAAAGCTAAATCTCTGTCTTAGCATTGACGCATTGCTTGTCAGCTGAGCCTTCTAAAGTGGCGCTCAAAATTAAAATGATTTCAACAGCGCGTTTCATTATGTCTCTCTTTGAATGAATCAGCGTTTTTGAACATGTAGTTGGCATGACTGTTTAAAAGACCACTCAAGACTCTTGATCACTCAAAATTACCGTCAATTGAAAATTCCCTCACCGTGACAGCCCTACCATTACATGACCTATCAAATATAACGCACACTATGAAGCAAACGTCGGCATAGTGGAAGCCATTTAAACTGTCCCATAAAGACACCAAAAATAATGTCCAAGCACCGCCAGCGTAGACTGTTTGTTGCTCTGCATCGTATGTCCTCATTGGAGAAGAGAAGAGGTGGTTGTTGCTGGGTCTGTATGATTATTGAAATCCCCGCGAAATGCCTTAAACAATTAAGAACTGCAGAATGTTAAGGTTTTTCTAATACACGCACAAATGCTGCACAAACTCGTTAGCCAGGGTTTAAAGTCCAAAGCATGAGGAAAATCTGAGCTGAAACAGTGTTACTCGTCAGTTGCACACGTGTTTATGAATTTTTACAAGGCATGTGAAAATGCGATACGTACGACAAACTCTTCCCAATTTGGTATTTGCAGAAAGTCATTTATAAATCGCTGTTGTCACAAAAGATGCACTGATGTCCTCCGGTTGGTTTCCTTCAAATACAAGCTGAGACAAAGCCATCAAGTCATCAACATAACTAATTTCGTATTGTAATTTTCTATTTCCTTAAAACTAAAATAAATAAAATACACCAAATAATGATAATATTACTTTATAACAGCTCATTAACACATTATTAATAACATTCACAAAGTGTTCAATTTGGGATCTCTATGTATCCCCAGTTTTTTCCAAATTAAGTCTCTTGCTTCGGCAGCAGTGGCTGCGTTTATGTCCAGTAAAAATACATGCCTTATTCATATGGGGTCTCAGAAAGGCTTATAAACTAATTTTAAGTTAATTTGGCTTTGTTGGTATATTTTGCTAGAATGTTAAAAACGTTCGTGTTAAATTTTTTAAAAATTGGTTTTGTCTTGATTTTTTTGCTTGAAAAGAAGACAAGCAGTAAAGCTAATTTTTGGCTATTGCTTGTATGCAGTGGTGAAAAATTGGACATAATACATGGGGGCGAAAATGCAAAAAAAAAAAAAAGGTTGGTATTTTCCGGCTTTCGGCCCGTGTTTTCATTTGTGGTGTCGTTTCGGCGTCATTTCGGTGCATCCCTACTGAAAACTGGAGTAATGACTACTACAAATTCAACTTTGCCATCACGGGAATAAATAATATTTTAAAATACATTAAAATAGAAAACTATTTTCTATAAATTGTGATAATTGTGATTGTGATAATTGTGATTTTACTCTATTTTAAATAAACACATCCTTGGTGAGCATAAGATATATTAAAAAAGGTTAAAAAAAATAAATTTTTAAATAAAAAAACCCTAGACTTTTAAAATGTAACACATAATTACAAATGAATTTCAATCCACTATATTTTGCTACATTTAAACTAAGTTTAGAATGCATTTAGTTTGATTAAATAATTATTTAATTCATTTAACAACAAAGTTTGTGTATATAAAATATTCAAATGTTTGGACATTAGACTTGAAGTTAAATGATACCAAACAGTGTGGATCCAGTGCATAACATGAGATGAGGTGAGGTGAGATTTTCAGATTCTCAGATGGGATGATGATGGGAGACGGTTGAACATTGCTTATTGTCATGTTGTACTTAAAAAACATGATCACAGTGTTTGCAGTAAATGTAATCTTTATTATAGAGAAACGCTCCAACTCTGCCCGCTTTATTAGGCAGTTCTTGGCCAGAACCGGCTGCAGTGTGGACCAGACTTTATGCCATTTAGTCAAAGGTCTGGCTACGTGTGACTAGGTGACGTATGGAGCTGCATGTGTGGGAGTTGCATTGAATGATGCAGCAGTTGGATGGTGGACCATCTCCAAGTCCTCGACAGCACACATTGATCACACTGTCCCTGCATGCTGACACTCCAGACACCCACTTTCATCTCCATTAAGTGCACCACATCACACTGGTCAGCAAGGAGACACCCCCACACTCGCTCACTTCAAATTTTGTTAGGACTTCATCACTGTTAAAAGCTGCCCTGAGGCTGCTGAAGACACAGGCAAGTGTTTAAATTGCTGTAACTGGTGGACAGTTACAGATCTGAGTCGTATGGAGTGACACTTTGACATTCCGTCTGATGCCCACATTGCACAGATGCCACTGGGATTTAGTGTTTCCGCAAATTCCATTTGGAATGCGTTGGGATTCCATTCTGTTGGAACCATGCCCTCCTTGATAAGCAGCTCAATTCGGTTTGTGAGCCCGACAACCCATTAAAGCTGCGATGACATAAGTAAAAATTATCCAACCAATTATCCTGTCTTTTTACACGTTGCATTGCATCGCGCCGCATAAACATAAAACCATGTCTGCATTTGTGATCGGAGAAATGACAAACAACAAGCCCTTCTCTACACTGCCCAAAAACTCACTTTAAATATATCAAATATAAAAACTCTAAATATAAAAAAATACTTAACAGAGTCTTTGAGTCAGAACAGCCGGCTTTGTAGTCTTCTCTCCCAGGATCAGTAAACGGTCCTCCATAAAATGTGCTGCACACATCTGAATATTTGGGTTGAACTGTTCTGGAACAGTGTTGTAAATACAACTTAACCACTGATTTCTAGTCGTGTCCATTTTTGGAAGGCCAAACAAAGTAGTTTCGCTTTCACAACAAAACACAGCGTCACACACGGTGGCCTAGAGTGAGCAGAGGCTGGGGGCTAAAGTGAGGAATGGCCGGAGGGCTAGAGTGAGCAGAGGCGGCGGATTCGGGATTGCGGCAACCACATGTGACAACCTCGGGCTGGACTCCGCTTCGTCCACGGTGAAAGCCGATCCGGCGATCCCCAGCGCAAAGTTGTAATATTTCCTCAGCAACCAGCACGGATCAGCTCCAGGCTGTGGATGACGAGCAGATATCGTCCTCTTTTGGAAGGCCAAACAAAGTAGTTTCGCTTTCACAACTAATCATACAGTGCCTTCACGACATGGTGGCGGCAACAATACTACAGCAAGAATAAAAGTTACGCCTTCTTTCTTTGCGTGAACATTTGGGCGGCGTTATGCAAATCTTCCCACATCGTGACGTAGACATGTGGGGGCGTGTTAGAACGAGCCGCTTTAGGTAAGCGTAGCTGACTCTTAACTTTTATAAAGAATATCTATTTGGATTTGAGACTTTAGTCTTTGCAACTTTACAGATCTTCTTTATGCACCAAGAGCTTGTAACACTCCAAAGAGAAAGGAAAAATTGAAATCGCATCATATGACCCCTTTAATGTTAAATGAAACTAACGTTTTGCCATCATTTATTCACCTTCATATCATTTCAAACCTGTAAGATTTTATTGCTTTTATAAAACACAAAAGGAGATGTTTAGCAGAGTCCAAGCGGCTCTTTTCCATGCAGTCAAAGTGAATGTGGACGAGCTGTCAAGCCCCAAAATGAATTACCATATAAGTAGTCTACATAACTTGCACACTCTAATCCGTATGATAGCTTTCTGTGTGGAGCAGACTAAAAGATAGACCTGAATATAAATCTTGCTTTATTACCTTGGACACCATTCATTATCATTGAGTATAAAAGAGAAGCAGGTCATGTCTTTCGTGTTCATAAAGAAAAACATTAAGGAGACTAAATGATGATAGAATTTTTATTTTTGCATGCACTGTCCCTTTAAGAAAGAAAGTGTGTGATTAATCTATCAAAATCATTTGTTTTTGTTCATTTTTTATCAAATATAATTCTTCACTCTAACTCTCAAAACTGTCACCGTTCTTTTTTAGCAGATGTCATCAGTGACTGACTTTTCCTAATCCCTGTACTTATTAAACTATTTAACTATTAAAACCAGTCTAGATCATTTAAGCTTTAAAGGGATAGTTCCCCCCCAAAAACAAAATGAAAATTATGTCATTAATTGATCACCCACATGTCGTTTCAAACCCGCAAGACCTTCGTTCATCTTCGGAACACAAATTAAGTTATTTTGATGAAATCTGAGAGCTCTCTGACCCTCTCATAGACAGCAATGATATTACCACGATCAACGCACAGAAATGTAGCAAGGACATTTGTAAAATAGTCCATGTGACATCAGGGGTTCAACCACAATTTTACGAAGCTACGAGAATACTTTTTGTGTGCAAAAAAGTATTAATTAATGACAGAATTTTCATTTTTGGGTGAACTAACCCTTTAAGTTTGATGGCTAATCGATTAATCAAAAATGCACCGTGCCTGATTAAGACCTGATGGTCGAAACGTTGCAATAAAAACATTTTTTACGGAGCAGTTATATCAGTGTGCAGACATTACTTTTGCATTTTAAACGATTAATCAACCATTGTGACCATTCCCTAGTAGGGCCCTATGTTTTCTGTGAGCCGGAAAACGCAAACAGAGTCCCAGAATACAGTCATAAAAATGTAATTTGTGTATAAGGCGGAATGTCACGGATATGGAATACTGCATGGTCTGTGTGAATGAATGGCGCCGATGCACAGTTTCCGGTTTGGTTAATTAATTAAATGCTTAATTAAGATGTAATGAAACTGTTAAAATGGAATCCAGAAAATTAATGGAAAACAGCATTTGGTAAAAATAAACCTGAATTTGAGAAAAAAATTAATGTATTACATTGGGCCTTAAAATTTAAATTTTAGTACCTTTTTAATAATGCTGTTAATTTGCAAGTTTCATGATTTCATTATTAGTCCATGCTTTTTATTAATATAATATATATTTTTTTTAATTTAGCATTAAACCAAAGTTTAAACAGGAAAAAAAAAACTCTCTATCCCCCAAGAGCTCCTTGACCTGAAAAAGGAATAAAATTGTCTAAAGGAACAAAAGAAAGGTGTGTTAAGGGAAATCGAGACCATTTATCAACAGACCATCAGCAGAAATATGTAACTGCTGGACTGATGGAATGACATCTTTCCCTATTGGGTTATTACACTACGCATTGCAGAGCAAGTGGCATTGCTCCATGGGTTCATTGAGTTTGTCTGTGTGTATTTAACCGTGTCTGCTGCTTGCCTTTCAACATGTTGCCCGGACAGCTGGGTGATAAACATAATGCTATATGTCCGACCCATATGTAGTATGAGCATTTACAGCAGTCACAAGGGCTCTATAGTCTGTCAGCCACACAGACGGGCAGATTGTTGATGCGAACATACATACAGAAAGAGAAGGCTGTCACTGTCAATTCATTTGGAGGTAGTGAAAATTCTTCCGCCTGTGTCCCGGTGCTGTCGTTTTGCCGTTTCCTCTGATCGTTTGAAATGCAGACCTTCCAGCACTCCTGAGATTATGCTGTTTTCTTTTCATTTGATGGGGTTTCTATTGTAGTGGAAAGTTGGGAAAAAACCAAAAAAAAAAAAAAATTTTTCGGTACGCTTGAATGTCTAGGGATTCCCGTTTAATTTATCCTCTCAATCACGGAGCCCTTATCTTCCTGTCACGCAGTCTTGGATCTTTTAGTAGCTGAGATTCAGTGTAATTAATCTCTCTGTCTCTCTGTCTCCCTCTTCAACCCCTCTAAGGGACGCTGTACACGTGATAACTGTAAGTACCTGCATCCTCCGCCTCATCTCAAGACCCAGCTGGAGATAAACGGCAGGAACAACCTGATCCAGCAGAAGACCGCAGCCGCCATGCTGGCCCAGCAGATGCAGTTCATGCTGCCTGGAGCTCAGCTGCAGCCCATAGTGAGATCCCATTTTAATAACCAACAACATCACGACCGTTTCTCTCGGCTTGAAAACTTTGCTTTATTATCCCTTGTTGTCTTTGTGTCTCTCATCCAGACCTCGTTCCCAGTAACGCCTTCCTTGGCCAACAGTCCGAGCATGGCTTTCAGCCCGTACCTGAGCCACATGAGCCCAGGCATCAGTCTCATGCCTGAGCTTCTGCACAGCGCCCCCGTGCTGGTCCCGGGGAGCCCCACCGGCATCACCATGGGCAACGGAAATTCAACGCAGAAGCATGTTCGCACAGACAAGCTTGAGGTGTTAAACACAGTGAACAACTTGCTCTGTCTTTAGTAATATCTTGCTAAACATGTATTCGGCATGTAACTCATTCTGAACCATTTGTGCTACAGACTTAAAAACACGTCAAATTGTGTGCTGTCACTTTTCTAAAGGTTGGAATACACTACAAGACTTTTAGGAACAGATTTTTAAACACTAGGCGTCACATACATGTGCATAGTGTTTATAGAGAAAAACTACACATCGTACTCTAAACAACTGAGGATCACAGACTACCAGTCTTTTCAAGTTATTCAAAATGCAACAAACTCGTGCAGAAATGTGCCTCATTGCTTAAAGGGGTCATGAACTGCCATTTTATTATTTTCTATTGTTCTCTAAGGCCAACTTATAATGTTATCAAGATTTTACCCCCATTTTTTGTTGAAAAAAAAAACATAATTTAGAAGTAATAGACTTTTTTTCTGTCCTGTTTTGACCCCCCTCATCAAAACTCTCTGTTTGAAAAGGCGTGGCAGAATGTAGATTGTTACTCGGAAGTAAACGCACACTGCTATGATTGGCTAACAGTTGTATATGTTTGACAGCCTACATCCTTCACAGATGGACACATAAATTCTCAGTACATATCAAATGATCTGTTTAACAGACAAAGCAATAGTGATCATGTAATGAAAACAGTTACTCACACTCGTGATCCAATATAGCTGGCACAGCATCTCCTTTTAGTTTCAGTCTTTCTTAAAATCCTGCGTCGAATTGTGCTTTGTTTGTAAATGAATCCGCTGTAAAATGAAGTGAACCAAAGACAAAACAAAAGTTAAAAATAAAGTGCATCAAATAAAGTTTATCATTTGGTTTCTGCGTAGACCTACATTTGACGCTCTTGTCATTTACCTATTATGTGCACAAATGAGTGGGCGGGGCTAAACAGGCAGTGATGTAGAATCAGGCGTTGATCTTCTTTGAGGCGATGTTTAGCCACACTGTTACATCATAAAGTGGCATATTCCACAACGTGTCGTTTTGGCAGATTGGCTTCAGTATAAGCTGTTTTTAGACTAACAAGAAAGTTTTGAGTTGTAAAACATATAGGATGTTTTTATAGTACAATGACATCTTATATATCAAAAGATCGAGGGAATTTTGATTTCGAAGTTCATGACCCCTTTTAAGTCACATGACAAATGAAATCAGTATCTGTTCTTAAATCAGCTCATAATATCAAACATGCTTGATATCCTCCGACTGTATGGAATCGTTGTCTAAAGCTAAAAGAAATCTGTGCCCGTCATGCACGATGCAATTTTGTGTGAAATCTGTCATCTGACTGCCCAAAATCTGCAGTCCGGGGTCTGACTTTTGGCATCTATCGCTGACTTGTCCAGACTGCCAATCAGGGCAAAAATCTGTGAGAAAGTCATGAAGTGTATTCCAGCTTTTAGTCATCAGACTTCAGACCCATAGTTAGACCATGTTTGGCGATAAAACAAGCGCAAATGGTGAACCAATCCGGTAACACTTTACAATAACAGTACATTAATTATCATAGACCTAAATAAAATATTATTTTAATATAAACGGTTGATGAGTTGAACTAATCTTGATGAACTAACCTTAACTACAACATGAGTCATATGAATTCACGTGTGAAGTCTTATCCGAATACTTAAACAAATATGAACTAACATATAGTCAGGGTGGTCATTATTCACACATGAATTCATATGACTCATGTCATAGTAAAGATTAGTTTTTGATATTTAATTTAGATATTAGTATTATGATTATTCATATACTGTTATTGTAAAGTGTTACCAAAAATCCTATAGACTTGCATTGAATGAGTCAAAAATATAGGCCAGAATATGATGTAGACTTGGGGCTGGGCGTATTTTGACCTGGGCCAATGAGCAAACACCTAACAAACACACTAGCAACTACAAAGCAACATGCTAAAATAATCTATAACCCTAATAGAAACATCCTGGCAACCATTCATTCAACATAGAATTGGGCAAGGGTCACACTTCTTTTACCAAATGTAAAAATCTAGTTTATAATGCTATTGTGTCATAATGAGAATTGAAATGACTGTCACTACGTGTGATTTTCAGCGTGACTACTGGGTGGTAGTAAATATCTGCTGTCCTGCTCTCAGGTGTGTCGAGAATTCCAGCGGGGGAACTGCACACGCGGGGAGAACGACTGCCGCTATGCCCACCCAATGGAAGCCGCCATGGTGGACGGCAGCGAGAACTCCGTCATTGTTTGCATGGATTACATCAAGGGCCGATGCACCCGTGACAAATGCAAGTACTTTCACCCTCCGGCTCACTTACAGGCCCGGATAAAGGCGGCGCAGCACCAAGCCAGCCAGAATGCTGCTGCCATGGTGAGTTACTGAGACGATCCCATTACAATGGCATCACAAGCACTAATTCCCATGATTATAACAAACACACATCACAGTATAGAAGATGATGCCTTCAGTAAAGACAATATGGCAACAATATGGATGAGTTGTCATACTGATAATTAAGCTACATATTAATTTGTGAAAAATGCTTTATTTTATTCATCCATCTAAAATAAAATTATTTACAAATATAATATATCAAAGTCATTGCTATTAATTGAATTTGTTACACATTTAAATAACTTCTGACCGTTTAATCAAAAGCAGCAGTTGTGGCATAAATCAAACTTAATCGAAACATGACTTGCAAACTCAAGGCACTTTGTTTTAACATTAAAGGGTTAGTTCCCCAAATGAATCTGTCTTTAATTACTCACCCTCGTTTTGTTCCAAACCTGTAAGACCTTCGTCATCTTCGGAACACACTTTAAAGAAACAAAAATACGACTTTTATTCCACAATTTTTGTCTCTCTGCGTCACTTTGGCCGCTTCGTTCACAATAGTATCATGCAGAGCGTGTGGCTTCGCTGACGCAGAATCGTCATCATGGTACGTCCACAAGTGACGCAATAGAGGACGAAAATGTGGATAAGTTTTTTTGTTGTTTCCTTAAAATTGTGTTCCGAAGATGAACGAAGTTATTTAATTAGTAATTAATGACAGAATTTTCAATTTTTGGTGAACTATCCCTTTAAAAAGGAATGTTAAAATTTAACACGAGTGAGTGAATCATTTTATTTTATTATATTATTATAATTAATTCATGATTCCCATTCATTATTCAATTAATATTTATCAACCATTCCAAAAGTCCTGGGGTCTGTATGGTTTTTGAAAGACTCTGTGAAGCTCACCAAGGCTGCCAAATTTAGTTATAATAATCTAGTACGAAATATACAATTGAAAATATTTAAATACCATTTCCATGTACTTTGCTGCTTGAAAATTCAGCTTTGCAATCATTCTCCAGTCTTCAGTGTCACATGATCCTTCAGAATCATTCTAATATGCAGATTTGCTGCCTGAGAAACAATGGTTTATATCCAGTCTATTACACACAGAAAAAAACCCTGATACATTTTTGTTGTTATTTTTTGATGAATAGGAAGTTCAAAAGAATAGCATTTATTTTAAATATAATTTTTTTTAACATTATAGATGTCTTTAATGTCACTTTTGATTAATTTATTGTGTCCTTGTTGATTAAAAGTATTAATTTCTTTAAAAACCAAAAAAGAACTTACTGCCCCCGAAATTTTGAACGGTAGTGTATGCATCATTAGATTTCTTTGGATTTTATTAATTTTTATTTATTCCATTTTAACTTCTCACAGTTGCATCTGCTTATGCAGCTCATGATCATAAACACTGACTTAAATTGCTTGGGATGTTCACGTTTGTTTTCAAACTCACAAGTCTAACAAACAAAGACCACAATGCACGGTGTTATGTAGTAAGCTACATTACCGCACCATTTCGGTGGAAACAGTTAAATCTTTTTTGTAATATGTGGCTAGTAATTCATCAAATCTCATGTCATACTGGGCCATTTTAGTAAGCAAGTAGCCATTTTAGCATGTGGTTTTATCCAAGGCAACTTTCACTACACGTATTACAGGAACAGTCCCACTGGAGTAACCTAAGTGACCAGCAGCCTTCGTTTTGGCCAGTATGCCGTTTTCAATAAGCTTTACTAGTGTCAGATGAAGGTGTGTGTATTTATAACTCACTTTCCACACACCTTCAATGTGAGGTTCAGGAGTGTATTAAATAATTCAATTCCCCCGCCGGAATGAGGTTTGGTGTGTGTGTGTTTGTGTGTTCTGCAGGCGGAGCTCTTTGTCTCCTATGTGATTATTAAGGACCTGGTCATCAGTGATGGGTTGCAAACAGCGTCTGCAGTGCAGGTGCAGGAGAGAAAAATGATAAGAAAGGAAAAAACAAGCAATTCATTCCCACGGAAAACTCCACTAGTTAGCAGCCTCCCACCCGAGAGTGTACTGCAGACAGTTTCCCTTTCATAATGTGTAATTTTTATCCCAGTCTCCCCAAGTCTTATCATGTAACATTTTTTACAAAGGTTTATTTACGGTGCACAGATGTGGGGACCTTATCCAGAAATCCTCCTCTTCTTCCTGCAGTCACCTGGTCTGGCTGAGGCTCTATCATATGTTGGCTTTATTTGATTCCCTCTCGGTTCATGCTGTCATTCTTTTTGAACACTGCTTGATTGTCTTTACATCCTCACAGCTCTCTTTGTTGTCCTACAAGCTTATTACCCAGCTCTCTCTGTAACCTCAGCTGCATCTGTTCCTTCATGGCTCATTCTCTTGTCTCGTGTTTATGTCTACTGTCGTTGATTGGTTTGCCATCGTCATGTGGTCACTGCTCGCTTACCCAGCCCTCAGTGCGTCCTCTGAAGCGCAGCCTGCAACCAACTTTCAATCTGGTACTTTAATCTTTCACCCATTTTTGTGTCTTTTTTCATTTTGTTTGCTGATTTGTTCATTTCTAATAGCTCAGTTTGTGTTTTGGATGAAAGAGTTAATGCTGCAAGAAACCAGCCACAATCTCTGTGTAAACTAATCATTGTCTTAGAAGTGAAATGAAACTGAATACATTTGTAGTCTGGATTCTAGAAGTATATTTCTCAATACTTTTCTCCACAGGCACTTCAGAAAATTGAAAATGTAAAGTAAACCAGCTAGCTCAGAGAGGAATCTATCATTTGATTAGTTTTTGAAAATCCGAAAAATGACGCAAGAATGTATCTTTAATAGAGATGCAAAATAAGTTTATATGAGTACAATATTGCTTGTCATCCAATAATAGTTCTTTACATATGAATTAATATTGGATATTTAATTGCTAATTGCTCAATTCTTCTATTTTTACATTTAGATTACCTTTTGTCAAAATACAGCAAAAAAAGCAAATGCCCAATAAATATCCATTTTTTCTTTCTGGTACAGTTTATATGTGGTGCAAATTCAGCTTGTAGCATTTAAAATATTGGGTTCCACTTTATTTTAGGTGTCCTCTTTTACGTGTAATTATACATTTTAAATACTGTATTTTATTAACTGCATGTACTTACAATATGGTTAAGGTGTTGTTCGGGTTACTTGCATATAAGATGGCATCATAGTGTTTGTATCTGTAAGCGCATGTAACCTGTGTAACAAGGACACCTTAAAATAAAGTGTTACCATGATTGATTTTAGTTTTTAATATTTATTTTTAATTTATTTAGACAAAACTTTTTAATGTGGTTCCTTATTGGAAAACATATTTTTTGCTCTTACATTACAACATCTATTAATAACTAACAAGATAAGTAGCTGTGTAACAATAATATAGATACAAAAAAAATATTTTGTGGGGTTTTCAGTTTTCATTGCCATGGAAACAACAACTTCTGATTGGTGAATCTCGCTACAGAATTGTGGGTAGTGCAATACCTCATCTGTAATTAATTCAGCAGTTAAGCAATTGTTTTCAGTGAAGTTTAAATAACCGGCTTATGCAATCTACAGAAACATATACCACCGTTTTAATAACCTTAGAGCTCATAGGTGGTCTTTCTTAAAAGGTTTATGCATTCTTGTTTAATATCAGTCTCACTGTGGAGATTTGGATTGAGATTTTTTACTTCAGGAACCCGACTGTTGAGCTGTATACAGTACAGCACATTATTATTGGGTTGTGGGATTGAGTTCACTCGTGTAAATCATGAGGTCGGACTTCTCCCCCATCATCCCTCGGTTAGTGAATCACAGATATCCTCTTTCCTGCTGACCTTGCTCTTATCATGTTGCATATCAGTCTTCAGACAGAATTACACAGTGGAAGACAGCCGTACATCCTCCTCATTATGCCTTCATCTAGACTGAGCATTCTGTGTTTAATTATCAGACGCCTCACCTCAGTTTCTCTTCTGATATCGCTCTTCCTCATCAAGCTGCATGCTTCTGATGCCCCCTTTAGAAAAATGGAAGCCTCCCAGATATTGTCAAGACAGGAAATCACAGCTATACCATTAATAAAAAATCTTCACTTGCATTAAACTACAGAATACAATGGGTTGGAATGAAGCATACATGCAGCACTAGCTGTCACAAACAGAAATGTTTCTAATATGCTGATTTGCTGCTCAAGGGCATTTCTAGTTATCGTTTAAAACAATTAAAAATGTTTTTCTCCAATAAACTTTGGCCACAATTATTAGCACCCCTTCATAATCCCATTCGTTTAAAAAAAAATTAGCACACCAGGGTGGCTACAAACATGATATTGTCCTGCCATGTCTGGCCAAATTCCCTTAATCATCCATTCCAATAAGTAAAGTCAAAGAATATAGTTCTGATGTGCAGCAAAATATGTTTCTGCTTCGCAAAATAGAAAGTGGCTGCAATAAAATTCCCATTACCACCATCATGGCAATAATTGAGAAGTTCCAATCAACAGAAAATGTTACAAAACTGCCTGGAAGAGGACGTGTGTCTATATCACCCTAATGCACGATGAGGAGGAGAGTTTGAGTGGCCAAAGACTCTCCAAGGATCACAGCTGGAGAACTGCAGAGATTAGTTGTCTGTAGGTCAAAAAGCCTAAAAAAATATTAAAAAGCGCCGCCATCACAACAAGTTGTTTGGGAGGATCCTCAGCAAATCCTCTGCTCTCATCAAAAACAAACTCCAGCATATTTAGCTGTCAGACACTGCTGGAACTTCAAAAAGGACCAGCTTCTGTGGTTAGATGAATCTTAAAAAAAAGCTTTTTGACACACATGATATACAATGTCCACACCACGGTTTTAAATATACTGCTGTGTTTTTAATGTTGTGGGCCTATATTTCTTCTGGAGGTCCTGGACATCTTGTTTAGATACATTGCATCTTTGATTCTATCAAATACCAATAGATAAAAAATCAAAACCTGACTGCTAGAAATCTTATAATGGATTCTGGTTAGATCATTCATCAGGACAAAGATCGAAAACAAAATAATGGTTCTGCCATGGCCACCAGTCCTCTGATCTGAACCCTATAGGAAATTAGTGTGTGAACTGAGAGAGAGTGGTACTAAGACGAACATTGAAAGATAAGAACCGTTTTTGCATATAATAATAGTTTTTTCTGATCTATTGGCCAGGTATGCTCCAAATTCCTCAGGGCATTTATAGGCTATTACCTTGCTCTTATCTCAGCAAAAAATATTAAATAAAAGGGGGCTAATAATTGTGGCCAAGATGTACTGGTGAAAAACATTTATTTCATAATGAAAGTTTCCCCCACTTTCAGATTTTTCTGAGTATTTTAAATGAACGATCAAAATAATAAACAAGGCAGATTTATTTTCACAACCTTCTTTGATAATATTTATTAAGGGGGTCAATAATTCTGACCATAACTGTATATATGATTATAATATTGTGAGCAGTGTTTGGGGAAAGTTACTTTTAAAGTAATGCCTTACAATATTCGTTTAATCCATAAAAAGTACTAATTGGTTTACTAAGTTTACTCTTTAAGAAATATGCATTATGTTACTTTGGGTTACTTTTTTGTCACCTGGTCTGGAATTGAAAAGTATTTAGAATATTTTCATGTAAATTTAAAAAAAAATGCTTACTTTTACAAGTTCTTGAAAAAGTTAACCCCTGATTACGTAACTTGCGTTATTTGTAATGCGTTACCCCCAACACTGTTTGGTAGTATGTACACTCGGTACTGTTTAAAAGTTTGAACTTCACACATGCACATGCACACATACACACATATGATAAAAAAAAGATAATTTATAAATTTTTCTGTTGCATCCTAAAAGAAGTAGTCAAGTATGTCTCCAATGTTTTGAAAATTTCTTATTATTTATTTATAAAACATGGTTTGCAACACTTACAATGACAAACACACAGTATGTCAGATTTATTGTCATGAATGGACATGAACACACACAGTACAAAGTTTCCTGTAGCTCAGTATCATGGCTATCTTTAACGTCTCTTTCTACCCACCATCTTTCTTTTTCTTTTTGTTTTTATCCTCTTTCTTCTTTGTCATCCCGATCACTTCAGGCTTTGCCACCAGGAGCCATGCAACAGCTACCAAAGAGACCGACCCTGGAGAAGACTAACGGCGCGGCTGCCGTCTTCAACCCCAGCATGTTCCACTACCAGCAGGCTTTGGCCAGCATGCAGCTGCAGCAGCCAGCGTTCATTCCCACAGGTGAGCTCACGTAGACAGATGATTTCCCCTGAGCTGTGCTCTAATATCACTGTATTCCTGTAATAGTTTGGCTTGCATACATACAGCACTTTAAAGACAAAGTGCCCGGCTAGACGAGGACTTGAGCACTTTTTTTGCTTGCCATCTCTCTCCCTGTAAGCCCACTTGCTCTCTTTATCTCGTAGTAGTCCACCCTATGCACATGTCATGCTAATTAGTCCCATGATGCATACAGTCCCGCGTCTCCTCATGCACCTGCACCTGAGCATTAGCTACTCTTTTTCTGATGCTGCACTGCACTATGTTCACTGTTCTCAAATAATCACTAAAAAAGCTTGATTGTGTTTTGCCTAAATGACTGTAGCAGCAACCCTTCGGCCTTATAAAGAGGCTCTGAGAGGATAGTTACAGTATGTTTGCCACCCAGCAGAGAGTTTTAAAGACCCAGTGAAATCAAAATAGGAGTTTTGTGGCTTTTAGTCCAAATCTAGAGCGCTGCAGTGATTGACATTTTTTTTTCTAAGCCAACCCATAAGTTAGCATCACCCTGGTTCCCTTTACAAGAATTCAATAGGATTTTTTATTTGGTTTTGGAAAATTGCATATAATGAGCTCTGTGACCAACAATGATATATAACCCTTACACATTTTGTTCATCATGATAATATTCACAAATTAACACAACTTTTATGAATTCTGAAGCCTAAATAAAAGTGCCAGAACTTAAAAGCTAAACTTAGGCTATAAACTAACTACACCCAATATAAGCCTTGAATGCTAGCAGAGAGCGATTATAAACACAATGAGGCTGTAAAAGCAGACTAGTGAGTAGATGAGTTTACCTGTTTAATGTGATTGTTTAATGTCCCTGGCAAACTCTGTAGTCCTATTTAGCCACTTGTTAGCCACCTTTTTAAAGCCAAGTAAAAGATTTTTAAAAAAGCACAAGTGGCTTTATTCAACACATTTTGTCATAGAGTAAAACTTGAAAAAGATCTTCAGCTTGTGTTGATATAGGGGTCATATGATGCGATTGCAATTTTTCCTTTCTCTTTGAATGTTTACACTCTTGTGCATAAGAAGATCTGTAAAGTTGCAAAGACTAAACTCTCAAATCCAAAGAGATATTCTTTATCGAAGTTAAGACTTGTCCACGCCCCCCTAAAACGCCTCGTTTACACGCCCCCACATGTCTACGTCACGATGTGGGACTAGTTGCATAACGCCGCCCAAATGTTCACGCAAAGAAAGAATTCGTAACTTTTATATGACTCCGATTTATAGACTACAATGCCGGCTGTTTCTGACTCACAGACTGTAAGTACTTTGTAAGGATTTGCCACTGATGATTCAAACGTGAGTTTTGAGCAGTGTAGAGAAACGCTTGTTGTTCGTCATTTCTCCGATCACAAATGCAGACATGGTTTTATGTTTATGCGGCGCGATGCAACGCAATGTGTAAAAATACAGTGTAAGTCATTATAATCCGTACTTATGTCCCCACTGGATGCAACAAATGCCTCGTTTATAATGGTTTTTAATGTTTTTGTTTTGTCGCTCCGGCCTGACAGGGCATCACAATATGGTAAGGGGTGTAACATTTCCGTCACACGCTTGAGGTATTCGACCAATCACAACGCACTGGATAGCTGGCCAATTACAGCACAACTCGCTTTTTCAGAACGATGAGCTTTATAAAAATCAACGCGTTTCAGAAAGGCAGAGCATAGAGGAGAAAAACAATAATGTACAGTATGTGGAAAAAAATGTGTTTTTTTAACCTTAAACCACATAAACACATTTCATTACACCAAATACACAAATAATGTTCTTTTTAGCAGCATCATATGACCCCTTTAAACACCTTATTTACCAACCTACTAATGCGAACTAGTTTTCGGGTTGTGGTCTACAAAAATATGTAATCCCTGCCTCACTTGATTACTTTTGAGATTAGCTATATGCTAGTGCTTTATATGCTTTTAAAATGTACAGTCAGTCTTTCTTCTGTGAAAATAAACCAAAAAAATAAAATAAAAATTTGTACTCCACAGATTTTATTCCCAGTAAGATGCTCCCTAGATTGAAAATGTCCCTCTAATTCCACTTGCCGTTTACTAACATTACCGTGTAGCAAATAATGTTTCACAGCTGTGACGTAAACTACATTATATTGGCAGTATAAAAATACCCCACCCAAACATTTTGTTTCAGTAGGGAATACATCAGCGCAGGAAAGAAAACGGCCATTTCATGAGGTCTTTATAGGCAACATGAAATCAAAACGGGCCCTTTTAACTTTTTTAATAAATGTTTTATGCTTGATTATGCAGTGCATGTTAGTTTAAAGCAAAAATATAGTCTTCTCTGCTTGTAAAATAGCTTTTTTCTATTGACATAACAATGGCTGTATCATAGCTTAGCTAATATGCACCTTCCTGATTCAGTCAAATCCTGATGGATGAATTGAAGCTCAATCCTAGATTTGATCCCACTGAATTTTCTGTTTAACTCCAATGTAAGGCACATTTCGAAATGTAAATGTGCTGTGAATGCTGGTGCAAAAATCAAGCATTAGGCTTGACTTGTTAGCATTAGGCTAATCAGCTGATGAGACAAGAAAGCGTATCAGTACAACAACAGATTGTCAGCCAGGTTAACATCCCCCTCCTGATGAGGATCTTTCTACCAGCGTGATTCATTTCCTCTTGGATTCCTGCTTTGTGTCCGTGTCTCCATCTCGCCACCATGTCGCCCATAATGACGGTCATCGCTCTTTCACTGTGTGTCACTAACTCTAAAGTTGTTTTGTCTTGTTCTCATGCTGCTTTCACTCCCCCTTCTTTGCATATCTTCCACTCCTCCATCCTCCTCGGTCTCTCTTCTCCTGGGCTCTTTGTGCATGGTGATGCAGGCTCCGTATTCTGCATGGCTCCATCTGGAGGCATTGGTAGGTCACTTCCCAGTCTCTCTGAATGAGTGGTTTCCTTACAGCAGCATCTCAATCTGTACAGCAGAGGGTGATCCAACATGCTCCCAGCAGGCCCGCAGTATTTCATTGGGGTTTTTCTTCTGCTTGTGGTGCAACTTTTGTTTTGTTTTTTTTGTTTTTTGTTTTTGTTTTGTTTGTAATTGGTTTGGGTTTTGTTTGGGTGTTGGTTTTTCTTTGGTTTGGTGTTTTGTTTTTTTGTTCAAACTTACCATCCCTTCATTTTTGCTACTTTTCACATGTCTATTATATGTAGATTACATAGTTTTTTAGTTTTTTGTCCCAGACCCAGACATCCAATCCAAATAATACAATTTTATCATAACATGAAACAACATGAATTACAACATTTCACACGTATGGTTAATCTAAACAAAGAAATAATATTATAAACCTTTATAAACAGAATTGATCATAAACCATTTCCTTGAAATTCTTAATAATTGTGAAAATAATTACAAATCATTCATTCAAATCAATCGTATATATAATATAATTTTTAACACATTATGACTGCATTGTTTACAGATGCTAATCAAATAAATAAAAGTAGAAAAAGTCACTTTTGAACAAAATATTTTTATTTCAGTCTAGCTGCTGTGTTTTTAAATGCTAGCTGTGAATTTAGCATTAGCAAGACAAAAGTGTTGGTTGGCCCTTTTATGTAAAAAATGTTTAACATTTTATTTCCTCTAAAGAATGCTATTAAACACATTATATCATTTGGGATATGATAGAAATGCTCAGGACTTTGAGGAAAAAAATACAAAAAAAAGATGATTGTGAAAATTTAATTATCATAAACTATTTCCATTTTAATTGTGAAAGAACAGTATTCTAACAGAATTATAATTTGTAAAAGAAAAAAAACAGTATTCAAATCAATATATATTTTTACACATTATGATTGTATTGTTCATAGCGACTAAAATATATCACTCATAAACAGAAGATTTGATCTAGCAATTCATTTCAGTCACCTTCATTTTTACCAAAGAATACTGTTAAACACAATACATGACTTGATTTTTAGGAGAAAAGTAAAAGAAAAAGTGCTCATAGTCAAAGAAACACCTTATAACACCAAGACAAGATATATGTAATGGTCAGTCCTGAAAATGACAAGGACAGCTTAACATGTGCACCTTACACAGTCATTTCCCTCATTACGTCTCAAACTGGAGGCCCAACCCTGTCCCGTCTGTCACTGCGTTTACACCCAACCTGTCTGCTTTCACCACTTCTTATCATTTGCTCATTATTTCGGCTTGTCGTATGTGTTTGTGCATGCATGTGTGCGTGTGATTTCGTGTGTAGCTGAAGGCACAGTGCGGGCACAAACAAGCAAGGCCAAAGCCTTCAGAGTGACTCATTAAGACTGGTTCCTTTTTCTTTGTGCCCTTTCCTCCTCATCCTCTCCTCTCCCTCACCTCCTGAAATCTATTATAGGCCTTTTCAAACCCCCAGGCCTAATGACAGAGGGCCGCTGGGATAGGCGGGACTGGACCAGCTGCAGGGCCCCCCAAAGCCGTTACCTGTCAGGGCTTGGACATACTGGTGAGGGTAGAGACTAGGCCCCCTCCCCTCACAAACACACACACAAACTTACCATTCACCCGTTTAGAAAGGTAGAAATCACCCCTGCTCACTTTCAGTGTTAACAAACCCAATATAAGCCTAGCAGAAATGCAGTTGCACACACACTTCCATGCCCATAGATGAACAATGATCTCCTTTTTTACTGGCCAAGTTAAATTTGTCCTTAACAGTCGTTTAGCTGGTAACAATCCGGTCAAAACACTAGATCTGTGCTGAACCAGTGAGTGTGCCAATGTGTGCCTGTGCGCATGCCTGTATTTTTCATTTTGATGACATTATTTGACATCTGTGACGCACTTGCTGTGTACATATCATGCTGTGTTAATTTGCAGTTTTCCTTATAATATGACCTTTATCTCTTTAACTTTAGCTGGTTTTATTAGATTCAGTTCTTAATTCATATTTACAAGTATTGTAGAACGTTTATGTCGTTCATGATCAGGTTAACTCCTAACCAAAGAAGTAAAGTGTCATATTATTTTAAGGCAATTTGAATGGGAATGAACTGCATATGTATTTATCCATTCTCCGGCCCCCATCAAAATATGACAGTCAGACGTTCCCGTCTGTTCCAAATGTTTGTGATTTTGATGACGGCCATGTTTTAATTTTACCCTTAATAGTTTTATCTTAATGTAATGGTGATCGGATAAAACTCTCTAAGCTAAAAGGTAACGAAACAAAATGTTTTTAAGTTCTGTTTGCATGTTTGTACTTGAGTGAATACATCATCTTTGCAGTACATGAAGACGTAGTTGCCATGACTATGGCATATTATGTCATGGTACTCATAACATTCCTCCTCCCCTCCACCTTCCCCCTTCCCTTGTTTCTTGTCTGACTCGCCTGAAAAAAGTTCCCATGATGCACGGTGCCACCACTTCCACTGTTTCGTCGGCTGCGACCCCAGTCACCAATGTTCCTTTTGCTGAATCAGCCACCTCCAACCAGGTTTGCCCCTTCATTTTGGCCTCTCCTTTTTTACAGCTGTAAGGCATCCGACTCTGGTCCATAGACAATATTGCTTTTGTTTTTATATATAGACTTGAAAATCTAAATGCAATCTCTGATGGTGTTATCCAAGTAAAGATAATGTTAATGCAACTGTTCTCTGATTCCAAATGGCAGAACCAAATGACGACCTTGAGTCCTTGAGTTCTCTATGGACCAGTGAGGAGCCTCTTTACCTCTTTAGCACAATGTCCCAGTTCCTCCATGTGTCTGTGTGTGTTCACATCTCTGTCTGTCTGTTTCAGTGTCTTCACTGTGTTAGAGAGCAAATAGCTACATTTAAAGGAATAGTTCACCCAAAATAACATTTCCTGTCATTAATTACTCACCCTCATGTTGTTCCAAACCTGTATGCTGTTATTTTTTCCATGGAACACAACATTAGACATTAATAATGAATCATTAGCCAGCTCTTTCCATACAACAACAGTTTATAGCGACCACATTAAGGGAAAAAAACCCAACAAAAAGGCACTGTACAATTTTGTTTCAAGTCTTCTGAAGTTAAATGTTAGCTTATATGATAAAATAGCCAGTTCTTTTCAGTGAACTGTTTGATTAGATTCCCAGATTACTTAAATTATTCTTGAGTTAATCTTTTTTCTGTTGATTCAGTTCTTTTCAGTAAACTATTTGATCTGATTCTTAAATGAATAATAATTCTCAAATAATTGTGAATTTATTTTATTTTTGATTGCTTCTATTGTCCTCATTTGTAAGTTGCTTAATGACTTAATGTAAGTGTAAATGTTTGTTTTTTTTGTTCATTCTTTTCAATTAATCAGTTGAATGATTGATTTATGAATTGGACTGATTTGATTATCAAATTCAGTTCAAGTGGTATGGATTTAATTGATCATTTTTGTGTTAGTTAGTTTTTTTTCTGTAATTTTTGAAGATTAACAGATTAAGTCACTATGACCTGTTGTTGTTGCACTATAAATTTAAAGGCGCAACGTAATCGATTCAAAAACTTCAAAAAATACAGTTTTTTGCACTCCACAAAAGAATTCAGAACAGCATGAGGGCAAGTAAATGATGACAGAATGTTTATTTTTGAACAAACTATTCTTTTAAGTGATACATTTCAAAAGTTCATTGTCTTTTCTTCCCCCTTCACCATGTTTGAGGAATTTTGCCCTGGAGCAAGTTTCTGTGGCTCACATTAGAGTGAGATGGTATTTGTGTCCTCTGCGTTTTTCTGTGAATAGGATGTGGGTGTCTGTTTTTAGATGACAGTTCTCTGAATTTTTGTTTGTCCTTCCTTCTTCATTGTCTTAAATTTACCTTTAAGGGAAATTGAAAGTTCACCGTTGAGTTTAGTTCATGTGTTCTGCAGAATCATAGGCAAGCCACAAGCCTGACCTGGCCAAACTTTCCAAAAAAGGGGCATGTTTTGCTTGAAGAGCTACATTGTGGATTGTTTACAGGGTTCCTACGCAGTTTGGAAAAGTATAGAATTTGATTTTAGTCATTTTCAGGTCTAGATATATATAGAAAAATAGAAAAAATAGTATGGGAAAAAGTTTGATTTCCATACTATTGTCCCTGTTCTGTTTTTCATAAAAAGTGTGTCAAACATAATCCTATATTTTTAGCTCAGCAGAATTATGAATATTTCTATTCAGGTGTAACTGCTGCCCCTGTGCTTGGTGTATTTGTGAAGAGTGTCAAAGGTTTCTATTTGCAATTGTTTTTGAAGCATTTAGCCAATCACAGATATGTCTGTTGAGCATATTAATTTTTTTAGAAGTGATAATCATATGTGACCCTGGAGCACAAAACCAGTCATAAGTAGCACGGGTATATTTTGGTAGCCTCAGGCCGAACAATACATTGTATGGGTCAAAATTATCGATTTTTTTTTAATGCCAAAAATCATTCGGAATATAAGTAACGATATTTTGTAAATTTCCTACTGTACATATATCAAAACTTAATTTTTTATTAGTAATATGCATTGCTTAAGAACTTCATTTGGACAACTTTAAAGGAGATTTTCTCAATATTTCAATTTTTTTTGCACCCTCAGATTCCAGATTTCCAAATATTGTCATATCCTAACAAACCATACATCAACCAAAAGTTTATTTATTCAGCTTTCAGATGATGTATAAATAAACTAAACATCTATAAACCATCTAAATAAATGTAAATGTATAAATAAATGTATAAGTTGAAAAATGGACCCTTATGACTGGTTTTGTGGTCCAGGGCCACATATTTATATCTGGGATTGAATCTGAAATTGTGATGATTGTCACCGTGATAACCATAGCAGCGGATGGGAGAAAAAAATCTGAAAAACTGAATCTTGAAGTGTAAATGAAAACTAGTAGACTTGCCACTTGTTCTATATAATGAGTTCCTTTGTTCTTCATTTTATTAGTAGCTTTTTACTTGACCTTTTTAAAGCAAAGTTTTCTTAATTGAAAAATAAGGCTACATGCTGTTTTAATGTATTTACTTATTGTTTGCATTAATAATTAACTCATTCAATTTATTTAATATTTTTTATTATCGAATAGCTAAATAAAATAGTTAAGTAGTTCCAATAATTTTTGCTATGGTACCAAGAACTAAGAAATTTTACTGGTATTGGTACTGACGAGACATTTTGGTAACACTAGTTTTTGTGAGAGCATCCAATTGTGAATTCAATATTGGGAATTTAACTTTTAATTGTTACACCCTTAATCATTTATTTTTTACTATAAGTATAGTCTGAAAAATCCACAGAGAAGTCTGGAAAAGTGTCATTTTGTAATGGAAAATGCGCAGGAACCCCGTGTTTAGCATTATGTAAGCTGGCAAAATGTCCGGTGTGGTTTTCAGCTCTAGTTTAGCATGTAATGGTAATTCTGGAGTTCAGGTATAGACCAATAATGCTGCACAGACCTGAGGTGTCAGCACTCATTTCCTGCTTCGCTTGCTTTATTTGCCAAAATTACGATTGTGGAATTGCAGGTCTGCGCCCGCTGTCTCAAGATAACTGATGCATTATTTGATCATATGGCACAATATTTATTCATACTCTTGTAATTCTTTTTCTCATTTTAGAAATGAACTGCGGGTTTGATGTTGGAGTAGATAAGATAAGAATTGACTGTATTCTCTTTGCATATTGCTTGTTTGACCGTAAGAGGTTCACCTCCTTATCTCTGGGCTGTTTGTACCTGTCTTCCAGTAGACGCCGCCGAGGTACTGAGCACCGACCCCATCGACCTCCAGTGTGTTCCCATGGAGGCCCATTTCTGTCCCGTTCCTAAACTCCTGGTGGCTGCCCCAATGACGCTGAATCCAGTAAGCCTCTCCCGCAATCCCACAACCTAATCAGGCCCATCTCTCATGCAACATGTGCCCAAACAACAGAAAAATGAATGCAACAAAACGTGTGCCTAATCAGTACGTCCTTAACGGGCAATACATTCATCCTCATGTCAGAGATTCCCACTTCATTTGACGTCAACAGAGGTTTGTTGATATTGAAACAGGCAATACTTAAGCTTGGACCTACAACTGTTTAAGGAAGCATGCCATCTCGATGCAAGGAGACGTAAGGAGCGTGCAGATGCTGACTCAGGAGATGGAGCGCTCTCGTAACTCACAGCCATACGAATACATGCAAACCAATTAGCTGAGAAGAGTGAATTCTCTAGAGGTGAACATTAGATTTCAGAGCCGACTCATTTGATGTACGGTAAGAGGTGGAGTCGATGCAGATCATCAGCAGACAGAATGTTTCTCCGTCGTAGAATGTGAAAACCCAGAGTGTGTGAGAGCGACACCTAATGAAATTTTACATAGTTGTGGTGGTAATTTCTTTCACATTTAATTATAATTAATGAACGTGGCACGTTTTATTTCATGTTTACATTTCCAAATGTCAAAAAAAAAAAGGTTATTTGAAAATGATTGATGCTTTTGTAAGATAATCTAATACTGATTCTCATTATACTGATTTAGGTCTTTCGTTGAGGTTTTCAAAATGTCGTTGTTTGTGCCTTTGAGTTACAAGTGTGTGGACGTCTTTTTTCCCCCCCAGTTCTTCTGTACTCAACTGACTTACATTTTATCATAGACTAAGAAAGTATACCTGTGTAGCCTTTCAGAACCAATGTGTCGTTCCTCCGTCTATTTAGGGATGTGTGTTGTTGTATTAAGTATTATTTATTTAATGGCTTTCCAACAGGCTAAAACAGGTCTACTGAGATAAGTGTTACTATTCATGCCTGAAGTGTCTCACCTCGCATTTCAAGCTCCACATCGAGGCGGTCAAACAGAAACTTGGTTCACATACTCATACCTCCACTTTTAAAATAGAACTGCCTTAAGCAGACTAAATATGAGCACTTCTTGTTGGGCAGTGTGATGCACACTGAAATGTAAGGTCTGATTGCAGGCCTTCTGGATGTATAAGATGTCTCATTGAGAAAATTTTAACTGGACTTTATTTTTATTCCAGCTGGTCTTTGTTCTTCAATGTTTCTTGCAAATATTTCTTATTGTCTGATGTCCTGGATATTCAAATGCTCTAAAAAAAATGTTTTACTTTTTAGATTATATATTGCATTTCTTCAATTATTGGGTGAATTTCATGAAAACAGTCAAAAAGTCATATTCCAAGTCATATTTCATACCAAAAGCAGAAGAAAAAAATATATATATTTGCTGAAACAAATTTTTATGACAATTAAGCAGTCCTATTGTCATTACCATAATACAACAAATCTCAGTTTTATCACTGTAATGTGCAATAAATAACTACATAATTACACAGAAATCATTTTAAAGTATCACGGTTACATTTGTTCTAATTCTGTTGTTAACAAAATATAATACTAAAAACAATTATATTACAAAAAAAAATGTTTCCTGTTATATAGTAAAAATGTTGTACTAGTGAAATCATAGAGGATAAAAAAAATGCAATTGCTCCAGTGCAAAAACATACAATGCATCACGGAAATGTAGTTTAATTGTCATGAAAATTAAAAAAAGGCATATGCAAAATCACATTTTCTGTTTTGATTTTGGTGTGAAATGTGACATTTTCATAGGATTCACCCTATTACCATGTCTATCTCTTGTAGACAAACCCCTTCTGATGGCTGGACTGTCTGCCTAAATCCATGCTCTGCCCCACCTGCTGTGTGACAGTCTGTTCGTCTCCACTTTTTGTTCAGCCATGTTTGGTGCATCCCTGAGTTACTATAAGATCAGTTTTCAGTGTCCATTAGTTGCCAAAATTATTCTTTAAACTGCATGTTTAGTGGTTTACACACTCATTTATAACAGATTGGCACACCTATGTTAAATCCCAATCATTAAAATTACAAGGAGGTATGCAAAATCCTTTCTAGAAGTCACAGACTGGTACCTGATTTGAATGTCCAGCGTCTCTCCCATTAGTTTGCTGTATTCAGCAGCATATGCGACCCCCTGCACACACATGTCAAGTGCACTGCTTTTGTGCCAGTGACTCTCAGACAGGTCGCCCTGTGCCAATCACTGGAGAACTCAGACTGCACAATTAGGCCTTGACATGCCAAAGTCATGAGCCAGATGGATTGAAATTGCAATATTGCAAATGTGCCCACCCAAGCGACAAATCTAAACCTATTGGAGCAAGCTATTATCTTGCGCTTTGTTTTGATACATCTCAGTTATCATTAGGCGAGTCCTACAGTTGGGAAACTGACAGTAGGCTGTTTTTATTACTGCATCAGTGTGCACCCGCTAATAGAGTTCCGGTCTCTGCCAACCAAGAGCTCTATTCGATTATTGCCGTAATACATTATTGATAGTTTATCCATGGAGGAAACATGAAAACTGTGTCAGACGGATGATACACAGAGGTCTGCAATCCATTAGGGGAGTTTCTTTGCCCATTTTGTCTTTGAGATAGACGGCCGATTGAACTCTTTAAGTTGATCTTGTGTTTGTTGTGTTCATGTGCGAACAGGTTTAAATCACTGACTGTGTCCTTACTTTCAAAAGTCGGCAGACTCTAAAATGCAAGGGCGTAGATGACCGTGTGACATCTGAATATTTGGACTGTGAGCTGAAAGCTGTGGCTCTCGTGTAGACATGTTACAATTAAAAGAAATTTTGATTCTTTTCAGACTGGGTACTAAGAAAAGGCCCTCATCAGCCAAAGCTTCATTTACGAGCCCCTCCGCGGGCCTTTACATGCATATATGAATGTGACATTTAAGACAGAGAGAATGTCACGAGAGGTTTTGGATGCCTGTCTCACCATTTCTCTCGAACAAAACTACAACCTTTCTCAACATATCAAGGAAGTGAAAGCCTCCCAATGCCATCCACTGTTGATGTACAAAAAGAGACAGAAAAAGCGTTTTTCGTCACTTATCTCAAAGACCCTTCTCTAAACTGTTGTCTCCTTTGGGACAGCCATGTTGTTTCAGCGGCGTAACCCCAAGAGAGAGCTGTAAAGCTGATTTTATGACCTAAAAACATCATTGCAACTTTTTTTGCTGATCAGCACACACACACTATCTAGGCCAAACACAAGTGAAACGATATCATACAGCGGTGGTCTAAACCAAGACAAAATCAGAGCGAGATGATACTATACTGTGTTATAACTGAAATAGTATCTGTATTGTAAACATCTCTGTATAATGTTCATGTGTTTTAAGGTTGTTTTAAGAAATACTGGGGCAAGTATGTGTGGATTCTTTTAGGAATGATCTCTACTGTTTATTGATGTGTTGGATTGTGTTTTGTAATTCAGTTCCATTGCCCAGCCAAGGTGTAGAAGCTCCTTTCTCTCTGTCTCTGTCTCTCTCTCTCTCTCTCTCTCTCGCTCTCTCTCTCTCTCTTTCATATAAAGAATTATGCCTTCTCCACTGCAATCCAGCTGGAATCAACGAAATACTTGATAAAGAAAAAACAATGTGCCTCATCGGGGGCTTTAGCATTTTAAGAACTCACTTTTTAAGAAGTGTGCATACCTGCATAAAGTAGTTAGCTAGAATAATCTATGTGTACGTATTACAAACGCATCGTCACCGTCATTCTAGTTTTTCACATTATTGACCTTCGTAACGGTACCTGTTTTAACTATATCCTGACGACTTCAGTCATGTTACGGTGTGTTGTTTTGACACAGCTGTCAATGGTAGTTTGAGTTTGATCATTAGCGTTACTCGGTTTACCTTACCTTACTTACATCGTAAAGTCTGTCATCGCATGGAATTAAAATAATCGGAATAATCTACATCATAGTTTGTGCAGTTAGTGGTTTAAGATTAAAAAAAAATTACTTAATCTATATATCTATATATCAATATACACATTTGTATGTATTACAATGATAGATTCATTGTTACCTATGATAGTAAGTTCTTGTTGCTATGGCAACAAAACTACAACATGGCTACCTTTGTATATCTTAATTGTGAATTTTTTCACACTTCAAGTGAAATAATGTACAACGTTAACTTATTCAGAAAGGGAATGTGTTCTTTTAAGTTGTCTTGGAAAAAGAGATGATTGACTATTTTGTAACAATTATATATATATATAATATATTATAAACGTATATATATATCTTTAGACTTGTGAGATACTTTATGTCCAAAGGCCCTTTGGAGACATCATACGTTATTTCTGTTTTAATGATTATTATTTTTCTATTGGGGTTACTGATCACTTTTAGATAAGAACCAGATCTTTACGTAAACAGCATCTGAGCTTTTGAACTAATCAGATGGATCAATTTGGGGTAAAGTGACTTTCTAGTCTTACATTTGGTCCGAAAAGCTTTGGCGGTTTTCATAAACAACACAGCCCTGTGATGTCAGTAACGGGATGGTATCAGCCATACGTGAGCCCCTGATTTAAGTCTCTGTCCCCCTCTGGCCCTCCCAGACTGCACCCCAGCTGTGCTGGGACCTGGTGACTCACGTCACCCCATCGGTGTACGAATGTGTGTTATTCACCTTGTTTGCACTTATGTACATAACTGATTCAAAATATTCAGAATTTATTTTGAATATACATAGATGAATAAATATATATATATATGTAGAAGAGCAGATTCAAATCAAATGTCTGTATCGTTCGGAATACAGGTAAACAGTTATCCTTTTGAAGGGTTGTCAAAGAGATAGATGCTGTTTCGCTGGGGTGTCGAGGAATTTGTTGTTTGTTCTGTTTGCTAATGCCCTCGTTCTCATCATTAAGCATGATACTGCATTTTGCGGAGAAAATGATGTCAAAAAAGGCTTTATAGTTTTGCGTAGCTTACAAAAGCGCAGCGACCTGAGCACTGTGCCCGCTCGCGTCTGATCCTGAGGTCCAGAAACCAAAGAACGGCCAACTTGTTTCTCTTTTACCTCTACGTCGTGCGATTTTGTTTTCTGTGTAGTCCCTATGGTGTAGTCCCGTGGGACGCCATGAAAAGGGGGGAGTATTAATGCTCTGCCCCCTACAGGAAGACCAGGAGGGCAGCGTAAAGAGCACCTCAGGGTCAGACCGCAGCTGGAAAGCATTGCTGCAGGTTACACAAAATAACATATTTCAGTTTTCCATTCTTGTGCACTCACCAAGACCAACAAATAACCTGAAAATCTCACAGGATATCCTCAATCAAAATTGCTCCAAAATCCGACGTGAAATCGCCAGACAGAACCCTCTGTTGAAGAAAACTTGTACATTCTGTGCTCTACAGTTGCTTTGGAAGCCAATAATTTTGTTGCCATGGCACTTGCCCTATTAGTGAGGGAGAGACTGAGTCTTTTGTAGGTTCTTGCATATAGACGCACCTTTGGACCAATCGATTATGGTCCTCAGCCTTTTGACTGTAAAGCTGAGGTAGAACTTAGGACTTGGCATAGACTAAGGGGTCCCGACTTGCATCCAGAAGCTGAATGCGAACACACGGGGTGCTCCTTTTACCACTGTGCTGACAGAGAAAATCGACAAACACTCTTCTGCTGTCCATTATCCTGTGCCTAAACATTCGGTGTGATGTGAAAGGACTGGTCTGTCGAGAAAGCCATTGAGGTTAGACTTCCACCTAACTGTGCCCTGCATTCAGTCACGTCATCGTCATTTCTGTGACTGGAACCCTAACGTCAATGGTTCGTGTTTTAACGTGTAGAAGTCACTGAGACCGGAGCATCACATTAATGTTGTACAAAGCTGTATAGTTTCGAATGAAATCGCTCATCGATGCAGAGGTTATGTCCCTTTAAAGGCATCGACTGACGTTCGGTGACTGACGCCGATGCCTGTGTAAATGTTATTGTGTGTGTGGAACCGTTCGAAGAATGTCTACATTGTTTCAAAGCCATATGTAATAGATTCCTCTCTCTCCCACTGTAGGACAAGATAAAACTGAATGCTTTGACTCTTTATATGAAATGCTTCTTTCTATTTAGCTTATTGTGCTTGTATGTGCTTCAAGAACTGTGCTTCTTGTCAAACCCTTTGCGATATATAAATGTATGGAATATATACATACTTAAGACTTCTGTTCTTTTTGTTTGACATTTTAATAAAGCGCTTAAAGGCATTTTTGGACCGTGTTTGGTGTGTGTTTTTATTGGTTGTATTCACAGAGTGCTCTACAGAGACGTCAACAAAACAAATAATTGGATTTAAGAATTACATTGTCTTAAGTTCATTTTACTAACTGTACAAAACTATTCAAATCACTGGAAATGCCAAGATAATGTCATTAGTTGTAACATAGAGACCGCTATTTGACCACTTCATGATTACACAAGCTTTAAATTGCCAGTGATATTAATATATAGTTGTATGTTCATTGATTGCTCATTTTCCTCTTTTTTCTTCTTCTTTGATCTCATTTTACAATATGATTGTGTCTTGGACATGTTTAGCTTAGGTTTCCTTCCAGCTATAGAGGCCTCAGATTATAAAATATGTAGGCCTAAATTGTTACACTTTATCTGTCTGTAAATATAGTCTCAGTGTAGAATATATTGAAGGGTTTTATATTAAAAAAAAGTAATTAAAAACAAAAATAACACTAAAAATATCAATATTATTATGAATTATTTTAATAAGTCATATGCAGTAATTAGATTACAGCTTTAGCAAACATACTGTATATATTAATTTAAAGTTTTTGTCACTAAGATGACAGTGGAGTGATTCACAAAAATGAAACCAATTTAAATTATTTTCAAATTGCTATTCTCTAACTCACCTTTTTTTTTTAGAGTGATGTGATTTCCGGCGGATGTTTATTGGTCCGTTTGAGGCGTGTGAGAAAGGAGCTCCTCGGAGGGGCCGACTCATTTCCGCGAATCGGTTCTTTCGAACAGTTCATTTCAAAGAACCGGTTCAAAAACCTCTCCGTTGGTGTCAGAGCGTAATTGCGTCATAACGTCGCCTCTGACTAGCGTCCTTAAAACAACAAACAAACAAAAAAGTTTTCTAATTGGAGTAGGCCATTTCTTTCATGTGTGCCATTGCAGTTTGTTGAATTCATTATTCATTGTATGAAACAAAGTAATGTAAAAGATAAATGTACATTATAGTTTACATTAATCAGTACTAAAATTATCTTGGGAAAGCGTTTTAAATTATTTATTTATCATAACCAACTATGTGCTGATAAAACCGCCATACAAGTCATAAACATATTTCCTTGACGTTTTTTTTGTAACATTTCTGCTAATTAAACTCAATGTCAATCAAATCTTTGTTTCCAAATGCTCTTACAAATTGAACATGTTTGAAATTTACGGATCCCGGCTAAATTTACCCGAGATAATCCGTGAATCAATTCAACCGATTCACTGAAGTGATTCGACTCGGCCGAACAGTTCGTTCACGCTAGCTTGAGAGAGGAGCTCCGCTGCTGCTGCTGCTGTCTGGGGCCGATATGCAGAGGCGGGCCGGGGAAAAGAGGCACAAGAAGGGAAGGAAATGCAGGATTCCGAGGCGGCGTGTATGAGTTAAGAGTCTCAGAGCAAGAAACCTGAACCCGGTGATTATATTCGTCGCTCAGAAGCGGTATTAAAGCAAGAAAGGGACGTTTTTATGTGAGTGCAGCCTCGCTCTCTTTGAAAACCACTAGCCAGCTAACGCTAGTCATGTAGCGCTCCATTCACACGAACGCCAAACATGGACACGACTGCACACAATACTTGTGTTTTACATCGTCTCTGTAGCTAACAAACTCTCGGATGAACGGATCCCAATGGCGATAGAGCACAGATGGAGGGGCGTTGTGGATTTAGCTAGACGTATACCCAGGGAAAACACTCTCGTCCGCTGTTGAATCTGTGGCTTTGATTTCCTCGAACCCGATAAAAGTGCTCCCCCGTTGTTGTTTTGGTCATAAAACGCCTCGATAAGAAGTGCTGTGGTATTTTTATGTTTTTATGGCCGTTGCTGAGCAGATAAAGTTTGCTGTAGCTTAAGCCTGGATCAGACCAAATGAAGGAGTATAAGGTGGTTGTGCTGGGCAGCGGCGGCGTGGGCAAGTCCGCACTCACGGTCCAGTTTGTGACCGGGACATTCATAGAGAAATATGACCCGACCATCGAAGACTTCTATAGGAAGGAGATCGAGGTGGATTCGTCCCCCTCGGTGCTGGAGATCCTGGACACCGCTGGGACCGAGCAGTTTGCGTCCATGCGAGATCTGTACATCAAAAATGGGCAAGGCTTCATTCTAGTCTACAGTCTTGTCAATCAGCAGTCATTTCAGGTGAGTATTGCGTCTCATGTCTGGCTCAGCTAGTACAACAAATAGACTTTTGAGGTTTAGATTAGGACATCCTTACAACTATTACCACATTACCACAACTGAAGTCAGAAAATCACTCTAGCAGGGAAACTCCTGTGATTTTTGGAGAGCACAAAACCGTAGCCCTCTCTGGCAAACTGTACATGACAGGAAATCAAAAAAATGTCTCTTTTAAAAGTAGTTTATGGCATACATGCAACAGGTTGTAACCTCTTACATTCAAATGCACTATCGCCAACCCTGGTGATCTCACACACCCACTTATCATTCTATATGTTTGTTTGTTTGTTTTTACTTATCTTTATTATCCAATTCTTTCTTATAACATGACAGTACATGTGTACATAACATTTTGTATTACTTATACAAGAAAAGCATTTTATTACAAAAAGAACAAAACTGAGAAAAAGTAAATCATGATTTAAAGAACAACAGCACTGGAAGGGATCCTATTACACAAAAGTAATACAAAAATAAGATTATTATTATTATTAACAAGCCTTCTATTTGAAGCCAGATATAGTGTGGAAAAATCTATAGTCGAAATGCATGGTATTGATCTTATTGTAGACATTTAATCTGCATGTTTCATTTTTAAAAATGGTTTAACCAATCCCATCATTTAGTCCCCTTAAACCCCACCCCTACAAGCTTTGCCTTCACTTGTGTCTCTCAAAATCAAAGCACAGAACCAAGGCCCCGCCCAACGTTTTGTCTTTTTCGTTAATCCGTTTCACTTGGATGTACGTCACAATACAGAAGAAAAGATCTGTCACCACTTCCATTTCATTGCAACTTTAAGACTGTTCATTTCTCCATAAACTGACTTATTTGGAGACCTGAGTTTTAACTTATATATCATACATTACCTTCTCTCTCTGCTCTGCAGGACATCAGACCCATGCGGGACCAGATCGTTCGTGTGAAGCGCTTTGAGAAGGTGCCTCTGATCTTGGTGGGGAATAAGGTGGACCTGGAGTCCGAGCGGGAGGTGGCGGCCTCTGACGGACGAGCGCTCGCACAAGAGTGGGGCTGCCCCTTCATAGAGACCTCAGCCAAGAGCAAGAGCATGGTCGATGAGCTGTTCGCTGAGATTGTGAGGCAGATGAACTACACCACTTTACCCGAGAAGCAAGAGCAGTGCTGCACCGCATGCGTTGTGCAATGAGCGTCCTGGCCTTACTTTCAGTCCAGGTATGAGAGTGCAAAACCGTGAGGAAAAAAACTAACCAACATTCAGGCTTTCTAGTGCATTCACATGTCATGATGCTTGATTTTTCCAATATATATATATATAAATATGTTTATCATATGTATGTGTGTGTGTGTGTGTGTGTGTGTATATATATATATGTATGTGTATGTATATACATATAATAAAATTGAGCTCTGTTATCATTGGATCGCACCAAGAATGTGGCGTGAAGAATAAAACTGCTTAATCCCAGTACCAATGAGATGAGGCGTGAAAAGCCTGGGCTGTCTGGACTAGCAGTCAGGCACATGAGAACAGGGACAATCTTTGTGAATAAAGAGGAAAACCGAACATCCTGAATGGAAAGTGATGTCACAAAACAGGAAATGGTCTTCTGGAGAATTTTAGGATGACCCAGATGAGCCATTTTAATGGTGTCTTTATGTAAACAAATTTTTTTATAGTCTTATTCAAACATTTTGCTGATGTAAGATGATCTTAAGTCCAACAGATCATCTTACATCAAACAGGTTCATTTATTTGGAAGTTAAATTCCAAAGAACATGCATAGTATCATATAATGCTATAGATATAATTTTATCCACCTTAGTTTTCAACGCAGAAGTAAGCTATTTTTTGTGAGTGTGCTTAAATTCCTATTCATTAGCCACTATGGATAGATAAATAAATATAGAATAATAAAATGCAGTAAATGATAAAAAATATTTGTGTTACAAACAAGTGTGTTAAAGGGATATTTTGAAGACGATATTTCAAAGAATGTTGGTAGCCAAACAGTTGCTGGTAGCCATTGACTTCCATTTTATTTGTTTTTTTTCATACAATGGAAGTCAATGACTACCAGCAACTGTTTGGCTACCAACATTCTTTAAAATATTGTCTTTTGTTTTCAACAGGAGAAATAAACTCATACAAGTTTCAAACAACTGAAGAGTGATTAAATGATGTAAATAAAATTTTTTGGGGTGAACTATCCCTTTAAGAATGATGACAAGAATTAAAAATACCAGTTTGCAATATCAAGCAGAATAACAAAGTGTTTTATACAGCTAACGTAACAGGAAACGATTGAAGCCCAAGCACATTAAAGTTACAAATGGCCACGCCCACTCTTGGATATGTGTTTGTTTAGTTTGGTTTTCTTCTTGTGACTACAGCACATTTGTCATTTCTGTGTTTCTTAGACACATGATCCAGATGGACGCTCTCTTGAACCAATCTCTGATCGTATGACCCTCTGAGCCACACCTGTGCCACTGAGCCCCTTGAACTCTGACACTTAAGACATCTGGCCGAGGCTTGGCTTTGCTGTCCGGAAATAAATCATCGCAGGGTCTTCAAAACTCAAATCCACCGGGTCTGGATTGTAGAGCACATATACAGTATCTTCAAGTTATGTTTTGGTTACATGGAAACAAGTCTAGTCTGCGAATTGGAGCACAGAAAACTTTTGGGAATGGGGATATCTGTGACGGGGCTATTAATAGCTATTTTTCTTATATAGGGAAAAGGGTTATGACGAGCAGGTCGACTCGGGGCTATAATACCCCTGGAGATGCTCCGTTGTATATGTTCCCTGTTTTTTCTTTTTAACATATTAAGTTTGATATCTAATTGTTAAGCTGTAACAGCCATTATGCAGGTGTGAGACCTCAATTCTAATGTTTCTTTTTTTTCCCCCCTTTTGATTTTTTTAAACTACTGCTTTCTCTCCTAATACTCTATTTATTAAAGTCTTTAATTACCGAGATAGATAAATATTGCATTTTTATATTCTGTTGGCTATTTTGGCTTTTTGTGACTACAGTATGCATTGTTTCTGAAGTACAGCATTGATGATGCCTTAATTGATTACAGTCTGAAACCCCTGTTGAGTCAGTTCTTTCTTTTCTTGTATTTTAATTTCATTTCTAAGATGTCTCTTGCATATCTTTTGTGCCCAACAAGTTACAATATGTTTTGGGCACGTTTCCAACCACTGCTTCAATAGAAACTTAAATTGTCAGCGCTCCATACAGCACAGTATTGCAGATGTTACTTTTGGCTTTTAACACTGTAAGCACATAAAATGTACAAATGCCGAAGTTGGTTGTCATTTACATTTTTGAGAGATTTAAACCAAAACAACTAAATAAAGAACTTGAAATCAATGCATGCAATACCTCACAATAGGCTTTTGATAATGACCTTTAAATTGCCTGGAAACCGTTATCAGTTCCCAACAATCTGTCTTATTGTGAGGGAAACCCAATGTCTGAAATGTGAGGATCTTGTGATGAGCTTGAAGAAAGAGTCTGCTTGCTTGCTTGCAGAGTTAAGTAGATGAAGAGGGTGTTTTCCAACTAAAACATTCCATTTCCTTTTAATAAGGTTACATTTTGACATGGATAGGGATAATGCCATAAAGACAATGTTTTGTCATGCACATCTGACTTAAGTTCAGGACTTTGTTGCAGAGATTTTTTCGTAATGGAAAGACAAAGAAATAAGATTGTGCATTATTAAAAGTATTTAAGTCGGCATTAAATACGAAAAAAGAGAGAGCCTTTAAGAACGTTTAACAATGTTAAACAACCAAGCTTCATCCTTTTGCCCGCCTGTGGTCTAGGAGATGGCCAAGAACAAAATGACTAGTATAACAGCTGCAACATTCTGTGTGGAGATGGGAAAACCTGCTGGAAAGATGACCACCTGCAGCACTTGATCAGATAGCTGTGGCTGAGTTGTGATCATGAGTGTGGCTTCTGGAGTCTGAATGCCCATAGGTCACCCAGCCAGAGTTTACTATCCAGTCTGCCAATGATTTAGAGAAAGTTATTAAAAGAAAAAATAAGATGTTTAGGGGTCCAAATTCAGGTGTGCAAAAGACATTTATGAACATTTGAAGCTGTAATTAACTGCTAAAAAAAGCTTTAAAGCTATTTTTGACCCAAAGACTCCCACACCACAATTTATTTTGTGACTCCAGAAATGTCAAGAACTGTATGTTCAAAACTATTAAGGGGGAAAAAATTATGTTTTTATTTATTTTAACGTAATTATACAGTTTAATAATAATTGTATTATTTAAATAATTTTAAGGGCACCTGACTGTTTTTTAATATAAAAGGCCCCAATAATTAATGGGTCATTGGAGTTATGCAGTACAGTTTGAGCTTTTATATGACTTAGTTTAAGGACATATTTCTATGAAAAATATTTAAAGTGTAAACACTCTCCATGTTCACCTACAGTAATTGTGATGTTTTTTTTTTTATAATAATAGAATATGATTTTCATTTTTTTTTAAAGTGCGATGTTTACTGTAATATATGTGTAGGAATGGGTCATGTAGATTTAAAGATTTATTTTATTTTTTTAGCCAAACTCCAAAAAAAAGGAAGCAGGAGGGGGGGGGTCATTTTAGAGATAAATCCCACCTTTGACAAGGCTAACATTAAATACTTTGATATACCACTATATTCTGTTAAAATCATACACATGACTCTAGTGGGTCCATTTGAAGCCATCAGGACTTTTATTTTGAAGTATGGAGTGTTAAGAGACTCTTACGTTTTCTTCACTGTTTCTTTTTTGTTCACGTCTGTTTTCTGCTACATTTAGTAAAGACTGTCACTCTGATATAATGAAAGCTGTATTCGTAACTGTCGGGACGACGAGTTTTGATGAACTGATTGGCGCTGTGACTTCAGATGAATCCGTGAAGGTAAGAATGTCATTCATAAATAGTGAGAACTGCAAAGGAAACGTAAACTGAATGTCACAAATACTTGTCGGTATTTGTGAGCTAGTTTTATAAGCAATAAGCCGAACCAATATCCTGGCTCACTTTAATGACTGTTTCCATGTTTCTGAATGAAGGCATTAATCGACCGTGGCTACACAGACGTGGTGCTTCAGGTTGGCAGAGGCTCAGTTGTTCCTGATCCAGACAGCTGTCCAGGACTGACACTTCAAGTGTTTCGTTTCAAAGACTCAATCGCCGAGGACATGAGACACTCAGATCTGGTCATCAGTCATGCTGGTGGGTTAGAGGAGCTAACTTTGGCCCAAACACTACACTAAACACTCTATGGCAAGCCGTTTTAACATTTAATCTATAAACCTAGATATAGATAAATCTAGTATCTAATTTAATGTTACTAGTACTTATTTTTTAGATACTAGTATTTTTTCCATTAAGTACTAGTACTTGTTCATTAACTACGAGTGCTTATTATTTAGGTACTAGAGTCTTTTTTAAAGTTACTAGTACTTATTCATTAATACTAGTACTTATTTATTATGGAAATAATATATAAATCGCGATTATGCATAAGCTGGCGATTTGTTGTGCGTATCTTTCAGTGAAGCACGGTTCTGTGATCAGCAGTAAATCTCCATCCGAAGGCCAGAGGGCGCGCTCGCGCTGAAACTCCAAATACGCCTCGCAGAAGAAACCCAGGAAATCCCTATAGCGGTTGCTGAATAAACAGAAGATTTAACTGCTTTCATTAGTTCAAGGTGACTAATACGACTACGACAATATATGGTTTATCTGAGTTCATCTTGTTATAATTGTTATTATAATAAAGTATTTAATAATGCAATGCTAATCGACATAGCCTTTATGTAGGGTGACCATACGTGCCATTTTCCCCCATACGCGTCCTGGCCAGTATTTCTATATTGCCTAAAATATCTAGTTTTTGGCTTTGTTTGCGTGTGCAGACCGATCGGTTTATGACATCAAAATACCTCGAGAGCATTTTGAAAGCATAAGGAACCGTCTGTATTGTATTTTGATGTCATACACCGATCGGTCTCACACGCAACAAGCCAACACCTAATATTTTAGCAATTAGAACTCCTGGCCAGGACCGTCCTGGTAAATGGCACTAGGTCACCCTACTTTATGACTTGCTTAGAATCCTATTTTTGTTAAAAATCTGTTGCGTGCCTTATTCTGGTTAGAAGACACATCTGCTCACAAAGATTTATTTCAAACACATCGACTGACATTAGGAAGTTAGTTTTGGAGTAAAACATGTTATTAAAATGTGGTATTTGTCTAGCTGCTTTCCAGACCATGGAGCAGTCATTTACTACACGGAGCCGTAGTTCATTGACAAGCTACACAAACTGCTTTCATAATCGCAGAATGATTTCTTAGATTTCATAATCGCATGATTAAATTGTCTGTGATTATTAACGTGATTTTGCGTAGCTTGTCAGTGGACTACGCCTCTGTGTAGTAAATACTGCTCCATCTGAAAGCACGTGATGGAGATTTACTACTTATCACAGAACCGGCTTTACTGACAAGATGCGCATGACAAATCGCATTCGATTAATCATGCAGCCCTATCATACAGTACTATTCATTAGACACTATTACTATTGATTCATACTAGTAACTTTCTAAAGATACTAGTATTTATTCATTAGATACTAGCACTTATTTCAATAGTGACTAGTAACTATTATATAGTTACTAGTATTATTATATTTTCCTAGTACACATATTTAAATTTTTGCCATTGACATCAGGGGAATCCATCACTCGGAGATATCGCGATGCAATTTTAACTAGTATGTAATTCCTCTTGACTAGTACTTAATGTTTATTACTAGTAGTTATTCATTAGGTCTAGTATGTATTTTTTTAGATACTATACTCTTCATTATATACTAGTACCTATGTAAATAGACACTAGTTCTACACTAGTCACACTAGATAGATACTAGTCACTATTGCAATAATTATTAGTCAGAAAATGAAAAGATGATATCAAAAACAGAATAACTACCACTCCCTGTTCATTTGGAGATATCTTCAACCTCATGAACTAGTGAGAATGTATTTAGAGATGTCTTAATTTAAACAGATCATTACATAAACATGAGTACCTCTCCACCGTCCAATCAGAGTCCACATGGTAATACAAAACATTAATTACTGTAAAGTGGATACTGCTTTGTATGTTAGCCTAAAAACAAGGAAGATTAAAACGTCCACAAACGTTATATGTTTAGTTCCTAATCCACTACACCACTCACGATCTTGAAATAGCCGTATTTTGGATCTGACAGTGTTTCATTTAAATAGAACGAGGCAGAATCGTGGCCCCTTTATATTATTCTATACAGTTATAAAGGCATGTCGATTAGCCTTGCATTTTTTACACAACTTTATTCTTATAAAAATACCCAAGAGAGCTTGAAGAACAAAGATAAAACCATATATTTTCGCAATCATTATTTATTTTCTTAATGTTTCAACAGTAAAACGCCTTTCCTTTCTCATGTTATTCAGCTACTGGCTACTCAACAGCGAGAGCGTATGTGTTTTGTCCATATGATTGTTTCCTTGGATTTCCTGGAATGTCATCAGTGAGTCTCACTTGTGGAGTTTCTGCGCGAGGGCGCCCTCCGGCGACGAGTATGAATGGAAAAAGAAGATTACAACCGAGTACTCATTATTGCTCACAAAACCCTAATTTGGGTAAAAATATCAAAAATAATTAAGAACTTTGAGGTAAACGTTTGCAAATCCTTAGTTTTTCTGCAATGTAGAGAAGTGAACATTTTTTATTTTTCTTGCAGCTATATTTATTATTATATTTATTATTAAATACACTGTTTTGTATATTAACGTGAAATAGTGTTATTACAAAAGTAATATTCCTTATTTTGTTTAATGTTTTTATTTAGAAATAATAACCATAATCATTATTAGTTTTATTGATATATTAAAAAAAAACATTTTTGGCCAAATTGTGCTGCCCTACAAGTACAGCAAACCTGGTGGGTTTTGTTTTTATTATTAATCATTTTTGGCCTTTTTTTTTCAAATAAATGTTTGTCTGAAAACCATAAGGTTTGAATTTTGTGTGCCCTGTACAGAACATTAATCTAAAAACATTCAGTGTCTGTAGCACCAGTGCTATATGCAAAAAAAAAGATAACGTACAGCCCTGGTGTGATATTTATTGTTTTTACTGGAGGAAAAAGAGGAAAATGATAGATAATAAATTTGGTGTCTTATCTCCATCCTGCCACCGGAGGTCACTCGTACAATGACCAACAAACACATTAGGCTACAATGTTTACGAAATTACAGTGTTTACAACACGACAAAATACTTAAAAAACGTGAAGTGACATGTGGCCAAGTATTGTGACCCATACTCGGAATTAGTGCGCTGCATTTACCCATCCAAAATGCACACACACAGCAGTGAACACACACACACCCTGAGCAGTGGGCAGCCATTTTTTGCTGCGGTGCCCGTGGAGCAGTTGGGGGTTTGGTGCTTTGTTCAAGGGCACCTCAGTCATGGTATTGTGTGGGAGAGAGCGCTGTACATTCACTCCCCCCACCCACAATCCCTGTAACCTTTGGGTTACGAGTCCGACTCTCTAACCATTAGGCCACGACTTCCCCGACTTTCCCACGACTTTCTATGTGATTGTGTACAAATTATTGTTTTTTACTATGTGGTTTCCTCAAAAAAAGTACATCTGTCTCCTTGTTTTTGTTTCGTGTCTAATCTCTCTCCTATATATTGCTGGCTCATTAATATTCAACATACGATTACCATACTGGGCAGAAATGCACATTTAAAAAGTACTAGAATCTATTAAGTTCAGGATATCTTTGGTCTAAAAGGTTACCAGTAACTGAAAAATAAGTACTAGTTCTATTTTTTCTTAACAAGGAGAGTATAATTAAATACTAGTCACTATCGGAATAATTACTAGTATCTAATATATAAGAACTAGTACCTAATGAATAAGTACTAGTAACTTTACAAAGGACACAAGTACCTAAAGAATAAGCACTAGTAGTTAATGAATAGGTATTAATACCTAGTGGAATAGATGCTAGTAACTAAAAATACTTTACTAGTAGCATGAAAATAGATACTAGTATGACTTATAGATTAAATTTTAAAACGGCTTTCCATAAATACACTACAGTTCAAACATAAATGAATTTGATTGTTCTTGATGCAGGCAGATTAAGGGAAACTCTTTATAATAATCATCAGATAACAGATAAGTAGTTCATATACTGACAAATATAAATATAAGATAATCAAAAATCCATGTTTCCACTTTAAAATGTGTGATATCTGCAATAATTGTCTGTAAACAATTCTCACCAGTTGGTGGCTGCAGGGTATAGTACTATGGAGACACATGATATGTTTAATATTTGAGTACATTTTATATCTTTATATTTTGAATAAAATAAATAATACATCTACAGAGGTACTATAGTTTCCTGGGGGAGGCTAAATATTTTACACATTTAGAATATACATTTTTCACAGTATAAATTGGGTCTTTATACTTGAAAATATACAGATGCATTTTAATTTTAGAATGGGAGGGTCTCTCGCATGATCATATTTGGGATCCATAATGGCATCTAAAAGATTAAAAACCACTGATCTGACATACATTTTTTTGTTGCTGACTTTATAATAACCTACAAATGAGTTTTAGATCATAGGGCAGTTGCATAAACTTAGTCACTATGTTAAGACTGTGTCTTGAAAACTAGTTTGACCAACCAGCATTTACTCAAGGGGTAATGTGTGTTATTTTTCGAATTCCAAGTAAACCAGTCTGCCTTTTTATGTAACAGATTTTTTAAAAATTAGGAACAATCTTGAAGAAAAAAAACCTGTTCTTAAAATCGAGGTTTATGCAACCGGCCCCATATGTCATAATATCTGCTCTATCCTAATCAGGCGCAGGAAGCTGTCTGGAAGCACTCGGAGCAAATAAACCTCTCCTTGTTGTGGTCAATGATAAATTAATGGACAATCACCAGCTGGAGCTCGCAAAGCAGCTGCAGGCAGATTCACATCTTATCTACTGCACTTACAGGTTTGCTCTATGGGCATTCACTTTCTCACCTGTGTTAGTGCTCAAGTTTATTGTTATGGTTCAGTTGATGTGCTGACTGCAAATGTTCATCTTTATGTGCTTTTAATCCTTCATCACAGTACTCTGCCTCAGACTTTGAGGGATATGGATCTGTCTGCTTTGACAACCTATGTGCCTAGTCAACCGGAGAACTTCGGCAGCTTTTTAGATAAGGCCGTTGGACTTGTTTGAGAGCTCTCTCTTGAACCGGGATGGTTACTGATGAGAATTTGGGCACAGGCTGAACCTGTGTTTTAATGTTTTAATGAGAGAACCTGCACTGGACCCTCAGGAGTCGATTGTTTGAGAAGAACTGGTTCTTACCAAACTAATAATTGACCTCGGATGATAAATGCACTGGAGTGTATGGTGCAGCTGTATTACGCAGTGCTGTCTTTTTTGACATTATTTGTGTTAAAATATGAAAAAAGTTGTTATTTAACAATAGGAATACGTTTTAGTTAAACATTATTATTATAAAATTTCAGATTACAGTATTTGTTAATAAAAATGTTATTTTATACCTAGTTTTGTTCTTTATGACTGTTCTATGAAGTGAAAATGAAAATGTCGGAATGCTTATCAAGATATTTATTCTTAAAGGGGTCATATGATGTTGCTAAAAAGAACATTATTTTGTGTATTTGGTGTAATGAAATGTGTTTATGCGGTTTAAGGTTCAAAAAAACACATTATTTTCCACATAATGTACATTATTGTTGCTACTCTATGCCCCGCCTTTCTGAAACACGTAGATTTTTACAAAGCTCATCGTTCTGAAAAAGCGAGGTGTGCTGTGATTGGCCAGCATCCAGTGCATTGTGATTGGCCGAATACCTCAAGCGTGTGACGGAAATGTTACGCCCCCTACCATATTGTGATGCCTTGTCCTTGTCCTGGCCGGAGCGACGAGACAAAAACATTAAAACCCATTATAAACAAGGCATTTGTTGCATCCAGTGGAGACATAACTACAGATTATAATGACTTATACTGTCTTTTTACACGTTGCATCGCGCCGCGTAAACAAAAAAAACCATGTCTGCATTTCTGATTGGAGAAACAACAAACATCAAGCGCTACTCTACACTGCTCAAAAATCAGTATGTCATTGTTTATTCATTATTAATTTGTAATTATAGGGAATTGATGATTATTAATTTATTCAGGTTTTGCTAGAACTCTGGTCTGAATGTCCCAAGTCCACCTGATCCAACCATTCTAAATTTGTTAGTTTTACTTCAAATCAAGGTTGTCCAGCGAGCCAGTGATTCTTGGTATCTTTTAACAAATTTAATATGTGTTTACTTGGCCACAGTCCACACAATGAGGTAATTATTATAAATAGGCTACGAGTTAAGGTAGCAAGCAAGGATCGTTTGGCATAGGTTTAACCTTAAAATTATATGAGCCAAGACATTTTTGTTTATAAATGAAACATGAATTTTATTGGCTAATCTAGATTACATAAAAACCTAACTAAAAAATACACATACACACACAGATTCAAGGAAATTAGTTGACGGAGTTGAATTAAGTTTTCAAAGTCCTAACTCGTTTAAAGAGTGGTTTTAAATTCGACCTAGGAGAAAAACCAAGCAGAGAATAGGTCTTAATTTTACTGCTTAAATTAATTCTACACCAGTTCAGCTGAGTTGAAGAGTTTGTTCGTTTTCTTGCGTTCTGTTTAGTTGAGAGCTGAAACGCTGAGGACATTCCTTCGCTGACGCGGGCATGCTGGAGGGGATTCCGTTGCTGATTGGCTGTTGATCTGACTTGGATGAGTATGGAGGAAGTACTTGCTGGGAACACCTCTCGGAGTAGTTGGTTGCCGGTTTGACACAGAGGCTTGAGCAGTCCTGCGACGTCTTGATCGGGTAAAACAAGCAAGCCACGAGCCCGTGTTGCAGTGGAGTTTTGATCCGCGGCGTAAGTCCATCCCACTGGTCGCTGTTCCAATCAGATAGTGGCTGCGGGGTTTGGCCACGCCCTGTGTGGTTCCTTTATCATGTACGTCACATGCTCTCGTGGAGAAATGTCTTTGAAAATGTTTGATAATTTTCTATAAGGTGTCGTACAACACACAATATTTAAAATAAAACATTTTCATCCATACCAAGGTTAATTAAATATCATGACCATTCCTACAAGCCTAAACTTCGCATATCTGGTATACACGGAGTACCTTTAATCACTTTATCTATAAAAAAAGGGTTATAAAATATTGATTAATACTTCATAGGTTACAATAACACATCAAGCAGAAAGCATGTTATTCGGGAGTATATTGCTCCAATACTTTCAAAGGATTTTCACTGATTGTCTTCTGAATTGTCTGTGTACATTCTGTTTCTTTGGAATGCAAAGGAAGTAAGGGTTTTGGTCATGCGGGAAGCTGGTGGTCGAAAATCATGGGATAGTCATGTGGCGTCACGCTATATATCCTGTGCTTGCCTGAGGGCATCATTTAATCCTTTTCCTGTTCTGGACACAATGGTTCTATGCATCCACGATCACGAGGCACCCATATGTAGTCAAAAGGCTTTTCAGCTCTGGTACAAAAGGTCTCTGTGGTATCTCTTGATTAGATTAATCCAAAGCCTCATGATGGTGATCCAGTGGCATCTCCGTATCCCGTATATGAAATCCCTACACTGCTCAAAACTTGCGTTTGAATCATCAGTGGCAAATTCTTTAAATATAAAAAACGTACTTACAGTCTGTGAGTCAGAACAGCCGGCATTGTAGTCTACTCTACCAGGATCAGGAAACAGTCCTCCATAAAATGCGCCGCACACATCTGAATATTTAGGTTGAAATGTTCTGGAACAGTGTTGAAAATACAAATTAACCACTGATTTAGTCGTGTCCTCTTTTGGAAGGCCAAAAAATGTAGTTTCGCTTTCACAACGAAACACTGTGTCACACACGGCGGGCTAGAGTGAGTTGAGGCCTGCTTTAGTGAGCGGCGGGCGGGCTTGAGAACGGCGCAGCCGGCGGATTCAACAAAGGAGCGTCCGGCGGGCTTGCGGAAACCACATGTGACGACCCCGGGCTGGACTCCGCTTCGTCCACAGTTCGATCCACAGTGCGAAGTTGATGTATAACCCAGCACGGATCAGCTCCAGGCATAACGAAGCAGATATCGTCCTCTTTTGGAAGACAAAACAGTAGTTTCGCTTTCACAACGAAACACACAGCGCCTTCACGACATGGCGGCGGCAACAACAATACTACAGCGAGAATAAAAGTTAAGCCTTCTTTCTTTGCGTGAACATTTGGGCGGGGTTATGCAAATCTTCCCACATCGTGATGTAGACATGTGGTGCCATGTTAGAACGAGGCATTTTAGGTAAGCGTGGTTGACTCTTAACTTTTATAAAGAATATCTCTTTGGATTTGAGACTTTAGTCTTTGCAACTTTACAGATCTACTTTATACAACCAAGAGCTTGTAACACTTCAAAGAGAAAGGAAAAATAGAAATCACATCATATGACCCCTGTAAAGAAGCGGAAGTTGTGGTGTAGTTCATGCAGTAGTGAACATCCTGTGTAGTATTAGACCACAGTCATTTGTCACTCAGACGCTCAGAGGAGAGTATGACTTACATTCACACATCAAAACTATATTTTGGGCTTTTGTTCTTAATTCTGTCCTTTCAACAATGCTGTTCAACAGTTGATCCGAGTGAGTATATAATTACACACAATTTTGTGCTGAAAAATGTTTTTGTGGTTAATGGGGTTAAAAACTAAAGGCGAGCAAATGATTTATCACAAGATTGGGAATATAATTCTTCTTAATAATGCTGTTTGTATAAGAGGATTCTGATTGTATGTTTGCATTTAGTTTTGGTTTTCTAAAAGACAAAAAGTTTGAGAGACGCGTTTGGATGGGGATTTCCACGGTTCTTCTCATGTATGTCATTTGTGTGTATGATGTTGTGATGATACTCTTGAGGTTTGAGATTCTGATACTGATTAGTTTTATGTCTATGTAGGTTTCGGGGAAAAAAAGTGAAAAAATGTATTAATGAATTGTTATATGAATGACTTTGAATCAACTTGACTCATGTAGGTGTGCAGTGTAAGATCATCAATCTTGAGTATGTGGAGTGCTTCTGGCACCCAAACATACCAACAATGAACTACACCTTCAGCAGTGCGTAAGTCACACCCCATTTCACTCACCTTCCCTAATACATTAATCCCAACTGGATATATACAGTGGAGATCAAAATTAGACAACAATCTATAAATACTTGATTTTTTTCCTAATATAGTTGTTTTCACTCTGCACTGGCCTTTTCATTATTTCAATGTTCTTGGCTTCAAGGAACTGCTTTACCTGCTTTGCAGTGTGACAAGGGCATTGTTTTGCATGAAAATTGTAAGCTGATTGGTAGATTGCGGGGAAGGTATTGTATGTTGCTGAAGGAGGTTCTGATAAGCATTTGCATTCACTCTGCCATGTATCTGTATAATTGTATCTGTACAAGAGGCCCAACTCCTGTTGTAGAAAAACTCGACCTTTCACTGACTTCTTTATGCACTTGGGCTTCAGTCTTTCCCCAGTTTGATGCCAAACAAAATGTTTCCCGTTGGACCCAGATAAATTAAACTGGCTCTCATTACTTCAGCACTGAACTGTCAAGCAATTCCAGCTACAGTGTTGAACCGATTCCCCATTGAGAGTCTCCGCATTATCCTGCCTTCTCTTGCATTTGTCTTACATGGACGGCCAGCCTTTTTGAGGGACTTGAATTAATTACTGTCATTGTAAATACAAGCTGCAGTATTCGAGAAATTACAGATTTGGAATGACAGTGCACTGGCTGAAAGGGTCATCCCTTTGGCCTTCGTCTGGACAACCTCCTGTCGCAGGGTTTCAGTCACCTTAGAGCAGCCTGCCTTCTTGCAATCTCAGTGAAAATTAGAGGAATGCTGCCAGTTAAATAGGGTTTGTCATATAATTGTGACCCTGTCTGTGAAATCCAGGCTAAAAGTCTAAAAAACTAATTATGAGATAACAAGCATCAAAGTTTTATTTCAACCATTCATTTCACTATGATTTTAATCTTTGACATGGCCTTACTCAATATTAAAGATATCAAGGTTACATTTTCACAGAATGTTCCTTACCTTATGAAGGATGATTTTATGTAAAAAATAAAAAATTTACTTAACCTGGGTTTTCACAGCCAGTGTCACAATTAACGATTAACACCAATAACTTGGAGGTATTTGAAAGTTTTTTATACTGTGCTTCAGAATACAGTTAATCTATAAAATATGCTTAAAGAACTGCCCTTCTACTCCTGATAGGAAAAATTCAAATAGGACTAATCCGTGACCTTGAAATTTAGCTAATTGTAGGTTGTTCTCTAATTGTGCTCTCAACTGTGTGTGTGTGTGTGTGTGCGTGTATATATCTCATTATATATGAAGATTGTGTAATATAATTTGACAGTCAGCAGTTTTTTATGATTTTGTTAAATACATTTTTCATAATTTGTTTTTGTTTTTTTGTCAGATTTCTACATGATCCCTCACAAGACTGTCCAGAATACATAATGGAGCACAGTTACACTGTAGGCTGCAGAATTCCTCTCAAAAACCCTGATCAGAGGTTTACACCATTTTCTACAAATGTATCCACTGAAAGAAACCACACTTTTGCAAAAACGTTTAATTCCATCAAGAGAAAAGGTGAGAGAACAGATTTACAACATTTCAATTGTCTGTCAAAGAATGCTTGTGAATCTACAATACATTTCAAAAAAATTTGATTAGTAGAATCGTTGTATATTCGTATCATTCGTTTTTTGATTTAATATTGAAAGTAGAAAACTTAGAAAACGGCTCCTTTTTCGTTTTTTTCCCAAAAAACGAAAAACGAGAATTCAGCTTAAATTTTCATTTTTCGTTAATGGGTGGAAAAATGAATAAACAGCTTGAATATTCGATTTCTACATGTGGGCGGGAATTAAATGCCCCTTTCTGCTGATTGGTCAGCCGAAGATCAAACCGTGCCGTCATCAGTTATTCTGCAGTATCAAGCAGCAGAATAATAGTCCTCCACTGCTGCAGTTGTACGGATTAATAACCCATTTGATCAATTTAATAATTTTCTCATCAAACAGACTAATGAATAGCTCGACACAACTCGTACGGGGGCAGAGTCTACAGGTCTTTCTTCTGTTTAGACCAGCAGTTCTTAAAGTGATAGGGGGTCCAAGAAATAATTTGCTATAGCCTAAAGTATTTCCAGACTGTAAAGTCGCTTTTTTTAATCATGATTAACTACTGTGATTTATTCCAAAGTGACTTATATGATGGATTTAACGTCAAATAATCTAAATGAAGCCTTTTAAAAGACATAATTACAGATTATAATGATTTATACTGTATTTTTACGCGTTGTGTTGCCACGTAAACATAAAACCATGTCTACATCTGTGATCGGAGAAATGACAAACAACAAGCACTACTCTACACTGCTCAAAAACTTGCGTTTGAATTGTCAGTGGCAAATTTTTTAAATATGAAAACATACTTACAGTATTTGAGTCAGAACAGCCGGCATTGTAATCCACTCTTCCAGGATCAGGAAACAGTCCACCATAAAATGCGCAGCACACATCGGAATATTTGGGTTGAAACGGTTATGGAAAGTTTGAATTACATTTACATTTAGTCATTTAGCAAACGCTTTTATCCAAAGCGACTTACAAACGAGGACAATGGAAGCAATCAAATCAACAAAAGAGCAATAAAATACAAGTGCTATGACAAGTCTCAGTTAGATTAACGCAGTACACGTAGCAAAGTTTTTTTCAATTATATAATAAATAAAAAGAAAACATAGAATAGAGCAAGCTAGTGTTAGAGGTCTATTTTGCTTTTGTTAATTGTATAATAAAAAAAAACAAATAGATAGAATACAAAAATAATAGAGAAGCAAGTGTTCGGTTTTTTTTTTAAAGAAAACAAGCAGCAAATGAATAGAGTGCAAGTCTAAAAGGGACAAGTGTTTTGTTTTGTTTTAAGAATAGAATTAGAATAGAAGGTGCTAGAGTTAGAGGGTCAAATAAAGATGGAAAAAATTTGTTTTTAGCCGATTCTCGAAGATGGCTAAGGACTCAGCTGCTCAAATCGAGTTGGGCAGGTCATTCCACCAGGAGGGAACATTTCATTTAAAAGTCATAGAAAGTGATTTTGTGCCTCTTTGGGAAGGCACAATAAAGCGTCGTTCACTTGCAGAACACAAGCTTCTAAAGGGCACATAACTCTGAAGTAATGAATTTAGGTAAAGGGGTGCAGAGCCAGTGGGGGTTTTGTAGGCAAACATCAATGCCTAGAATTTTATGCGAGCAGCTACTGGTAACCAGTGCAAATTGATGAACAGAGGTGACGTGCATTCTTTTCGGCTCATTAAAAATTAATCTTGCTGCCGCGTTCTGGATTAATGGTAAAGGTTTGATAGAACTGGCTGGAAAACCTGCCAAGAGAGCATTGCAATAGTCCAGCCTGGACAGAACAAGAGCTTGAACAAGCAGTTGTGAAGCATGTTCCGAAAGAAAGAGCCTGATCTTCTTGATGTTGAATAAAGCAAATCTGCAGGACCGAACAGTTTTAGCAATGTGGCCTGAGAAAGTAAGCTGATCATCAATCATAACTCCAAGGTTTCTGGCTGTTTTTGAAGGAGTTATGGTTGATGTGCCTAACTGGATGGTGAAATTGTGAAACAATGGGTTTGATGGAACCACAAACAGTTCTGCCTTGGCAAGGTTGAGTTGAAGGTGATGGTCCTTCATCCAGCAAGAAATGTCTGTTAGACAAGCTGAGATGCGAGCAGCTATCGTCGGATCATCAGGATGGAATGAGAGGTAGTGTCATCAGCATAGCAGTGGTATGAAAAGCCATGTTTCTGAATGACAGAACCTAATGATGCCATGTAGACAGAGAAGAGAAGTGGTCCAAGAACTGAGCCCTGAGGTACCCCAGTAGTTAGATGTTGCAACTGGGAACTCTCCAATATACTTTGAAGGACCTATCTGATAGGTAAGACTCCAACCACTGGAGTGTGGTTCCTGAGATGCCCTTTGCCAATAGGGCTGACAGGAGGATCTGGTGGTTAACCATGTCAAAAGCAGTGGACAGATCCAGCAAGATAAGTATTGAAGATTTGGAATCCGCTCTTGTCAGTCTTAGGGGTTCAGCAACTGAGAGCAAGGCAGTCTCGGTTGAATGTCCACATCTGAAACCAGACTGGTTGCTGTCAAGGAGGTTGTTCTGTGAGAGAAAGGCAGAGACTTGGTTGAACACAACTCGTTCAAGTGTTTTTGCAATGAAAGGAATAAGGGAAACCGGTAGTTCTCTAAAAGAGATAGGTTAAGGGTGGGTTTCTTAAGTAGTGGGGTTATACGAGCCGTCTTTCAGATGAGACGTTAAACCAAGGTCTTGACTCTCTGTGGTCATTAAAAATCCCAGGATGTCCTTCAAAAAAGAGTAGGGGTGTAACCCCGGCATCCTGGCCAAATTCGCCCATTGGCCTCTGACCATCATGGCCTCCTAACCATCCCCATATCTGCTGATTGGCTTCATCACTCCTCTCCACCAATAAGCTGGTGGGCGTTCTGGCGCAATATGGCTGCAGTCGCATCATCCAGGTGGATGCTGCACAGTGGTGGTGGATGAGGAGATTCCCCCCTTCTATGTTAAGCGCTTTGAGTGCCCAGAAAAGCGCTATATAAATGTAAGGAATTATTATTATATTTATTATTAAATGTTGAGGGGAAAACACCAGTGTGAAGGGATATGTTAATGATGTGAGTGAGTGCAGGTACAACTACAGGAGAAATGGCTTGAAGGAGATGAGATGGAATAGGATCAAGCGGACAAGTAGTAGGATGATTAGAAAGGATGAGTTTGGAGACTTCTGCCTCAGAGAGTGAAGAGAAGGATGTGAATGAGTGTATGTTTGCTGGTAAGATGTGCTTGACAGATTGTGGTGTGAAAAATTGTGCAATGATGGTTTTAATTTAATTAATGAAGAACGTGGCAAAGTCGTCAACTGTTAGAGTTGATGAAGGAGGGGGAGGAGGAGGATAAAGGAGCGAGGAAAATGTTTTAAAGAGCATGCGAGAGTTAAACGAATTGTTAATTTTGTTATGGTAGTATGTCCTTTTAGCAGTGGAGACATTAGCAGAGAAGGAAGAGAGGAGTGACTGATACACATTAAGGTCAGTAGGATTTTTGGATTTATGGCACACCCTTTCAACAGCCCTGAGCTTAGAACGATGTTCGCGGAGAACATCAGATAACCAAGGGGCAGAAGGGGTGGTACGGGCTGGTCTGGAAGACAAGGGGCAGACAGTGACTAAACAAGATGTAAGCGTGGAGCAGAAAGTATCAGTAGCACTATTAACATCAAGAGATGATAACTGTTCAAGGGAAGGAAGCGAAGATGAAACCATAGCAGATAGCCGGGAGGGTGAGAGTGAGCGTAGGTTACGTCGAAAGATGACATGTGGAGGGGTATGTGTTGTGTCAGGAACCATGTTGAGGTTAAGAGTGAGGAGGAAGTGATCCGAGGTGTGCAGTGGAGTAACCAGTACATGATCAGTGGAGCAGTGTCATGTGTAAATAAGGTCCAGTTGGTTGCCTGATTTGTGAGTAGCAGTAGTTGACACTCGGTTGAGATCAAAAGAAGCAAGCAGAGTGTGGAAGACTGCAGCCTGAGGTTTATCTAAGTGGATGTTGAAGTCTCCAAGCATAACTAGGGGAATACCATCCTCAGGAAAGGTTGAGAGCAGCACATCTAACTCATCCAAGAAGTTACCTAGTGGTCCTGGGGGTCGATAATCAACTACAAAATGGATTTTAAGAGGGTAGGTAATAGAAACTGAATGAGATTCAAAGGAGCTGTTTATACCCAAAGATGGTAAAGGATTACATTTCCAATCATTAAAGATAAGCAGACCAGTACCTCCACCTCTTCCAGTCAAACGGGGGGAGTAGGAAAAAGATAAATTATATGAGAGTGCGGATAAGGGGTAGAGGTGAGCGGCGGCCGGCGGGTTGCTACGAAGGAGCCTGTCCAGGGGTTTGCGGTAACCACATGTGAGGACCCCGGGCTGGACTCTGATTCGTCCACGGTGAAAGCCAATCCGGCGATACACAGCGTGAAGTTGATGTATTCCCTCAGCGACCAGCACGGATTAGCTCTAAGCATGACAAAGGGGATATCGTCCTCTTTTGGAAGGCCAAACAAAGTAGTTTCACTTTCACAACGAAAACACACAGCGTCTCCACGACATGTCGGCGGTGGCAACAGACAGAGAGGAAGAACGGTACGCCTTCTTTCTTTGCGTGAACATTTGGGCGGCGTTATGCAAATCTTCCCACATCGTGACATAGACATGTGGGGGCGTGTTAGAATGAGCTGTTTTAGGTAGGTGTGGTCAGGGCCGGATTTACCTCTTTTCGTGACATAGGCAAAACTAATTTTTCCCCTATTAATATGTTAGGCTTAATATTACCACCCAAGCAAACAAAACTATTTCTTAATCAGTGGAAACCGTTACAGTGCTTTCTATCGTAATAAGCGCTTGCGTTCAGTCAATAAAAATCGAATGTTGGTTCTTAATTTGTTTGAGAATTCAAACAAATTGCATTTCATTCCATTAAAAGGCACGGCAACGTGGCCACATAACCACTTCGGGGAGTGCATTATTTCTCTAATAATTTAACGGCCTGGAGTCACAATCACACATCAAGACTGTTCAGATTATTTGTTTCAAGACATTTGACATGTTTCCATCCTGAAATCTCTTGGGTGTTGTACTAGCTAATTTTTTACGCACCTCATTCCAAACCTTCCGTTGCAAATTCCAAAACGTCATTTTAGAGCTAATAACAGAGGCTTGAGCCATTGATATGCAGGTTAACACAGTTATTAATGCAGTCTAATGCAGTTATTAGAGAGAGAGAGCGAGAAAGAGAGAGGGAGAGATTAAGTGCATGTGAATACTTGCTCTGTGCGTCTCTCAGCAGTGTGCAGCAGCAGCGTCTAGCGAATCTTTAAGTTGAACTGCTTCTAGAACCTTGCTACTGAGAAATGTCATGTAGCTTTTCAGCTGCGAAACTCTTTTTTTGATAAATTCACGGGGCAGCCCCAGCACGCTGACGTCTCTGCGTGTGTGCACGAGTGCGAGTCTATGTGTGTGCGTGTGTGAGAGAGAACGGGAGAAAGAAAGCGTGATTTCCGTAGACTACATAAAAAAGTTGGAAGACATGGAAATAGTTTGTCATATTTTACCCTATTGTTTGTTATATTTGCTCAATGTCTTCTGGGGTTTTGGTTCTTTTACTATTGTAGATATCCCATAGTATATCATTTCTATTATATATCTCTTCATTTTGGTTTGGGAACCACACCTGGACGAGCAAGCATAGGCACGTGCCTAGAATGCTATCGCGTAAAATCGGTCGGTTGCGGCTCGTAACTTTTAAAGATCCCGCTTTGTATTGAGCTTTAGTCTTTGCAACTGTACAGATCTTTTTTATGTACCAAGAGCTTGTAACACTCCAAAGAGAAAGGAAAAATTTTAATTGCATCATATGACCCCTTTAAGCTGCACAACTGTTATCAACATCTATAATAATAATTAATGTTTCTTGAGCAGCAAATCAGCGTATTAGAATGATTACTGAAGGATCATGTGACACTGAAGATTTTGCATCACAGAAATAAATTACATTTTAAAATATATTAAAATATAGAACAGTTCTTTTAAAGTTAGTAGATTTCCATAATAAAATAGTTTTCCTGTGTTTCTGATCAAATAAATGAAGCCCTGGTGTGCATGAGAGACTTCTTTTAAAGACTTTACCAAACTCTTACCAAACATAAACTTTTGAATAGTAGTGTAGTTTAATAATTTACATAATTTCTTCACCCTTCCAGTTGAATCATTCATTTTATTATTTTAGTTCTCCCTTTATGTTTTTGATTATCGGTTAGTCATAGCACTCTTTTGCCAAATATTTTTCATATGACCAACAGGCCATTATTCCAGCGAACAGATTTCAGCTGTGCTACAATAGTTCTAGATGTCTTCTATCACTCCACAGTCTTTTTCTTCTTGCATAATGAAATAATTTAAACTCAAATCAATATTTCATGTCCATTTATTATTATTTGGTAACTAACCATGTAATAATGGTACATTATGTTCCTTATCACCCTATTACGATTTTTGTTAAAGTTCAATTATCCCATTTGTATTGTAGAACCGGGGATTCAATAAATTAGAAGTCGTGGAAAAGGACATTATTTCGTAATTCAAACTCAAATTGTGAAACGCGGTGTATAATAAATTCAATGCACACAGACTGAAGTAGTTTAAGTCTTTGGTTCTTTTAATTGTGATGATTTTGGCTCACATTTAACAAAAACCCACCAATTCACTATCTCAACAAATTAGAATACTTCATAAGACATAAAAAAACATTTTAGTGAATTGTTAGCCTTCTGGAAAGTACGTTCATTTACTTTACATGTACTCAATACTTGATAGGGGCTCCCTTTGCTTTAATTACTGCCTCAATTCGGCATGGCATGGAGGGGATCAGTTTGTGGCACTGCTGAGGTGGTGTGGAAGCCCGGGTTTCTTTGACAGTGGCCTTCAGCTCATCTGCATTTTTTGGTCTCTTGTTACTCATTTTCATCTTGACAATACCCCATAGATCCGCTATGGAGTTTTAAGGTATTGTGAGTTTGCTGGCCAGTCAAGCACAGTAACACCATGGTTATTGAAACAGCTTTTGGTGATTTTGGCAGTGTGGGCAGTGCCAAATCCTGCTGGAAAATGAAATAGGCATCTTCAAAAAGCTGGTCAGCAGATGGAAGCATGAAGTGCTCCAAAATTTCTGGGTAAACGGGAGCAGTGACGTTGGTTTTCAAAAAAAAAAACAATGGACCAACACCAGCAGACGTCAAGGCACCCAAATAATCACTGACTTCGGAAACTTCACACTGGAATTCAAGCAACTTGGGCTATGAGCTTCTCCACCCTTACTCCAGACTCTAGGACCTTGGTTTCCAAAATGAAATACAAAACTTGCTCTCATCTGAAAAAGAGGACTTTGGACCACTGGGCAACAGACCAGTTCTTCTTCTCCTTAGCCCAGGTAAGACGCCTCTGACGTTGTCTGTGGTTCAGGAGTGGCTTAACAAGAGGAATACAACAACTGTAGCCAACTTCCTTGACACGTCTGTGTGTGGTGGCTCTTGATGCCTTGACCCCAGCCTCAGTCCATTCCTTGTGAAGTTCACTCAAATTCTTGAATCGATTTTGCTTGTCAATCCTCATAAGGATGCGGTTCTCTCGTTGGTTGTGCATCTTTTTATTCCACACTTTTTCCTTCCACTCAACTTTCTTTTAACATGCTTGGATACAGCACTCTGTGAACAGCCAGCTTCTTTGGCAATGAATGTTTGTGGCTTACCCTCCTTGTGAAGGGTGTCAATGATTGTCTTCTGGACAACTGTCAGATCAGCAGTCTTCCCCATGATTGTGTAGCCTAGTGAACCAAACTGAGAGACCATTTTGAAGGCTCAGGAAACCTTTGCAGGTGTTTTGAGTTGATTAGCTGATTGGCATGCCACCATATTCTAATTTGTTGAGATAGTGAATTGGTGGGTTTTTGTAAATGTGAGCCAAAATCACCACAATTAAAAAAAAACAAAGACTTAAACTACTTCAGTCTGTGTGCATTGAATTTATTTAATACACGAGTTTCACAATTTGAGTTGAATTACTGAAATAAATGAACTTTTCCACGACATTCAAATTTATTGAGATGCACCTGTATATTTAATAAGTCTGTTGATGATTAATTCCTTCTAAACCAGTGGCTCATTTGTTTGTGTTTGTACATATATTTGTTTAGTGCAGCTAAACCCACCCTATAACCTCTCAGTGGTGTGGAATAAGCAGGACGGCACACTTTCACTGCAGTGGAACAGCAGTTCCCCCCTCCCAAAAAACTGTGAAGTCTATATGGTGCGCAACCAGAAAGACACAAGACAGGTGAGACCAGAGATATCATATTATGATCGTTTTGCAGTCAAACGGCCAACTGTCTCATCTTCATCTTTCTTTTGCTCCCAGTCCTCAAACGTGACAGGAACATCATACAGTCTGTCTCAGGTCTCACAGAACAAGCCCTATGTTTTCCAAGTGCGGAGCACTGTTGCTGATGTCTGCAGTGCTTCAGATCTCTGGAGTGACTGGAGTGACCCGGTGGAGTCGGGCACCGGTGAGATACTACTATCACATAGTGAGGGACATGGTATGGATGGATTTGCTCTCATTTGTCTTCTTACAGTTTTTTCCCCATCATGTTTCTGTGTTATGTAGGGAACAGCAGACAAGGCAGGTGGCAGTGGCTTTATGTTGTTCTGTCAGTCCTTCTGCTGTTTCTGCTGGGTTTGATGTTGTGCTATTGTGAGAGGTGAGAGATGTTTAAGACTTAAACATAAGAGTTTTTCATTAAGACTTGTTTTATTTATAGATTACAGATTTTATTTAAAGATTATTTTATTGCAATAATATAATGTAATCAGGGTCTCTGCAGGTCTTAAAAAGACGCTCTTCCACAATTGGAGCTCTTAAATATGAGAAGAAAGGCAGGCCAAATGTTGCATTCACTACAAAAATGAATATTTTTCTTTGTATTTTTGTCTTGTTTTCTATTAAAATATCTAAACATTCTTAAATCAAGATACATTATACAAAATGCAGGTATGAAGTTGTGTTTTCTGAGAAAATGAACAAAACCTTCTTGTTATTTTGCTTCTCAAGTAAATGTATCTTACAAAATGTACAGTAAAACGAATTCCATATATATATTATATACAGTATATATAATCTATAATATATATATATATATATATAGTTTGTCAAATTAATTAAACCGCTATTCAGTCCGTAAGTTTTGCCTCTTTGTCGCCATCTTTGTTTGAAAACCTGGAATTGCAGCTGTTAGTGGAATTATCTAGCTTACATTGGTTGTGCTCCAGCACGGCTCCAGCGCGGATGAATCTAATGTTTTGAGGAGTATGTGTGGCAGTCAGTCACCGCATCGGTGTGGATATTCACTGTACTTCGCAATCACAGATTCTAGCCTACGTCTTGGAATATATGACCCAAATAAGATTTTTCACCATATATTGTCATCTGAACAAGCAAGTAACAAGGACAGCAGTATTGTGCTGCACACTGGTAGGTTGTTGAGAGATTCCCCCTCTATGTAAGAGCTGTGAGTGCCGGAAAAGGACCGTAACAGACGCCAGCAGCATGCTCGAATTTCCCGCGAAAACCTACCCGTACCACTCAAATTAGAAAACATTATTATAAGCTAACCGTTGTGAATCGGGCTAAAGTAAGGCATTCGTTTTGAACACTGGCTGGTTATGTACTTGCTCAAATGTTGATTTTGGATAATTTTTAACCAAAAAAGGATACAGACTGCAGCTTTAAATTCTTAATAATTAAATTAAATTATTAATAATTATTACTAATTATTACACTAATTATTTATATACAGAAAAAGATCATCTTACTTCCAGTCGTGCCTGACCCTAGCAAGAACCTACAGGATTTGTTTCATAAACATGATGGAAATGTTGAGGTATCCACTCCTATGAGGTCATTATGAGTAAATGTGCTCTTCAGATTTGGATACGCTGTGACCCTCTCATTATATTCTCAGAGCTGGGTTCACATCTCCAGAGAGCTGAAGGAAGCCTTTGAGCCTGACTACACAGAGCCGTCCTGTGACGTGTGTGAGGTTACACCCTCTTGTGACGCCGGTCTCACACCTGTGGCCAGTCCTGCTTCTCAAACTGACAACTGTGATGAACCAAGCACTGAAAAAGAGCCTGCAGATGAACCAAGCACTGAAGAAGAGCGTGCAGGACAGCAGAGCTCTTAAGCCAAAGTGGTGTTAACCACTGTCAGCTCATTCTTACTGAACATGTTCACATGCTACATTTTAATGTTTTCCTTTGCACATTTATTTTTCCTCATTCATATCTCATTTTATGCAGAATTTATGTATAAGAAGGATGAAAAATTTAATTGTTGACATTTCTCAATCAATCAGTGTACTCAAAAGTTAGGGGTTGTTATGTTGACCATGGCTGCTTTTATTTGATCAAAATACAGTAGAAACTGGTAATACTGTAAAATATAATTACAATAAAACATATTTTTATCTGAATATATTATAAAATTGTAATTTATTTTTGTGATGGCAAAACTGAATTTACAAGTCACATAATCCAGTCTTACTGGTACATGACCTTCAGAAGAATTCTAATATGTTGGTTTGATTCTCAAGAAACATTTCTTATTATTATTAATGTTGAAATCAGTCGTTCTGCTTAATGTTTTTGTGGAAACCATGGTTTTTTTTCAGGATTCTTTAATAAATAGAAATTTCAACATTTTCTGAAACAACACTTCTAAGAAATCTAAACTTTAGCACCAATATAAGTGCCTTTACTGTAAGTATTGATCAGCTTAATGTTTCCTTGCTGAAACAAAGTATTATTTAAAAATTAATTAATTAGTTACTGACCCCAATCATTTGAACAGTAGTGTTGTAAGCCAACATTAAAAATACATGAATGTCTTATTTAAAAAATATCAAACCAATGGCATTTATTTTAAAGAAATACAGCACATTGTTAAGTGTTTAACTTTTATAGTTGTGTTAGGTTTTTAATTAATACAAATACATAAAAAATCCACTTCAAAATGCTTGACCGCTTTCATTTGTATAGTATATAATGATTAATAAAACTGCTATTTAATTTTAGTAACACTGGATGAATATGTAATAAAACTTTTGATTGTGCATATTATACTATTGTTGTACTTTCTTGCCCTAGTTTGAACGTGTTTTTCCTCATCTGATTCCATGTCATTGTGACATCACAGTCTTGATGATTATGTTACTCTTTGTCTGCTGTGTCACTAATTTCTTACCTGGCCTACAGCAGGCAGCATCTTAAAAACCGAGCAGCAGCCAGTGAGTGTCAAGTTCTTCTCTGCCGCAATGTTTATTTACATTAAACATGGAGGTAAGGATCTCAATCATGTCTTTAATTTGAAAATGAATTAAATTGCTTAAACATCAATGCCATAGGCTATACGCATTCTATGTTTAGATTTATATACGACTTAGTAACTGAGAAAATATGCTATCTGTGTACATAAATTTCTCTATTTTATCTGTTTATGTAAATGACAAGAAGCTGATATCAATGTGATGTTTGTGTATTTAGATATTAACCAGTTCCTAGTTAACACCAACTGTCCAACTGTTGTCCTCATGGAATACATAAAAAACAGGTTGGGACTTGCTGAGTCAGGTATGTACAGCTTTCTCAAGGATATTTTTCATACATAAGGAGGATATGTGGATAATCATAAGCACATAATCAGTCAAATTTAGGTATTTTTTCCCAGCTCAAGACTTTTATTTAACAATCTTAAATATGACGTGATTGTCAGTAGAACTTTTAAGGATATACTTCCAGTTGTTCATGTGCTTCTGTCATTCAAATTCTGAGTGGATATTCAACGTCAAAGAAATGACTTTTATCACTGTAAGGTCTGGTTTACACAGAATACATTTTTCAGTTCCACACATGAAAAAATATTATAGTAATTTATAGTAAATACTATAGTGTTTTTGAACGATACTATAGTTAAGTGTATTGTAACTGTATATATTATAGTATTTACAACACTTTGTTAATGAATGCTACAGCATACTGTAGTATTAACTATAGTGAACTGATAAACTGTAATAAATACTTTAGTATACTTTAGTTTTTATTACAGTAAACTGTAGAGTATTGTAGTATAATATACCCTATAGTTGTAGAAAACTAATACAGTATTGGATAAAGTAGTTTGTTTAAATTACTTTGAGTTGTTATATTACCACAGCAACAATAGAATTACCACAACAAATTAATTCAAGTACTTTACTATAGTATGGTTCAAAAACACTATAGTATTTATATTTACTAAAAATTACTATAGTATTTTTTCATGTGGGTTACAGCGTTTTTCTGTGTAAACACTCTCTAAAACGGACGTGTTTGACCGATGATCTCGCGTCTTTCAAGACTTGGAGTTGTTTTTTTCCCCACAATTCCAATCAAAAACGAGTTCTATGTGAATGGCCCCTAAGGATATCTTAAAGTAGCTCAGGCGGGTTGTTGCATGCTCTAGAGATCTCAGGTCAGAGGAGGTTAGTTGAGCCCATGCGTGCCCCTCAAACCCTGCGCCGAGGTCAGGGATCTCAAGCGTTAATATTTCACACTCTCTCTTAGCACATACTCCTACAACGGTATCTGATTACATCTGTGGCATGTAGTAAGGAAGGTTACCTGGGATCAGCCCATCACTAATGGAGAACTCATTACCACTGTCATTAACACTGTCCTCCTCCTTAATGCGTCTGTGCGTGCAAAAATGTGGCAAAGAGACAGTAAACATGTATTATATGACAGTTTTGACACGTGTTTGAAACAATATCCCTTAAGGTTACTCATCCAAATGTGTGTGTGTGTGTGTGTGTTTGTGTGTGTGTGTGTGTTCAGAGCTTATAGACCTGTGTGATGAACGAGGAGTGCTGAAATTTCTCTTCCTGCCCCAGAATTCACAGGAATCTGCTCGTGGACTGCTAAAGGCTAAAGAGTCATTTATTGTTTGCATTATTAAGCGTGAGTTTGAGTTCGTCCCTTGATATTTATTAATAAGCTGAAGCTTATTGTTTCTATATAGTTTGACACAGTAAAGGTAAATGCAAGGATATGGTCAAGGGTTTTTCTTGTGTGTGTTTACAGGTTCATCTGATGGGGCTTATAACTCTGTCACATCGCTGTTATCCGGGGTTGACCCTGCTATAATAGGTGCCATTGCATGTACACTGCGATAAATTATTTTCTTAATTATTTGAAGAGTTTATTTGCAAAAACAGATAACAATTTTTTTTTTAATTGTCAAAAGTCATGTTTTTTTATTATGTTGTCATGTTTTTATTGAGTTTTTCTGTGCTAGTTAGCTGTATCAAAATAGTAATCAAAATAATCCAGCTGCAGTTTGATTGAGATTAATTGGAATGGACAATGAAAAACATTATTTTTGAAAATTGTTAAAAATGGAGTTAGCTGTTTTTGCAAATGAACTTCATTTTCTTCTTTATAATATGACCATTATTTATTATGAAGCAAACAATCTGAATAGGTAATTAATACATGGTTTTCAGATAATATTTTGTAACAACAATTGTGTTGTTGTTACTATTATTAAGTTATAAATAAATATAAATATTTATGTTAATATTATAGTGATATATATATACAGTATATAAGTCTAGATGACTATGTCGTGAATTAATGTTTAGATATTTTTAATGGAAAATCAAACAAAATCGTTATTCATTTATTTATTTCACTGTATATCAATCTCAGTTATAATTTGAGCTAAATTGTTTGTAGCAGTTGCGTTGCATTGTATATTGCTTTAACACTGTTTGTTAATGTGTGTTTGTAATGTCTATGTCTTCCAGAGACCCTGCAGACTCAGATTGACAATCTTGAGAAAACTCGTCTGAAGCAGCTTCATATTGTGGAGAGTCGTATGGCTACATCAGAGGAAATCAATGCTCAGGCTCTGTCCACTAAAACTGTAAGTCCATTAGAGCCACATCTGAACCTTGCAGTTTTGCCTTATTTGTTCAACTGCTCACACCTTTTATATTATTCTGTCTAAAATTCAGCTACACTGTAAAAAAAAAAGTAATTTACTGTAACTCTGCCCAGAAAACATATACGAGTGGTACCATTATGGGGGGGCAATTTGTTGTTTGTGATATGGAAATATAATTTTATGTGAACAATAATCTTGTGTTTTGTTTTCATGTGGCTCTGCAGACTAAAAAGCGCAAGAAAGTTACACATGCAAATGCCCCTGATGAAGAAGTCCAGCGCCACACAGGGGACAGGAAGAGTAGGAACTGAATAA